>JAWPHD010003754.1:0-207159 GCA_037043455.1 Cyrtodaria siliqua
CCAATCATATTCATGTCTTTATCATGGAAAATATATTCACATTACTTTTTAATTAATACTTCATTTCTTCATTTTTCATCAATTTTTGCGCACAATATGACCTATTTATGTGTCGACGTGCCATAAAACACCATTCATTCATTCATTTATCATGGAAAAAAGTGCCGAAAATATGAATTTCCATGTTCTTGTTTCGCTGTACACATCATAGCGTACTTATACAGTTTAATATACTGTTGTGGAGACCTAATGATGATCTTTAATCAGAATTTTATAGATAAGAATGATGTGCATATAGCTATGGAGTGAAGTGGTTGATTTATTAATTGTAAATAAAAAATGTCAACAGATTTTGTCTCGGATGTTTGTGAACGAATAATACATGTTTTAAAGTTGAATTCCGAAAACCAAGACCACTTGATGCACAATTTGTAGTTAAAATTTGTTGAAGTGGTTTGATTAAAATACAATACATATAATTGCTAGAAAAACATGCAACCGGACATGAGCTTGAACCAGAGGTCTTTGGACTACTGACCGAGCTTACCGGCCAGTTTACTTTTATTTTCTGATACATCGTAAAATAATTCAGTGCATTTGCTGCACCTTAAGCAATGGTTTGTTAATAAAACTTGAAAGAGAAAGTCACAGAAATGAATTTAAAAACGAAATGGTAACTGTTAGGCTTTAAAGCGACACACGGCTTGAAGTATTTCTCAAGCATTAAACTTAGCATTCTATTTATTAAACGAATTTCATTTTGACTTTAAACCTGCTTGCATATACTGGTAATTAAATAAAATTCTGAGTCTACAATTTTTCTTTGTTACTGTACCATGTTTAAATATATTATTGGTGCAATATAATCAACAGCCAGTAATATCTCAAAAAAACAACACTTTTGAACTATTCTGATACATATACTTAATATTCAAAAAATGAAGTTATATATAAGCTCTAATAGGTTGCTGGGAGTTACAAAATAATAAAGATTGCCATGTGTCCCTTTAAATTTGACTTATTTTATGAACATTCATTTAATAACAGCCTATTAAATCATTTTAGAATTATTTTATTATTAGAATTTTGTGTTTCTGGATTTCAAGAACCTCATTACTCAATTTCAAGTAAGAACTCAATAGTTCTGAGAATAGAATGGGGTTTCAATTAACTGGTTTAATTGGTCCATTTTTATCACTGAACCAATCAGAATGCCTCATTCATATTTTCGTTTGGTTGTTTCTATCATGACATCACTTTCTGGTATGATGACATCACATCCTATTATTATGACATAACGTCATGCTATTATGATGCAACTCGGGGAGTTCTGAGAACATAATGAGTGTTTAAATTGCTGTGAAAAACATATTAAGATATATTGTTTGTATCTCTCAATGAGTAATGAGTTTCTTGAAACAAAGAATCATAAAATCCTACATATAAAATATAATTCTAAAATGATTTAATAGACTGTTGTAATAGGAACAGTGTAACTAAATAATTATAGTGATATTACTATATAATCTATATACCATATTTCCTGTTTTAATAACAACAGTGTAACTAAATAAGTATAGTGATATTACTATATAATCTATATACCGTATTTCCCCTAATAGGAGAGCCTTCCCTGATAGTAGTACCCATCTTCCCACCTTTTAAAATAAATAAATAAAAAATAAATGACAGATCTTCAAAATTCAATACATTTTCAAGTATCCGAAACAACTCAACCCCACCACACACCCACACAGTACACTCCAACATTTAATAAGAGAGTCCTGGTATTTGCCTAGGCCCGGGTGCTTCTATTGGGGGAAATACGGTACTTTTAAATTTGAATACATTTTCATGTTTGATATAACTTTCATTTTGGGTAATATTGGGTAATTTTGGGTAATATTATCAGGGACGTAGCCAGGATGTTTTAGTTTGTACGCTTGCGAATATATATATATATATATATAAGTGGAGCATCATAGACGCGAGTCTGCTGTGAGAGTGTTGCATGCCCCCTCCCCAAACCCCTTCTTGTATTACAAAATCAAGTCTTTTAGCATATCCTAGATACAATGGTATAACTATTTTCAGGCATGTTTTGTAACAATTATTTAAAGTGGCACACCGCAGTCTTGAAGTTTATATCAAGCATTAAAGAATTAGCACATCAATATATTAATCCTGTATCATCTTTATGACTCGTCCTTCGGATTGGGACGTAAACCAGGCGGTCCCGTGTATCGGTCTATCCTCCGAGCACATTAAAGAACCATAGGAATCTAGTTGATAATAAGAGTAGGGCACGGTTCCCGGATTCCTATGTATCCTTCCCCTCTCTCTGGGGCGGCTCTAAATAACCTATACTGTTTGTTGATGAGCCGTTAAACAACATTCAATTCATCTTGATGACTTTAAAACTGCTTGCATATAATTAAGAAAAATGTTGAGATTTAAGTTTTCGTCGGTAGTCTACCGAATGTTTAAATAAAGTATTGATGAACCTTAATCAACAATTTACTTTAAACTATTCTTTTAATTAATATTAATGATGGCAAATATGGAAGTTACGTAGAAATACCAAAAAAATCAAGATTGCTGTGTGTCCCTTTAATTGGTAATTACCAAAAAATTAGTCAAAGGCTATTATAGTCGTGCATAGCGGGTTAAGGGTTAACATGTTTGTTTCTGCTACAGTGTGTACGCACGTGCATATACAGTGTGTACGCACGTGCGTATACATGTGGACATAGTGGTTACACCTCTGATAAGTAACTGTGTAGTGTATACTGTATGCATTGTAAATATTTTGAAATAAATATATTTTAAACTAACCAAATGGGAATAAACAATGTTTGTTTTTATTTATTTCCGAATATCTCGAAAGTAAGGGAACAAAAATACATTATTTAATGTATTTTTGTAAAACACCAAGCTTGAAAATTGTTTTTTTGTCAACCGAAAATAAATCGAACCAAGTTGTTATGTTGGAATATGGTCCAAATGTACCCATACGAAATTTTATTAAAAGAAAATATATATCTGAAATAAAATATGTGGAGATTAGGAGTTCCGTTCAGTATATAACTATGAAGAGTTAAGATTTTAGTAGGAAGCCAGTATTTATCTTGTTTTGTCAACCTTCCCTTTCTTTATTACAGATCAACTGCTGTCACAGCTAACAGGACTGCAGACATCACATATGACGAGCCTTCAACCGCGCTACATGTGCAATCAGTGTGGCGCCGGGTTCTACCGCCGTGACTTCTTGGAGCGTCACCTACGGAAACACACTGGCGAGAAACCATTCACGTGCGACATGTGCGATTTTAGCTGCTCCAGGAAAGATAATCTCCAAGCACATAGAATAACACACTTCAGAATAGACAGCTAAATAGTGGCTATTGTGAAGAATAGACTTTAAGGGAAATCTTAAAAAAATAATAAAAAATTGGAACGAACCAACCAGCCATAGAACATTCATGTTAATAATCTTATGGTTAAAACTATTGTTATTTCAGATTTTCTATCACCTGACCTTCTTCAGGAAACGGAATTTAACCCTTAACCCGCTACATATTTATATATAATAGACTGTTTTTTCTTTGAATTAAGCATTCCATTTATGTGTTTTGGTGAAAATGACTGAACAGCAGCCAGACATTGTAAACCCTGAGACTTGAAGTTACTCGCTGGCTGATCTGGGTTTACAATGGACGCAAAGGCTATTATAGTTGTGCTTAGCTGGTTAAGGGTTATTATCAGCTGTACATAATCATTTTTTCACTACAGTATTTAAAATGATGTTTGTTGTCACCATCATTGTTTAATAGTTTGGATCAAGTGCTAGAGTTAATATAGTTATGACCCATTTTGATCATTAGCTCTATTGGCGAAAGGCCAGTAGGGAATATGGGATAGCGAGTTGCCCATCATCCACCAGTCCGTCTGTCATCTGTTTACTTTTGCCTTGTGAACACGATAGGGACTTCATTATTAATCGGATCTTTACCACCCTTTGGCAGGCTTTTATATCAATCAAAGCTCAGACAAGTTTGAAAACCAGTCAGATCACATTATTAACACCAGAGTGATGGCCCTTGTTTTTCTGAACAATACCTTGTGAACACTCTAGCGGTTTCATTTAGTATCTTTTCCAAACTTTGCCAGATTATTGATATTAATGTAAGGTTGGGACAGTTTTCGAAAACCAGCTATATTGGAAATTCCATGCATCAGCATTGTGAACACTCTAGCACTTTCATTTTGTATTTGATCTTTACCAAACTTGACCAGATTATTGAAAATAATGAAAGCTCAGACAAGTTTCTAATCCAGTTATATGGCTTTAGTAATACCAAAATTATTGCCCTTGTTTTTACTGAAAAATGCAATAATTTACCTTGTGAACACTCTTACATCTTCATTTTGTATTTGGTAATTACCAAACTTTGCCAGATCGTTAATATAAATGAAAGCTTGCACAAATTCGAAAACTGGCTATATTAGGTTATTAACATGAGAGAAATAACACCAGAGAAATGGCTCTTGATTTATTGAATAATGCCATATTCTGCTGTGTGAAAATTCTAGCAAATACTTTTTTTCATATGATCTTTACCAAACTTTACTAGCCAGATTGTTGATATTGATAAAAGTTGGATTCACCTAGTTCCAAATATTTTAATTTGCACAATTTATGTTTCTTATTTTAAAAGCTCATTTACAAAGACCATATAACACAATTTTATGACCTGACTTTTTCATTAAAAATACCCATGATGAAAAGCGGAAGTAAATTATTTTACTGGAAACAAGGTAAGGCTTGTTCAATAAAAAACTAGGCCATTTTGTTCCTGGATGTATTTACAAGTGTAGTGATTTCTCTCCTTAAGTATTTACAAGTGTAACGGCTTCTCCCAGTATGTATTTACCAGTGCAACGGCTTCTCCCCAGTATGTATTTACAAGTGTAACGGCTTCTCAGTATGTATTTCAAGTGTTTCGGCTTCTCCTCAGTATGTATGTACAAATGTAACGGCTTCTCCCCAGTATGTATTTACAACACTAACGGCTTCTTCTCAGTATGTATTTACAAGTGTAACGGCTTCTCTCCAGTATGTATTTGCAAGTGTAACGGCTTCTCAGTATGTATTTACATGTGTAACGGCTTCTCCTCAGTATGTATTTACAAGTGTAACGGCTTCTCTTCAGTATGTATTTACATGTGTAACGCTTCTCAGTATGTATTTACATGTGTAACGGCTTCTCCGCAGTATGTATTTACAAGTGTAACGGCTTCTCTCCAGTATGTATTTGCCAGTGTAACGGCTTCTCAGTATGTATTTACATGTGTAACGGCTTCTCCTCAGTATGTATTTACAAGTGTAACGGCTTCTCTTCAGTATGTATTTACATGTGTAACGGCTTCTCCGCAGTATGTATTTACAAGTTTAACGGCTTCTCCTCAGTATGTATTTACACGTGTAACACTTCTCAGTATGTATTTACAAGTGTAACGGCTTCTCTTCAGTATGTATTTACAAGTGTAACGGCTTCTCTTCAGTATGTATTTACAAGTGTAACGGCTTCTCCCCAGGATGTATTTACAAGTGTAATAACGGCTTCTCCCCAGGATGTATTTACAAGTGTAATGGCTTCTCTTCAGTATGTATTTACAAGTGTAACAGCTTCTCCTCAGTATGTATTTTAAAAGTGTAACGGTTTCTCTTCTGTACGAATATACAAAGTATAACGACTCCCCCCTGTATGTATTTGCAAGTATAATGGGTTCTCCTCAGTATGCATTTTCAAGTGTAATGGTTTCCACTCTTTATGTGTATTTACAAGTGTAACGGTTTCTCTTTTGTACGTTTTTACAAGTATAACGGCTTCTCCCCTGTATGTATTTGTAAGTGTAATGATTTCTGTAGATTGTATTTATGCATGTAATGGTTTCTCTCCAGTATGCAATTACACGTGTAAGGGGTTTTCTCCAGTGTGTATTTACACATGTAATTGGTTTTCTGCAGTATGTATTCACACGTGTAGTGGGTTCTCTCTGTATTACACATGTAATGGATTCTCTCCAGTATGTATTTTCATGTGTAATGGTGTAATGGGGTTTCTCCAGTATGTATTTATGCATGTAATGGATTCTCTCCAGTATTATTTACACGTGTAAGGGGTTTTCTCCAGTATGTATTTACACATGTAATTGGTTTTCTGCAGTATGTATTCACACGTGTAGTGGGTTCTCTCTGTATTACACATGTAATGGATTCTCTCCAGTATGTATTTTCATGTGTAATGGTGTAATGGGGTTTCTCCAGTATGTATTTACACGTGTAATGGATTCTCTCCAGTATTATTTACACGTGTAATGGGTTCTCTCCAGTATGTATGTACACGTGTAATGTGTTTTCACCATTACATATTTACAAGTATTTGCTATGTAATGGGGTTTCTCCAGTATGTATTTACATGTGTAAGTAATTGTTCAAAAGTGTTACGGAAAGAAACCATGATATTTGCTGGCACATTCTGAATATAAACCATAACATTTGTAATGTGTCTTAAGAGAGATATAACATTACAATTGATAAATCCACTGGACAAAAACCATAACACCTGTCAATGCGTACTGGAGACTGACAAAAGGCTCCTCCAGTATATATTCACACGTGTAACGGTTTCTCTCCAGTAATTATTCACAGGTGTAACGGTTTCTCTCTAAAGTACTCTTTAACGTATGTATTCGCATGTGTAGCGATTTCTTTTGAGTGTGCTTGCACAAGTGTAACAGTTTCTCTCCATAACGGTTTCTCTCTAATATGTATGCACACATGTAACGGTTTCTTTCGAGTGTGTATGCACTCGTGTAATGTGTTTTCACCATTACAGTTTCTCCCCAGTATGTATTTCCATGTGTAACAGTTTCTTTCTAGTGTGTATTAACATGTGTTATATGGTTTCTCTACATAATGTTATGTTTCCAGTATGTATTCACATGTATAACGGTTTCTCTCGAGTGTAAGCACATGCAAAACGGTTTCTCTCCAGTGTGTATGCACATGTGTAAGTGTTCTCTTCAAAAAGGTTTCTCTCCAGTATGTGTTCATGTGTAATGGTTCCTTTTGAGTGTGTATGCACATGTGCGACAGTTGCTCTCCATCATGGTTTCTCTCCAGTATGTATTCCCATGCGTAACGGTTTCTTTTTAGTGTGTATTAACATCTGTAAATTGTTTCTCTCCATAACTTTTCTTTTCTAGTATGTATTCACACATGTAACTGTTTCTCTCGAGTATGTATACACATATGTAACAGTTTCTGTCCAGTGTTTATGCACATGTGTAATGGGTTCTCTCCATAACGGTTTATCTCCAGTATGTATTCACACATATAACGATTTCTTTCGAGTGGGTATGCACAAGTGTAACAGTTTCTCTCCATACCGGGTTGTCTCCAGTATGTAGTTGTGTTAATGATTTCTCTCCATAACGTTTTTTTCCCAGTATGTATTCACACCTGTAACTGTTTCTCTCGAGCATGTATTCACATGTGTAACGGTTTTCTCTCAGTGTGTTTGCACCATGTGTAACGGGTTCTCTCATGACTGGTTTCTCTCCATATGTATTCACATGTGTAACGGTTTCTCTCTAGTATGTATGTACACAGTGTTATAGTTTCTCTCCTGTATGTTATACAAGTGTAACGGTTCTCTTCTATATTATTACACGTGTAACGAAAAGAAATCATGATACTGGTAGGCGCATTCTGACTAGAAACCATAACATTTGAAATTCAAAGTTTTTTAGATACAAAATTACAATGATAAATACTGTCCAGACAAAATACGTAACACCTGTCAATACCTACTGGAGAGAAACCATCACACGTGTTAAATACGTAACACCTGTCAATACTACTAGAGAGAAACCATTACACTTGACGATCCACTGTGTAGAGAAACAATTACATTTGTTGAAAGACACTGGAGTATTTTCGTTTGAAGCATTGCCTTTCACAGGCAGGGAGTGTGTTTGCTGGGATACTGGTGTACATGAACTGAAGAGATGTAGAAATCAGAAGGTGTATATGTTGTAGAGGGAATGGGTTATAATAATAACAAAACAACAACAGTATTTTATTCTTTCATTGTTAAATATTATATTTGCAAAATTATCTTATATTTATCCCAGTATCATCTTGACTTTAAATCTGCTTGCATATAATTAAATAAAAATTTTGAGTATTCACGTGTTCGTCTTATATTCTACCATAGTTTAAATATATTATTGGTGCAATATAATTAACAGTCAATAACATACAAAGAACAGTTTGCTTTAAACTATTTTGATAATTAATATTAATGGTTGAACTAATGCAAGTTATGTAGGAAAACTAGCGGGAAGCGTGAGTTTTAAAAAAATCAAGATTGCCGTGTGTCCCTTTAAGCATGCCCAAAAAGTGACACAACCTGCAAGAATATTTTACTAATCGGCAAAGAGCAAAGAAATATGTCGGCACGTCAAACGACTGTTACTGATTGTATGGCTGTCAAGCCGAGATCTTTTGATTGATCTTGTCATCATTTATAAAATGATGATTGTTCAGGGGAATAATTGCAGTGTTATACAAAGGGATTGGTTTATTCACATGAACAGGCTCGATAAAACCCAAGTCTGCTGCTCTACTCTCTTGTTTTTGTTTGTTGCTTCCAATGGATCCCCTTTTCAGCATTTATTGACATTCACACTAGCGTTTGTTTAGTGCTATGTGGCGGATGTAAAAAATGGTCCCAACTACAAAATCAGTAGTGTTATTATTTACTGGTCCTTTGGGATCATCAAGCCAAATATTTGTGGCTTTAAGTAGAATATCGCTTAAGCCTGGTGCTAGGGGCAATGAGATGTGTTGCACTTAACATTACCTCTCATGAACAGACTCAATAAAATCGAGTCTGCTACTTTTCTCTCTTGTTTGTGTTTGGTACTTTCAAAGGATCCCTTTTTCAGTATGTATTATTAATGGATTAAAATCAAAACAAAGTCTATGGTAAGAAATTGATATTTTTTTTAATTATGGTAGTTTATTGTATTATACAACAAACACAAGAGCAATGCTAACACAGTGCATACTGTTCCCACTACATATTTTCTCTGACAGTTAATCCCAAATGAAGTCTGTAATATGTTTTGGGACACTATAATGTTTTTTTTAAAATATGTATGAAAAAGTAAAATTTTGGACTCTAATTAATGTAATTAATTTATCTTGTCCCATAGTACCATACCTGAGTAAGGTTCTGTGGGATTTTTTTTTAAAAACCCAGGACGTGACCCCATATGGAATCTAATGGGACCTCCGTGTCGAGAGGCAAGTATGCTAACCACTTGGGACCGCAACTCCAATAACACTTTTTTTTTATCTCTGTGTATTTTCCTTCATCAGAAACAAACAGAAATATTAAAGAACCAAACTTATTTCTTGTCGATTTATCAATTTTGAAGACCACCAATGATTTCGAAGAATGCATACAGACGAGCATGCTTCATACAGTAAATGTATACTAAAATAAACTGAAATTTTTGAGTAAAGTTGAATCTAGAAATAGCAGACATATTACACGCACCAACATTATCAACAGTTAACTGTTATATTAGTAATTATACACCTTTGATCATTTCAGTATACGGTGCGGAAGTTTCGGGAGTAGGTTTTATACATTTTCCGTAGTTTGGGCTCATAGTTAAGTTTCCTTTAGGAAATAACATGTTACTAACACCTCGATAGTTAAGCTCCATTATTTAAGATTTGAAGCATAGACAAAACAGACTAATTTAAGTACGTGTATAATAAAAAGAAAGACTCCAATTTGCATCATCTCTGGAAACGGTCATAGCCTTGATCTACATATCAAATCTCAAAATTTAATTACTAAATCTCATATAAACTATTAAAAATATCAAATGCCAAATAGACTGCTGAGAGTTTGCTAATTGGACGTCTTAGTATGGGGTGTACCTTATTACACAGATAATAAATAAAATTATTTATATTTCACCCAGGGAACGTTTGCCCTCCAATGGATCAGTTTACAGCAGACGAGATGAAAGACGTGGTCATCGAGGTAATTGGGGACTCAGCTTCAAAGAAGGATGTTCGTGTTTATCGACAAACAAAGGTTTGTGGTTTGTTTGTATTTGTCTATGTATTCAGGGTTTTTATATATAGTCCTCAAAATAATTTAAGGATCGCACAATAGAACAGTAATTATAACTTAATCTTTGTTGTTCATATTCATATCAATAGTTAATATACTGAAAGGAAAAAGAAAAGCGACACGGGAATTTCCGCTATATATTGTATGTACAATATGCTGCTGTTAATCGAATGGTACATGGCTATGTAAGATCTCTCCTTTCGGAAAAAAGACTAAAGCGACACAACACAGCAAACAGTATTCCTGCAAAGTTTCATTATTGACCGAGTACGTGTTTGGCGCAAACTTAGGATGCAATCTTTTGCAAACTCTTTACGTTAAATACAGTACTGAACTGGCTCAATTTTTCAAATAGGAACTTCAACATTTATGAAATTCTTGTTACAATGTGTACTGTGTTTTAAAACGTCTTTAACATCACAGTTATGTCTTTTCTCTAACTGCAACTTTTTACCTGGAATTAAGTGTGCAGTATATACAATATATAGCGGAAATTCCCGTGTCACATTTCTTTTTCCTTTCAGTATATACGTGTGTCGCGTAACAATTGTAAAGGAATACAAGTGAACTTGAAACTTGCGAAGAGACAGTCAATAACAGCACCTTAAAAAAAAGACACAAATCGAAACATGCTCCTTCAATTATTTTGAGGAATATAAATATAAAACCCTTGAAATATTTCAAAATGAATCGTTGTTTGACGGGCCATCAAGTTCAACACATTATTCAAGTTATTTTGAGCCGCTTCAGAGAAGCCGGGAGAAAGGTATAGGAATGTGGGAACCGTGCCCTACTCTTACTGTCAAACAGGTTCCTATGGTTCTTAACATGCCAGAAGATAGACCCTCCGATATACTTCTCCAATCGACTAACACGGCTAAGTGGAGTGTCTCACCAAAGAACACACCGATGGAATACAGTGGCGCCCGTGAATCTCATACCTATGGTTCCCGGTCCTCCAAGCTATCCACTGAGCCACCACAGCCCTTTTTAATGTATCTCGTGGTAGTGCTGCAAGGTCATATGTTTATATATAAAATGTAGGTTGACATGTTTACGCTATAACCTTGATTAATTCATGATTTTGATAAAGCGTCGTCAAACTAAACTGACCAATCAGTTTTGACACAGCTCTACATTCTGGTAGGTGATACACTTGGTCTTTATCCTAAATATTCAACCAAGTTTCTGTTAAAATTAAGGTATACATAAATTGAGTGACTATTTTAAAACCCTGCATATATCATGCACAATTATGCAAATTGATCAATTGATTCAATATATGTATCTTAAAAATTATCATATTTTTAATCTGCCAAAGGTTTTTATTTTACTAAAGAACCTAAGGATAAAAACCGAGTAACACACATTTTATCACCCAGTGAAAATAAGGTAAAATCTCAACACTTAGGCAATGGAAAATTATGAATACAGGAATCCCATAATAAATATACCTACATGTATGCCATTTACGTATTTACTTTAAGAGGGACAGGGCAATATTGAATTTATTTTTTTAAAACTCGAGGCGTCATGTTAGTTTTTTGCTATTCACCTTGTGCTTTTTTCAGTTAGTAATATTTGATTATTAGATTAGTTCAAAGCGTTTAGTGTGTTTGCAGATTACCAACAGTTAATTTAATTGTAATATGCACAAGATTCTTGCGCACGGCAACCATTCTCGGTACAATTAACCTTTGTATAAAGTTTCATAAATTCCCTTCTGCACTTTCAAAAGCAAGAGTGAGACACATTTTGGACTAATTTGATCTTTTCACATGTGACCCTGGCCTTTGAAGTACAGACCTGTTTCTTTCGTGCAACAAACTTCCGGTTATGATATAAATTGCTTTTTGAAGTTTTCATGATTTTGACTTATTTGACCTTTGACCTTGAAGTGTGAGACAAAATCATGTCTTCGCCATAACTTTGAAAGAGCGTGAGGGAATTTCATGAATCTTCACACATATGTTAATCACAATGAGAAGAATCAGGTCCGTCCCACAAAGTCAATGTCAAACTTGAAGGTCAAAGGTCATATGAGTCAAGATCGTTTTTAAAGCATAACCTTAATAGCAGTGAGAACATTTTATTTTGAAATTTCACACCATTATTTAGCGTTATGAGAAGTGTGAGGCGCTAAAGAGTAATATCAGTAGTTTAAAGGTCAAGGTCACATTTGGTGGCAAATGTCAGATGAGTCAAACCTGTGCCTGTGCCATAACTTTGAAAGTGCGGAAGGGACTTGCATGCATGATTACTCACACAAAAGTTAATCTCAATTATAAGGTGTGTTGCGCACAAGAATCTGGTGCCTACCTAAACTATTTGAAGGTAAATGAGTCATAATTAAAAGCAAAGCCTTAAAGGGGTTGATGCACCATTTGGCTGCCTCCATTTATGTTTCTTTGCAAAGATTCAATAGGTCATATTTACTTTATCTTTCATGGCATTTTGATAATTCTTTCAGCTTTTTTCAAGTTTTCCAGAGCCCTTTAAAATAAACATTGTTTGAAAATGGTGCATCAACCCCTTTAACTTCGAAAGTATTAAAAGGTATTTTATGAAACTTCAAACAAATAATCACAAGAATAACGGAATTTCGTGAATCTTGAAAAAAAAGTTAGACTCTATGAGAAGGTATGTCAGACACAATATTCTTGCATACCGGACAAGGATACCCGTCGTTTTACCAGGGCTAGATATTTCCATCTCACCCTAGGGTCGAGATAAAATTCACGCGCGCCAACATCCGGTATGCAGGAAAACATGCAAAACGTTAGTAGCTGGCGGCGCCTACGCACAAAATGTCTCTAATATGCAAGAAAAAGAATCTATCATGGGTATTCGGTTCAGATACGGAATTCCAACCCTCGGTATAAATGTTTTAATCGGAATAAAATCACTTATACCTCGGGTTGGAATTCCCTATCTTCACCGGATACCCATGAAAGATTCTTATAATCAGACCCGTACCTCATAGGTCGTCACACTTGGAGGCCAAAGATCAAATGAGTTAACATTAGAGCTCAGTCGTATACTGTAAATACTGAAGTACAAATCTTGAAACGTCATACACATTTTATTCATAACGAGAAGCGTGACGCACAAGAATCAGGTCCACACCCCATAGGTCAAGGTCACACTTAGTGGACAAAGGTCTAATGAGTAAAAATCATGTCCCAGCCTTAACATTGAAAGTATTAGAAGGAATTGTATGCTCTTCACAGAAATGTTAATCAAAATTAAAAGGCGTGTCGTGCGCAAGAATTAGGTCTGTACCAGGGCTCGCACTGTGATGCGCAAACAGTGCCAAATAAGCAAGAAAAGAAAATATGGCCCAAGAAAAAAGAATTTTGCGAAAATGACTTGCGCAAAAAAAATCTAAATCGTATTCCCCTTTTATTTCAATGGCTCAAGCGTTATCGGCCTAGATAAAGACTGTTACAGCGCTTTTACTATTGGGGAAACTAACAGTGAGTGAAACATTGATACATAGTCTAGCACGCGTCATACACGTGACCGTAACCGGAATAAACATGAAACGATTAGCAAGTTTTGACAGCTTAGTGGAGCAATTTAACAATCATTTGGTAGATTGAATTACATCATACATTTATGATGGACTAATAACTTAAACAAACACTCGATTGATTGATTGATATCTGCGAACAACTTGTGCAAATGCCGCTATGAGTAACATGATCGGCGATCCCTAATTAAAGAACTTTACTCCAAACAATACCTGGTGAAGCTAATGCTTCATCTTTAACTTACCATAGTGTTTTGAATAATTAGCAGGCTTCTATTACTCCAAATGTTTTACAATTTAAATACCACGTTTAAAGGGACAGTGTCCGTAAGTAACTAGATATTGAGCATAACCAAATAACTGTCCGACTTTTATTCAGTGGGACGTATACATGAAAACATGAGGATAGACCCTAAAAAGTATGTAGGAATACATTCGCGAGTTTGAAAAAAAAGAAGTTTTAATTATTATATGTAAATAAAGTGGGACCCACAATATTTACCTTTTCTGTGATCACGTGACTTCCATTAGCACATTAGGTTTTCACCATAGTATGTATTGTGTAATATGTATAGCCCGCTTAGCTCAGTCGGGAGCGATGTCGACCACTTTACGCTCACACACACTATTATTACTGCGAGTGGAATTTTAGTTTTGGCAGCGAGTTCAAACGCACGAGGCGGATTTTCTTTTTTTTTGTACCGCGATTGAATTCCGTTAAACAATCTTGCTTTTAAATAGTAAATATTCAATAATGTATTAGTGTGTAATGTTTGCGAACATAATTATTATGTGTCTTATAAGCTTAAAGTTACGGAGAGTGTCCCTTTAAAGTAGATATAAAAGTTGAACATTGTTACACGAAATGTAACATTCAAGGACCTTTTTTTTTTGTAGCATGTGCTAAATATTTAGAGATGTTCCAACATGCTTTCTACTATAGAACTAGACACTGACTGTAACTACAAGTTCCATCTTGAACTTTAGTTTGTTTTAGGTAGAAAGCATGTTTATTATTACTCCAAACAATTGATGATTTCAAGTCGAAAACCATGTGAACTTAAACTTCACGAAACGAGTGTGTGCCATAAAGACAATATTTGGCTCCAATGTTTTCAATTTGGCTCTAATTTTTTTCATTTGGCGAAAGTAGTTGCGCAAAGAAAAAATAAGCCAGTGCAAGCCCTGCTGTACCACAAAGATCAAGGTCTCACTTGAAAGCCAAAATTGAAATGAGTCAAAATCGTGTCAAAGCCATAACATTGAAATTATTGAAAGGTATTTTATGGAACTTCACACAAATGTTTATAACGATAAGTGCAAAAATCAAGTCCATACCTCAAAGGACAATGTCACACATGGAGGTCAATGCTAAAAGTGAGTCAAAATAGCAGTGTTTCAGACATAACTTTCAAAGTATTTAAAGGAATATTTAGAATCTTCACAGATATATTTATCATAAAAAGAAGTGGTAGGCGTACAAGAATAAATCCGCATTTAAAAAGGTCAAGGTCATATTTGGAAAAAGGTCAAGGTCATATTTGGAGGGCAAATGTCAACTGAGTCAAATTTGTGTCCGTTCCATAACTTTGAAAGTGCGTAAGAGAATTGCATATATCCTCACACACATGTGATCACAATTAGAAGGTGTGTTTCACGCAAGCATCTGGGCCATGCTTTAAAGGGCACGGTCTCACTTGAAGGTCAAAGGTAAAATGACTCGTCAAAGCCATAACTTCGAAAGTATTAAACCGTATTATATGAAACTTCACACAAATAATAAATCATAACGATAAGTGTGACATGCAAAAATCAGGTACGTATTTATAGATCGAGGTATTGTTTGAAGGGAAAATGTCAAAAGAGTTAAAATAGTGTCTACACCATAAACTTTGAAAGTTCTGAATGAATGAATGGTGTTTTACGGCACGTCGACACATAAATAGGTCATATTGTGCGCAAAAATTGATGAAAAATGAAGAAATGAAGTATTAATTAAAAATTAATGTAAATATATAAAGATAAAACTATTAAAAAATAAGGGATGATAAGGTGTAATATAAACTATGTATGTAAATCAACGAATGCCCGTCAACGGGTATATTAACAAGTAAATATATATAAAAACACATTATATTGATTTATATAGTCTGATCTCTTTTAGGAAATCTAAAACAAGACTAAAATCTACAGTATGAAATAACTCTTTCATAGTATTAACATTGTAGTACCTTTGACGCATAGGATCAAAGTCTACACATTCCAATAAGATGTGTTTGACCGTTAACGGTGCAAAGCAGGGTATACATTCTGGTAATTGCTCACCTTGTAATAAATATGAATGAGTATAACGTGTATGCCCTATCCTGCACCGGGCTAGGACAACTTCTTCTCGACGAATGAAGGGAAATTAGTGAATCCTCACACAAATAAAGTCTTGGGAGTGCAAATGAAATGACATCGTGTGTCAGCCATTACTTTGAAAGTATTGGAGGGAATTTCAATAATTTTCACACATGTTAATCACAATGGTTAGGGTATCAGGCGCATGAATCAGGTCCTTACCTTAAAGGTCAAGGTCACACATAGGGACAAACGTCAAACTGAGTCAAAATCGTGACTCATTCATAACTTTGAAAGTACTTACCTCAAAGGTCAAGGTCATGCTTAGAGGTCAAATTTGTCAAAATCATGTCTCAGTCATAACTTTAAATGCATTGAAGGCAGTTTCATGAAATTTCACACAAACATTAATCACAATGAGATGGTATGTGACGCATACTAATCAGGTCCTTACCTCAAAGGACAAAATCATACTTGGAGGTAAAAGGTCAAATGAGTCAAAATTGTGTCTCATCCATAACTTGGAAGTACTGAAGGGAATTTCGCAAATCTTCACTCAAATGTTACCCATAATGAAAAGTGTGACGCCTGCAAGCAAGAACCATGCCCGTACCTCAAAAGCAAAAGGTCAAAGTTTTACCCATAATAAGAGGTGTGCTCGAGGCCTACAAGAATCAGGTTCGTACCTCAAATGCAAAGGTCAAACTTTAATTTCAAATTTCAAATGATCAAAAAATCAGATCTCTTGTTTGGCCATAACTTTGAAAGTACTTTAGGGAATTTCATGAAACATCACACACATATTAATCATAATGTGACGTATGCAAAAATCAGCTCATTAATTACAAGGTCAAGGTCCCACATTGAGCGAAAATTTCAAATGCGTCGAAATTGTGACAATCATAAGTTTGAAAGTACCGAAGGGAATTCAATGATTCTTCACACAAATGACAAGCACAATGAGAAAGTGTTTTAGACTAAAATATCAGGTTGGTACTCATAGGTCAAGGTCACACTTGGAGGTCAAAAGCCAAATAACTTTGAAAGTACAGTGACTTTCATAAAATCTACACACACGTTTATTACAATGTCACTCACTCAAAAGAATCAGGTCCTTACCTCAAAAGGTCAAAATCCATTTCATGAACATCTGATCTGTACCTCATAGGTCAAGGTCACACTTCGAGGGCAAATGTCAGTCAAAACCGTGTTTTAAAATATATAAAAATAATTTTCTTAATGCTTCAAATATAGATTGTATGGCTCCTTTTCGTAGCGGAATCTCCTTTTCGCGAAAAGGACTCCTTTTCGCACTTTAGGCCTACCGCAATGACACAATTAAGAATAGTTGAGTCTTGTTTAAGAATCGAGTCCGTACCGCAAAGATGAAGATCATACTTGGAGGTCAAATGAGTGAAAATCGTTTCTCAGCGATAACTTTGGAAGTACTAAATGGAATTTCATGCAATTTCACACAAACGTTAAACACAACGAGAGGTTGTATTAAGCATACGAATCAGGTTTTAACCACAAAGGTCGAAATCACACTTGGAGTTAAAATGTCAAATGAGTCGCGTGTAAGAATCAGGTTTGTAAAGTGCTCTAAAAGTAGGATAGCCCGACGCCCGGGGCTCCTCGAAATCCATTCCTGGCCTATCGCATTTTGCAGACAAGGAACCCGTCGGGCCTGTCTAAAAAAAAAATCCCCCAATGATCTCAAGATCCTCAAGACAAACTTCTCCCATGTGTATTGTGAACTGTGAAAAGACTTGTAATAAAGTAATTAAAATGTGTTATACACACATTGAAACAATAAGAAGTTTGAATATTTTGCCTGGCTTCGTGTCGGCAGTTTGTCACAAATGAGATCGACACTTATTGACATAAAACTACATTATTCTGCTATTAGGGTTGTGTTTTCTTTCCTCTTTGATAAGAAATACCATTTTTGGCATTCAAAACACATTAATGCATTAAAAAAGTTCGTAATTGATGGTATTTTGTTTGAATGTTTGTGAAATTGTCGGGCCGTAAAAATGCGGTGTCATAGTAGTTCGGATGGTACATAATTTCGGATATAATTTTTTACACAGTCGAATGAGAAAAACTGTCATTGACACATACATGTTGGTGGAAAGAAAAAAGATATATAGATGTATAAATACAGATATAAAGTATATTTCTATTCATTATTTAAGGTGTAGTGAGTTCATGAACTCCTACTTTTAAATGAATTCTAGTCTAGGCTCCTATTCTATAATTTGGAGAAAGTCGTGACAAAAAGAAAAATATAGCCAGAGGAGGCCCTGATAGTCAAATAAAACCTGATTAAAGATTTCGCTCCAAGTTTTGCTCCAGTTTCACCAAGTCGGCTCTGATTATTATCGTTTTGCAAAAGTGCTAGTGCTCTCTTTTGCATCGGTTATAAATTACTATGTAATATTCTATTCTAATGTATTTGAAACAAAGTGGTAAATAATTCCGCTGACTAGGGAGCATAAAGTGGTAGCAAAAAGAAAAATATAGTCAGAGGAGGCTCTGAGTTTGATTAATACATACGTAACAAATGTGTGCTATAAAAGTGAGTAGTAGTGTGTTATACTGGCTATTCGCCTTTGTTCCTCGCCCCTCGTCCGCGACCTTGTACCTGTCACCCCTATGACCTTGACATCAAAAATCAAGATGGCGGGAAATGTCGCTCATCAATCACCGCCTTATCTGATACAGTTTGACAGGTTTAATTAAGTTCATCCCGTCATCAAAGGCGAGGGCTGGCGTGGCGTAGCCGGTAGCGCGGCGGATTTTTAACCGGAGACACCGGGTTCAATCCCCCGTGGTGCCACTGAGTTCCGTCGGTGTGTTCTTGGGCAAGACACTTTCCCTCAGCCTCGTCCGTCGGATTGGGACGTAAAGCGGGCGGTCCCGTGTATCGGTCTATCTTCCGAGCACGTAAAAGAACCATAGGAATCTATTCGATAATGAGAGTAGGGCAGGTTCCCGGATTCCTATGTATCCTTCCCCTCTCTCTGGGGCAGCTTTAAATAACCTATACTGTGTTGATGAGCCGTTAAACAACATTCAATTCAATTCCGTCATCAAAGGGAAATTCAATATGCGAGGAATGTGGGAAGGGTATGATTATGCGTAAACGAAATAGGTAATCAATCTTATCTGTCAAGTGTAATGACTTTTTTCCTGACATCAAAAGGAAGATCAAGATTTTATTAAACAATATTAAAAGATAAAAAATGCTTGCAAAGAGAACCTGTAATATGTGGTAAAGATCTTGTTAGCATTACATAAACTTCACGTGATTGTATGAATGTACAATTCAGGTAAATAAATGGTGTATTTAAAGAGTCATGATCAAAGGATCGTCTTTTGTTGTAATGCTTATCAGTACTTTCATTACTTTGATTAATAACGTAACCTATGAACCACTGAAATTTGTGTGCACAGTGTTCCAGCAAGAAAAAAAGTTATAACATCGCACTAAGACTCTGAATGTTAAATCCGTACTTTAATCCATTTCCGAATTACTGAAATTACACAGAATAAAAAAAACCATAAGTTTGTTTTTAAATTCCTGTGAGAAATGTTTAAACGTCTATTTAATCCATTTCTTAAGAATACACAACGACCAGTTTGTTTTTTAAATTCCTATGGTAAATGCGAGGTTTAAACGCGCCACTGGTTTTAAATACATACCTTAAAATATGGGTATGTATAACTACTGAGGCATGTACTTCATCGCAGTGAATAATGGAATTTGACAAATGTGGTTAACTAGGAGATTATTACTGTATACACAGGTTTATCATTAATGTATAACTATGGTGGCTTAAAACTGTCATTATTTTGTCGCTACATTTTTGTTTTTATTGAACATGCATACAGGATATGTATTTTGAACAATTCTAAAAGAATGACCAATCCTGGTGTACTCCCTTTAAATAATTCATAATTCCAGTATACAGAATGAATACGAAGCTATTATTACGTTCCCGGTTAAACATTTCAGTTCATATTTAAATAGGCACTATCTATATCTACGCGATTTTTAATGTAAAATATTAAATACTCAATATTATTGCATTTATATGTATACAAAACTATCTTATGAGTATTCTAAAAAGAAACATGGTTCGTATTCCAGTTCTGTAAATTATAAATTATGATCAAAACAATATCTTGAATAAAATGCTGCCCTGCCGTTTATTCCTGCCGGAGAACTACGAGTTTTTACGATTTTCTCGGACATGCGCAATGCGATTACAAACTATTCGGCGCAGTTCCGATAGTAAACGAATCGATCGGAACTCTTCGCTAATCCGACGAGGCAGTTCCGATTGTAAACAAATAAGATCGGAAAATCTCCGCAATCGGCTTGTCTAAAACAATTACGAATACAATTTCAAAAATCCGATCTTTTCAATCCTGTTTTTCCCCAGCAAAACGCATATTACATGGGGTGAAATTATTGCCATTTACCTTTTTCATAGTCCTCTTTATAATTAAGTAAAGTTTATATCAATTGGTGGACAAAAAGATATAGGTAGAGCCTCTTTAAATAATCCGTGACAAACAACTATATAAGCGATAAATGCCAATGGTTTAAAACTATATGAATATAAACTATATAAATATATATAGGCGTATATGACACAACTTTACTGTACTAGTCGTTTAATGAACAGTATTAAATTCAAGCAGTGTGATTAATTGTGGGTGTACGTCATTATAACCCACTATTCACATGCGCCTTTCTTTAGAATTGAATCAACAAGGTATAGGTCGCTCCTTACCTCCAGTGAGTAACTAAGCGTGAACATGAGGGTATGAGGAGTTGAAATGAGAGCATGAGGAGTGGGAATGAGGGAATGAGGAGTTTAAATGAGGGTATGAGGCGTGAACATCAGGGTATTAAGATAAAGAAAAACAACTCATATATCATACCTGTCAAACGTTTATTCGGAGAAATAAAATAGATAGCTTAATAGATAAAAGATTTAATCATAGAATAAGCAGTATGAAGCTTCGACATGTTTTTCTAAAAGTATATGTTCCTTCATGAAAGGTAAAATTTTCTTTTTCTAACATGTATTTGTTTAAGTTTCTTTTATATCGCTTTGTATACACCAGTTATTGCTCCGAGATTTTGATCAGCTCTATTCTCCAGCTAAAAACCACCGTTATTATTCCTCTCCAGTGTCTCTTATTTCGTCCACTATGGTTTGCACAGTATACACTTCTCCAAGCACTCGCGGCAATAGCGAATTATATCTTTGCAATAATATCTTTTACCTCCGTCGATTCACTCGACTTTAAGCCAGCATACGGATGATGTTCGTTTTCCTTTCAAACGTAGGGACGTCCCTGCGCAACAGAATGATAGATCTTCTCGCTATTCCCTTCATTATTTCAACGATTGCGTCGACTTGTCTCGGTGGTATATGTTGAAGCAGTTGAAGTCTAGATGAGCATCCGCGTTTCTCAAGGATATCAAATAGTTGTAAAAACACCCGTGATCGTTCCATCGCATAGATCGACCCAAATACGCATTTGTATGTCATTTATGTCTTTTTATTACCAGTCTCACGCAGACACATTTTCCTGTTCCATGTTTTCGGACACTTCAGGAGGGTTGTAGTCATCGAGAATTTTGTCAAACAGAAACCTCCGTTTGAGTATGCCGTATTTAATGGCTTCTTCCGACTCGTAGTTATCCGTGTCTTTCAGGTGATTGACAGTCTCTTTGATAGCTTTGTTAATCGGATCCCTTTTTATCGCGTTGAACCATACCAATTTACTTCCGAAGATATTCATCATAGCTTTGCGGTAGATGTTTTTCATACTCTTGAAAACCTGTTCTCGCGATTCACTTTCACTCATGTCATCAACTTGAATTAGGGACAACCCGGACCATGGGACATCCCGGACCAGACAACCCGGACCACATTTAGGACAACCCGAACCACGTTTTAGGACGACCCGGACCACATTTTAAAACAACTGGGACCAAGTCTATAATGAATATAAATGAGTATAAACATGTATGTAAGTTATTTAGAACATGGATTTGTATGTACACTCAAATCCAGTGTACATATAAATCCATGTTTAGAATGAATATTAAATGATATTTTGAGAAAATAAACGTAAATTGAGTCAACAATAGCTATATGACAATAATTAATGTATGTTTTGCATTACCTCAAGTATATAAATAATATCAATTTTTACGAATTGAAAATATTAATAAAACATAATCTTAGACCAGCTCCCATAAAAGTAGATAGTGTTATGATATAAAAGGTATCAGTTTGCACTCAGATACACAGATAATTACCCACACAAATTAAAGTATGCCACTGAAAAGGGTTCACTCAAGAATAATTGGAATCAGCTTTAACACTGATTGAATAATTGATGACCTTTAATAATTTATTATTAGTATCAGTTTGCACACAGATACACAGATAATTACCCACACAAATTAAAGTATGCCACTGAAAAGGGTTCACTAAAGAATAATTGGCAATCAGAATGCAATCGCAATTGCTTTAACACTGATTGAATAATTGATGACCTTTAATAATTTATTATTAGTATTTTATTTATATCAGTTTGGTTTAACCCAAGCCTAACATCCTAAAAACTGGGAAGTTATCCACTGCTACCATGCCTTCTATTGGTATTCCGTGTATACATTGTCACAAGGGTGTGTTTAAATACCACCACACCGTAGACTGCGACATTTGTGGACGCTGGCAGCATATTTTATGTGGCAACACAGGTAATTATACATTTCTAAAATATGAAATAACTTTTTTTCCAAGTTTGACGGAAAAACAAAGACATTTTATACTGAATAATCAACTGAATGGTTTCATAATGACAATGGTTCAATATGTTTTAAGGAAGTGATGGTTATAAGATTCATAGTAAATAACTATATTAAAAGCTAGTATTAAAAGTATAAATTGCCGATTTATCAGGCTGTGTTAAATATCATTATTTTTTGTAATTTCTCATTTATTCATGTTTTTTGTATTGTTATAATAGTGCTTCATGTATGTTTTATTATTTGTTCAGGTTTCAGTGTTGCCCAATACAGAACAATGTCAATTGGTCAGGGAGAAGAAGCTGAAGAGGCATCAATCCAGACAGACTCGGCAGACCCAGGGGCGACTCATGAAGCTCTGGGGAAGTATGCGGCCAACCAAAGATCGACAAGCAGCCTCCTAGACGCGTTTGCTAAACTTTATGGTCCAGTTTAAAATGTACTGTTAGACTGTTGACCCAGAACTATCTAAAAATTCCATTCAGTTCGCACTCTTGTAATTTCGTTTCGACAAGGGTGCAAAATTAATTGTGTTTCTGTTTAGATTTAATTAATTTAGTGAAAACCATATGTACTCTTGTACTTCAGTTTTGACAAGAGTGCATACATGGTTTTATTTTGCTTTATTTCAAGTTTCATAAACATCATATGGTTTCCATCATACTACTATATACTATATATCAATTTAGTAAAAAATAAATGCTTTAAAAACAATAGTATGTGACTGACATGTGTAGTGCTTGTATGTGATTTTACCAATTAAACAGAAATTTAATTAATATTAATAAATGTTTTAAAAATAAAATTAAACATTATGTGACAATTGTAGTGCTTTATATGTATGTTTTACAATCAAACAGAAATTAAAATTATATAATTATATTAAAATAAAACATTATCTGACCTTTGAATTTCTTATAAATATTTATAAATATATTGATAGTTTGCATGTGTACATTATATATATATGTATAATTTGTGTTATTATGTTATTAAATTATGTTGAATATATGCGGGTTTTTTGTTATTCTTATATCTTTAATAAATTTAATAAATTGCATGAATGCAATTATTAGCAATTAGACTGAGTAATATTTAAGGAATTTCACAGTTATTTCACAGTTATTTTCACAAAAATTTCACAGGAATTTCATGAGTAAATATACAGAAACAGGGCAGTATTCAGTGCAACACCAAACGGAATATAAAGTTAAATACATGTATTATGTACAGTATATTATAGAGAAGTTATCTAAAATAAAGGATTTACACTATTCTTCTTGAAAGGGTCTTGTAACATTAATGTAAGTTTGTTTCATTTTTAAACAATGGCAGTTTAAGATGTTTTTAAGACATAACTGACATGGCTGTTTCAAATGCCTCTTAAAATTAGATATTTAAGGAAACATGACTAGCATGCCTAGATAATTATGCAATGATGAGTTTAATACTATTGATATTAACATGCGAATACGGCACTTGCATATGCATGATTTCTTGTTAACATTGAGACACAAACACAGACCGATCTGACAACTCATTCCAAATGAACATAGTTTATGAGTATAAATGTATGACTATTAGTATCACAAATCAAAACAAACTTATTTATTAGACAACTATTATGTTATAAAAGTTGTTTTAAAGTGTGGTCCGGGTCGTCCTAAAACGTGGTCCGGGTCGTCCTAAAACGTGGTCCGGGTTTTCTGGTCCGGTTTGTCCCATGGTCCGGGTTGTCCTTATACCATCAACTTCCATCAGCTTTTCTACTTTACCTAGGTATGGAGAGTGGCACTTCTCGAATGCCTCGTCTACAACTGCCTGCCAAGGATCAAAACCTTCAAAATCTTCAGAATTTTCAAACTCGTTTTCATCAGAGTCTTCCGGTTCATCGGAGTCGATAACGCCAAAAATGTCCTCATGCTCTGAAATGTCGGACAAATCATCTTCCGATTCTTCATTAGTATGCGCAGATTTCTTATGACGTAACATATTGTCATGTCTCCCAAAATTCTTAAAACAAATATCACACTGATACATCGCAGTTGAAACACTTTTACTCAAATGAGGAGGAGTTGCTGCGCAATTACTTTAATACTGGTCCTATGGCAGTGATACCATGTTCAGGCTCGCTAGATGCCTGATTGGTCTTCTTGCCCTTCCCGATAAATGTCGCTTCTCCAGCGGTTTTCAAACTTTTACTCTTCCTAGCGGCTGACTCCTTTCTAGAATGGTTCCTCCTACGATTTTCGCGAGTTTCTTTCATTCGCTTTAATTCAAGGTCGATTAAAGTGACATTAGGTTTATTCCGACGTTCTAACATACTCTTGGCAGAGGACCAATCTGATATACATTTCGGATTGAGTCACTGGTCTTTTTTCACGAGTTTTAATTTTCTTTTCACCGAGTTTATACGTATTTGGAATAAATCCATATTTTCGTAAACACGTCCTAACGTCTTGACTGGCGAACAGAAACTAAGTTCGATAAAATAGTGCGCATTCTTTAGAAGCCACCTTTCCACGTCTGAAGCTATGTCACTGCTTTGGTGTTTGACTTTGGATGACCCTCTTGAGCTCAGTCCTCGTATTGAGGAGAACTTCCATTTCCTTTTCCGTTAACAGTACAATGAAAATGGAGTAATGCATATGCTTTTATGGATAAGTAACCAATTCTTGCGTTGACAATTCTTAAGGGGAGCACTTTATACAATAATGAATACTTTCTCTCTCGTCGTGACACTCACGACAGTCTTTGTACCCACAATTCCGAAATATTATTCATTCATTATAACATATACGGGTTACACTTAACGCAATCGTCGCTATCTAACTAATTTTGATGGAAATACTATTCCTGGGTAATGTCTTTCATTCCTGATACCCTTTGTTCACGTTCTTGACCTCCGTTTAAATGGACGCTTCCACAAACTTAGGTGAGTACAAGTAACAACCTGTTTACCTTTACAAGAACGGGTCCACTGTTGCATAGTTTCAGCCGGTGGGCATACATTATTCAATGGCTTGTCCTCTCGTCAACGTCTTTTGTTAAATAAGAGAGGCTCTAAAGAGGGAATATTTAAGCATAATGAGCGTGTGCGGACGGTCTAGGAGGAAAATCGGTGTCTCATTATGCTTAAATATTCCCTCTTCAGATGTTCACGCCTCATACCCTCATTTCAACTCCTCATTCCCTCATTCCCACTCCTCATCCTCTTATTTCAACTCCTCATACCCTCATGTTCACGCCTAGTTACTCACTGGAGGTAAGGAGCGACCTATACCTTGATGATTCAATTTTAAAGAAAGGCGCACGTGAATAGTGGGTTATAATGACGTTAAAATGTGGGTTAAAATGTAGCGACAAAATAATGACAGTTGTAAGCCACCATAGTTATACATTAATAATAAACCTGTGTATAGAGTAATAATCTCCTAGTCAACCACATTTGTCGATGAAGTACATGCCTCAGTAGTTATACATACCCATATTTCAAGGTATGTATTTAAAACCAGTGTCGCGTTTAAACCTCGCATTTACCGTAAGAATTTAAAAAACAAACTGGTCGTTGTGTATTCTTAAGAAATGGATTAAATAGACGTTTAAACATTTAGCATAGGAATTTAAAAACAAACTTATGTTTTTTTATTTAGTGTAATTTCAGTAATTCGGAAATGGATTAAAGTAGGGATATAACATTCAGAGTCTTAGTGCGATATTATAACTTTTTTTTCTTGCTGGGACACTGTGCACACAAATTCTAGTGTTTCAGTTAGAAAAAGTGCGCTAAGTCTCTGTTCACATAAAACAAAAAAAAGATTAAGAATTATATGTTACAAACGCGGATTTTCGCATGACCACGTAAGTCAATTTTATACGAGTACGTTATTAATCAAAGTAGTGAAAGTACTGATAAGCATTACAACAAAAGACGATCCTTTGATCATGACTCTTTAAATATACCATTTATTTACCTGAATTGTACATTCATAAAATCGCGCGAAGTTTATGTGATGCTAACAAGATCTTTACCGCATATTACAGGTTCTCTTTGCAAGCATGGTTATTCTTGTAATATTGTTTAATAAAATCTTGATCTTCCTTTTGATTTCAGGAAAAAAGTCATTACACTTGCCAGATAAGATTGATTACCTATTTCGTTTACGCATAATCATACCCTTCCCACATTCCTCGCATATTGAATTTCCCTTTGATGACGGGGTGAACTTAATTAAACCTGTCAAACTGTATCAGTAAGGCGGTGATTGATGAGCGACATGTCCCGCCATCTTGATTTTCGAGGTCAAGGTCATAGGGGTGACGAAGTTCAAGGTCACGGACGAGGGACGAGGAACAAAGGCGAATAGCCAGTATAACACACTACTGTGAATAAAGACACATTTTCAATAAGAAAAAAATTGGACTTTTCCATTTTAAATCAAGGACTGTCCATTTTAAATCAGGGCCTCTCCATTTTCTGAAGCAACAAGCCCTGGGCCTGTCTCTTAAAATAATTTTGTGTGAGCACTGCTGAGTGTAATGCAAAGATCAATGTCATACTAGGAAGTCATATTTCAGCTGAGCCAAAAGTGTGTCTCACCCATAACTTTGAAAGTGCAGAATGGTATTTCGTGAAACTTCACACCATCGTTAACACAACGAGAGGGTGTGTCGCACACAAGAATCAGGTGTGTACCTTAAATGGTCAATGTCGTACTTAGAGGTGAAATTTCTCACATGTGTTATTCACAATGAGCAGGTGAGTCTTGTGTAAGAATCGGGTCCGTTCCGCAAATGTCAAAGTCACACTTGGAGGTAAAAGGTCAAATGCGTCGCATGTAAGAATCAGATCTGTAATGCAAAGATGATCACACTTGGAGGTCAAATGAGTAAAAATCGTTTCACAGCCATAACTTTGAATTTCTAAAGGGAATTTCATGAAACTGCACGCAAACGTTGAACACAACGAGAAGGGTTGTCAAGCATAGGAATAAGGTCTGAACCGCACAGTTCGAAGTCAAGGTCAAAGTAAAATGTCAAACAAGTCGAAATTATGTCTCAGCCGTAAATGTGGAAGCACGGAAGGGAATTTCATAACATTTCACACAAACGTTAATCACAGTGAAAAGATGTGTCATTCATACGAACGTATATGTACCGCAAAGGTCAAAGTCACACTTGGAGGTAAATGGTCAAATGAGTCAAATGATCTCTAAGTCATATCTTCGAAATTACTGAATGGAATTTCATGAAACTTTACACAAACGTTCGTTACAATGTGAAATGCGTAGGTCAGACGTGGAGGTCAAATGCCAAAGGATTCAAAAACATGTATCGGCGATAACATTAAATGTATTGGAGGAATTTCATGAAACTTCACACAAATGTCCATGTTCTACGCAAAGTAAGAATATGGACGATTCCGGAATCGCTCTGCGCAAAGTAAGAATTCTTAAAATGCCCAACGATTCCGGAATTGCGCAGGACTATTCCGGAATTGCGCAAGGGGTTAAATATATAAACCACGCATTAAGTGTCTCTGCACAATTTGAGAATATTTTGCGCAAAGTAAGAATTTGTGTTATGATGTGTATAGGAAGATGCTAATTTTAAACCTACTTATATTTCGGTTTAATATGCTTATTTTGCTTCACCCATCTGCGACGAACAGATAATTTACAGTTAAGTATCGCGTATGATTAACATAAACTTAATTATTTACAAAACAATGTGAAGTCCTTAACTTCAACAATACTTTCCAGGTTCCATAATATTTGGTAAGAAAATTCAATTGAACTATTTTTAATTATTTCAAACGAGGTTGCATGTCAATGCACTTTATTAAAATGACATTATTTGCCCATTTAATTACGTTTCTCCTACACAGGCCGTGAGTATGCTTAAAGTTTCTCCTTATCAAAGAAAATTATGTAATACTACCTAAAATATCGGAATAATTAAGTAAGACGGTTCTATCTGTTGAATCGAAAATCACTCTTTCATTGGCTTTTCATGAAAAAAAAACAAGTTGGTATAGATATAATCAACGTGTTGCTGTCGTTTTAAAACGCGACTTTGACTTGCAACATTATTTAGATATCAATGAAGAGAAAATAATTCTCTGCATATTTAGATTGTCTTCACACAACCTCGACTTAGGAAGAGGAAACCAAGAAAATCACAGAAAGGAAAGAATAATGCAAACTTTAATATATGAATTTTATTGAAAACGCTCGTGCGTCCTTTTTATAAACCACTTATTGCTTGTGTGTCCTTTTCATGCGTTAATCTGATATAATAATAATAAAAAAAAATAGATTTAAGTGATAGTTTTAAACATGTAATCTTTTTTTTTCTTCAGTAAAACATGTTTTGAAATATGTGTTATTATTGTTTAAATATCTGTTATAATTTAGGCCAGGCCTTCGTTTCCCAAATGTTCTTCAAGAAGCGAAAACGGTATGGGGTATGAAATAAACCGTAATTTCGGTTTAAAAGGCCTGTATATTGAACAATTAACTGAACTTCTTTTCGCTTTATTATAGTTGTGTTTTATTCTTTAGCGTTGTTATAGGTTAACATTATAATAATTAATAATAATAATTTGCAAATATGTAAAAAAAAAAAAAAAAAAGCTCAATACACCGCGAACTAAAAAAAATTAGCAATTTCCAACTATAAATTTAATATTTCGAAATACGCATATATAGTCGTCAATAAGTATGAAAAAAGCACACAACTTCTAATATGATAAAATTTATTTAACGTTTCTAGAGCTAGTTAAATTATTTAACTTTCACCGATTCCAATATATTAGTATACGTCAATAAATTATGGCGAAATAATTATATTTAATTTAAACATATTTCATTTCATTTTTATTTCCTTTATTGTGATTGGCTAATTAAATAAAACGGCGTATCTCATTGCATTTAAACAATATGATTGACCAATATGTCTCAGGGCCACAAGTAATAGGAAGCGTGACGGAGCGGCGCGTAGACTCCTTCACACCTTTGAACAACATTACACACACACTCTCTTAACAGTGTGAAGTTTGTTTAATTTGGTCCATTATACACCAATCATATATAAATTGACAAAAGGACTGTTAATCGAACGTTGTATTTAACTATTATTACATTACATGGTCATGCATTATTTTATGGGGGAAGCTTATATTAGTCAGTTTTACAATGTATATTTTCGGCAATATAAACATACATAAAACATGTTTTACTGAAACAAAAATCGATAACCTGTTTAAAATTATAGGTTAAATGTTTTAATTTTACAATATGCAGGTTTTTAAACCGAAATTAAGGTTTTATTTCATACCCCGTGTTAGACGGATTTCCGGCCACGTAATGATATTAATGTTGAATATAATTATGTTATGTAATACGATATTGCAATATTTCGAAATATAATTAACATATTTAACATATTTAGTACACTACGAATATTGTTTCATACGAAAGCTACATTTTTGATGTAATGTTAGTGCTAACACTTAGAACACAGTATAATCAGCCCATTTTCACGTTATTTTCTAAATTACTATTTCACTTCTTCATCTTTCGTCGATTTGTATGCAAAATATAACCTATTTATCTGTCGACATGCCATGAAACACCGTTCGTTCGTTCGAACGTTCCTTCCATCCATCCCATATCTCAAAACACTGGTTATAGCTTTTCTATTCCCAGTATTTCCTATACAAATCACAGACAAATATGTAACATAGGGAAAGCTCACCCGAGGGGTCGGAATGGCAACCAGGGACATTGGGACATATAATGTATGTAAAGATGGTACGGGGGCATCCTATGTAAAGATATAACAGGTACGGGGGCATACAAATGATACGGGGGAATATTGTGTGTTAAAAGGTATATAGAGTATGTAGATATACTATGTAAATATATAAAGGGTACGGTGACATAATATGAAGGATATAGAGAGTACGTAGGCATACTACGAAAGCATTTAGAGAGTACGGGGACATATTATGTAAGGATATAAGGGGTATTCATGGGGTTATAATATATAAGTATGTAGAGAGTACGGGGACATATTATGTAAGGATATAGAGGATGTGGGACATATTATGCAAGGACATATAGCGTATGGGGTTATAGTTATTATGTAAGTATAATATCCACATACCCTATTATCCCTATATAATATGGTCCCATACCCTCTATATTATATAGAGGGGTATGAGGATATATTACATAAGGATATATAAGGTATAGGGATATGATATGTAAGGATATATAGGGTATTGGGATAACATATATTATGGTAAGTATATAGAGAGTGCGTTGACATATTATATAAGGATATATATGAGATATGGAATGCATGTGACGTACATACAGAGCTTTCTCACCCACATAAATCAGTAGAGTCAATTCGAGTTCTGACTGTTGTCTCCACGCAGTTGCCCAACACAAGAGAAACGTTGGTCTTATTCTGGTCTTCAACTTTAAGTTTCAAACTATTTAATATGACTTAAGCTACTTGCGAAATATTTTAGTCACATTTATTATTTTGGGAACTGAAAATGTTTATAATAATTATGATATAATCCCATTAAAGTGACACGTGTTTGTGGATATTTAACCTGTGTCATTATTTTGATGGTAATACAATCTCTTGCACCCGGATCTTTTCACAATAGGCTTTCAAAATGCACTAAAATATATGCATTATTAACGTCGCTCTGCTGATTTAAAGCCAGACATATCAAATTAAATGTCTGGTTACGAATTGAATAGTTTTACATTTTCAAAAGATAGTCGGTAAATGCCGTGTAACGTTATAGACTACAGAGGGTATAGGACCATGTCTTAGTGTTTGTTCGTGATTGATTAGTGTTTTTTTCATTAGTGAATACAACTACCAGTTCTCTGTTATTAAATGTTATAATTGTTACAACAATTACTTTGAAACATAATTCGTGCCTCTATTTGTATGTTACATTACCATATATCTGTTTGATCTGATTTTAAAAAATAGAACATTTTCTAATATATAACATTGCAATGTTGTCATCACACGCTTGTTCCCATATGCATTCTACATTTCGACCAACAGTGTAGCATGAACTAGCAAACTTTTATAAGTCACTTACAGTGGTTTAATAATCGCTTTTACCATATTTCTGAAGTGCAATTGCTCGGATTACAAAGTCAAATTTTATTTTTTTTTAAATAACAAATACTTTGTTTTATGAGAAAGCAAACTACAGCTTATGTCATATGAGATTGTTCAGAGAATTCACACAGTTGTTACTGTCAGTTCGTTTTTTTCACTTTCCCGAAAACTATGATTTTTCACTTACGACGTTATAATTCTAGACCATCGATATATAGAGATTATTTAAATGCTGGGATGGATTATAGGGAAATCTTTCAAGAGTGGTATAGACGTTAACTAATCTATTTATTACACTTTAAGCCATCCCCGTGAGGTTGCCGGGGTAGAATACAACCACTGCAAACAAACCATCACATGCAGAGGTAGAACCCCCCCCCCCCCCCCCCACTCCCCCCCGCTCCCACCACCACCCCATTCATATTATTTTTTCATTTTTTACCATGCTCATTCAAGGTCATGATACCGCGTACGCAAACGTGGAAACGTGGCTCCATCGTAAATGGCAGCAACTCTGCAGTTCTGCAGGTAAGAAGGTTCTAGGCCCATTCTAAATATTTTATCTTGATGTAAATGGAGGATGAGCCTGGCATTTTCATTCCTGTTTGGCTTCATATAACCTTTCATGTGTTGGTGCGCCTTAAAACCCAATTCAATTCAAAGTAAAACGCGGAAAGCCTTATCCCAAATGCAAGAAAATACTTTCTATCCGGAATGTAAAACGCGGATATCCTAATCGGTATGTAAGAACACCCACGGTTGTCGGCTTAAAATAAACACACACATTTAAGTATTTGTATGCTCTTTTGTCAAACTAATTTAGCAAACTACATCACAGTATGTTAATGATTTTAACTATACGTACGCATGATTCAAAATAAAATTGTTTTAGCTTTACCTACTGACGTATGCATCATATTTTCTGGATTAAATAGCTATTTCTTATACTAATATACTGCTGATATGTTGACTATTTGAATGAAGCAAACAAAAATCAAAGTGTATACTCGCAAATATGATTAACGAAAATATTCCTACTTTGTTCCATTTCCTACTTTGCGCACTGACGATAACGAACATATTCTTACTTTGTCCCAATTCCTACTTTGCGCACGGACTATTCCGGAATTGAACCGCGCATTTTGAGAATTCCGATAATGCCGCGCATTTTAAGAATTCTTACTTTGCGCAGAGCAATTCCGGAATTGTCCATATTCTTATTTTGCGCCATAACATCCCATACCGCAATGTCATACTTCTAGGGCAAATGTCAACTGAGCCAATATTGTGTCTCAACCATAACTTTGTAAGTGATGAAGGGAACTTCACAAAAACGTTAATCACAATGAGGTGGAATGTCGCACGCAATAATCAGTCCTGTGCAGCCTCAAAAGGTCAGTAACAAACTTAAAGATCAAATGAGAGGTCAAAGGTCAATTGAGAAGGTCAGATGAGTAAAAATCCCCCTCCTTTCCCACTATGAAGATAACTCAGTCAAAGAAGAAAGCATACAAATTCAAAACTAACCATGTCTAGATTAGAAACAGCAGTGGTGTGACCCTTGATTGATTGAAAAGTGTGATGTTTTGGACACGCTTGAAAGCCAGTCTAGTCTGACTAAAATCCCTTGCACATTTCACGACAAAATCCCTTTCACATTTCACGACCCCACTTGTTCCCTTTGAGATTTCGATACTGTATGAACTGCTATCAGGACACCTTTCCCAACCCCACAAAGTATTTCGCTTTTTATTACGCGTTCATGCTCTGCAACGCGTGCATGCATGCTCTTCATGGTACGATATTTAAATTTGCATTTTTTGTACCAAAAGAATGTATGTTTGAAGCAAGGCATGAGAAAGTGACACGTGACGTCAGCGAAAAAAAAGACCCGTACGAGATTATTGCGAAAGTTATAGCGGATGACCGTTCGAACACAATCACTAAATTACTTGGAGATTCGTTAAATGGTTTATGTATATACCGAATTATTTCAAACGAAACTAGAAGGTTTCGTTCGTCATTAAATGGTTTCGTTTTATACTGTTCCAGTGCGTTTCACTGTTTGAAAATATTCACTAAATGAAATGGAGTTTTACTATTTAAAAATATATGTTGTATGATCTGTGTTACTAAACTATTTCAAAAGACACCAGACGGTTTCGATGGTCATAAGATGGTTCCCGTTGATACCCATTGACATGTTTCATCGTTATAAAAATGTTATAGTGTGGTTTGGATTTTTGTAAAATGAGTTCATAACTTATTAGATGGTACGAAAGCTTTCATTAAACGGTTTCATCTATTGTTAAACGATTCGTGTTTTCATCAAACGGTTTACACTTATACTGAACGGTCTTAAAAAAGTACATTAAATGGTTTAATAAAAGACGTTAAATTAAAAGTCAAAAGTGATTGAATGGACTGTTGTTTTATTAAATCGTTAGACAAGAGACATACTCAAGTAAGTTATATGTTTTGACTGGTTTGGCAGCCCATACACTCTCCTACGCAATGTTTTCAAGTTTGTTTGGTATCTTACAATCCAAAATGACGTCAGAGACGAATGTTGGTCATTTTTAGCTCTACTGGCCAACGGCCAGCAGAGCTTATGGGATGGTGTGTTGTCTGTCGTTCGTCGTCTGTCGTTTGTCTTCCGTTAACTTTTCTTCAAGCGACTTCTCCTCAGAAACCGCTTGGCTAATTTTGACCAAACTTCACATGATGATCCTTAGTTGAATGCTTTTTAGATTTGTTAAAATTAGGTCAGCGCTACATCTAAGATGGCTGCCATTACCATATATGGTCGAAACCTTAAAAAAACGTCTTCTTCAGAACCGTTGGACAGATTTCAACAGTTTTTCTTTTAAAATGATCGCCAACGCCTAGACTATCACGTTTGTTCAAATAATGTCCCCGGGGTAAAAAATGGCCGTGCCCCGGGTGTCCAAAGTTTGTATATTGAGGTTTTGCATGTTTTTTCATATAGACATATAGGAAAAAACTTTAAAAAATCTTCTTCTCTGAAACCACAAGGCATAGAGCTCTCATGTATAACATGTAGCATCTGCTTATGGTCCTCTACTAAGTTTGTTCAAATGGTGACCATGGGGTCAAATTTGTCCCTGCCCCGGGGGTCACAGTTTTTACAAAGACTTGTATAGGATTTCTTTTTTAAAAATCTTCTTCTCGGAAACTACAACAGCCAAAGGTTTGATATTTTGCATTTACTATAAGCTTATGGTCCTTTACCAAGTTTGTTCAAATGGTGACCCTCGGGTCACATTTGGCCCCGCCCCAAGCGTCACATCTTTTACATAGACATGTATAGAGAAACACTTAAAAAATCTTCTTCTCTGAAACTGCAAGAGCCAGAGGTTTAATATTTTGCATTTGCTCTAAGCTTGTGGTCCTCTACCAAGTTTGTTCAAATGGTGACCCAGGGGTCACATTTGGCCCCAACCCGGGGGTCACAGCTTTACATAGGCTTGTATAGGGAAAAGCAGAAAAAAATCTTCTTCTCTGGAACCACATCGCACAGAGCTCTCATGTATTATATGTAGCATCAGCTTATGGTCCTCTACTAAATTTGTTCAAATGGTGACCCTGGGGGTCAAATTTGTCCCCACCCCGAGGGTCACAGTTTTACATAGACTTATATAGGATTTTTTTACAAGAGCCAGAGGTTTGATATTTTACATTTATTATAAGCTTATGGTCCTTTACCAAGTTTGTTCAAATGGTGACACTGGGGTCATATTTTGCCCCGCCCCAATGGTCACATGTTTTACATAGACATGTATAGGGAAAAACTTAAAAGTCTTCTCCTCCGAAACTGCAAGAGCCAGAGGTTTAATATTTTGCATTTGCTATTAGCTTATGGTCTTCTACCAAGTTTGTTCAAATGGTGACCCATTGGTCACATTTGGCCCCACCCTGGGGGTCACAGTTTTACTTAGGCTTGTATAGGCAAAAACTGAAAAAAATCTTCTTCTCTGGAACGACATGGCACAGAGCTCTCATGTATTATTTTGCATCTGATCTTAGCCAAACTTTAGCAGATTTTATGGCTTTCTTTTTTTTTCTTCTTTTTTTTTTTTTAATTTGTTTACATTTTTTTTTTTTTAAATTAAATTTTTTTTGATTATTTTTTTTTTATTTTTTTTTTTTTTTTTTTATTTTTTTTTTTTTTTTATATTATTTTTTTTTAAATTTATTTTAATTTTTTTTTTCTATGTTGGACCAGTCGGACCAGTAACAGAGGAGTTATGGCTCTTGATTTAGTTAAAAATGCTATATTTTGCCTCATTAATACGGTAGGGCCTTTATTTTTCATCTGATCTTTACCAAGCTTTACCAGATTGTTTAGTTATGGCCCTTGAATTAGTCAAAAAGCTGTTTTTTGCCCGAAACTTCCAATAAAACATAAATGGCAGTCACTCGCTTCATTGATGTTATAAGAGCCATGTTAGCCAGTAGAGCGTCCACAGGCCCTCTTGGGCCTATTGTTTGTGTGTGTAACGCCGTTGATGTGGTCATGGATATACAGGTACCCTGGATTTGAAACTCCATATACGCCCCTTGTTAATAACCGATTTATCCGCCGAATGGCCAATAAGCTGGTTCCCTGATTATTCTGCGGTAAACAACAGGGTACCAGCCAGTGCTGCGGCCGTTTTTGAGGCGATCGATTATCCAGAAATGAGTTGATGCTGACCTACAAATGAATTATTAACATACTACTTAACGATCTATATCAAATATCGAGGTAAGTTATTTAAATCTGCATGTAATGCTTTTAATTTATTGAAAAAACTCCTGTTTTATTTATGGTTCGATATTCAAAATAATTATTTCTTTGTATTGCCATTATTGTGTAGATTTGAATGACGGCCTTGGATTTCTGTATAGCCTTTGTTTTGTTCTCAAATTACGCAGTTGAATATGGATGAAATTGGTTGAAAATTCGTAAATAAAATCGCCTTTATTTTTCATAAAAATGTATACATATTCTAAGCGAAACTCCTGTTTTATTTATGGTTTGATATTCAAAATAATTAATCCTTTGTATTGCCATTATTGTGTAGATTTGAATGACGGCCTTGGATTTCTGACTAGCCTTTATTTTCGTCTCAAATTTTGCTGTTTAAGTTGGTTGAAAAATAGTATAACGATGCGATACCTGTGTATTCGGTATGACACGTTTGACTTTTGGGGTACTTGCGTGCAATAAAACAGAAATATTATATCGATCACCAACATCCTGTTATTTGGAACACAAAACAACCCTTTGAATTATATCTGTTATCGCCCTTCTAAGGGGACAATTTGCCGAAATATCGCGCACGACCACCTTGTATATTCGGTATGACACCTCTGACTTAGGGGTGGAAGGGTGTAATAAAAACAAACGGAAAGCATTCCACCGAGTATTATAGGTTATTGCATTTGTATGGCTAAATATTACTTGGAACGAGTTGTTTTGGCAAAGGACGACGAGCTTGCGAGTCGTCCTGCGCCAAAAGAACGAGTTCCAAGTAATATTTAGCCATACAAATTCAATAACCTTTTTATTGTATACTTTCATATTGTTTTTGATCAATGTTAATTGTATGACTATTACTTTTCATTGTATTTGTGTTATTTTTATAGCTTTTGATGGAATTCCTATCTTGCCATTCGGTTTCATTTTGTGTGGATGATTATTTTGCGCGAAAACGACGTCGACGTCGGATGACGTCATTAAAAACAACAAGCCATTTTCTAAAGTTTGTTTACCATTCGATAACGTTAAAAACAGTGGGTGAGTGACCATTTATTTTATCAATTTTTGCCATAAAAGGTTGAAAAAAACACGTATTTTTTTGTTGACACTATAGGAAGGATTCCGTTATTTTTATTTGAAAGTAGTTCCTTATTTCTATTTCGCGGCTCTTAGCAAGCACGAGCAAAAGTTCCCGTGCAATATCAATGCGTGCAATATCGTAGAATATTGCACGCTTAGCTCAATGCAAACTAAACGGGACAATATGAAAGTATACAATAATACATCCTGTTTATTGGCGCAAATGGTGACAAAACTGAATTGTATGAAAATACAAAATGCCGACACAGACACGTCGACCGCACTGTATATTCGGTATCGAACGGTGTTAATTAGAAGGCGCCAGACGTGCAATATGGAACAATAGACCACTAAATCCATCATAGTTTAATTAAACATTTAACGCGCGAGGGTGGGGTGGGTGCGGGAGGGGGGCACCCCTCCTGCATGTCGATTTTTTCATGTTTTGAAATAAAATACGGGTTTTGGCATACCCTGACACATTTAAAACAGGTTTTTAATATATCTACCAGTCTGCCATAGATAGTAAATATATGACCATTTTTTTACTGTTTTATTATTTTTTTTTGGAAAAAGATGATACACTCAACTTCATACATTGTTTCCTTTGCTGTTCTAGAATTGTTTTTATCTTGTAAACACTTCATTATATATGTGGTGAAGTTCAGCAGGAGTACTTATGTAATTTTTAGTGAATAACATTTAAAAATAACACTTAAAAAACGCAGTGTCATGTATTTTTTAAGCATCCGAAATAAGGACTATCCGGATTTACATCAACTTTTTACGCGGATAATTGTCTTACAATAACTTAACGTTTAAGTCATGTTTACTGCATCAAGTCATTAGCGTTTTCGAAACAAAAAGGTAGGAAACGGTTATAAGTTTATTTAAATGTTATAAAATTGCTGTCTTTATTCATAATTAATCGTTTTAATTTGAAACACGGAAGCAAATTCAAAACCGGAAGTAACCTAAATTTATAATCTGCAACCCCGAGATTCTTATAATTGTATGTGGTTATCGAATACATTGCGTTTGTGAGATTATTTTATCATCATTATCTATTTAAAATCACTATAAAATGGATGGAGGCACGTTAATTGAACGCTACAATAAAATATAACATAAGTAAATTGTTTTCACATTTGATGACGTAATAAGTTTACAGGTCATGTACGCATGGTTGAATTCTTGAATTAGACCCTTATCGCAGAGGTAATTAACACCTCTGCCCCTCTAATCCTTATGAAAACACTCCAATCAGGAGCTAAAGACGTATGCTTGTTAGGAGTTTATGCCTCGAGGCGTTATTTGGTCAGATATGTCATTAATTAATACTGGGAAATGAATTTTTTGACCCATTTTTAAGGGATCGCGGCACGGTTTTAAAGGGCCGCGGTCAGATTAAGGATCGCGGCATGTCTGTTTCAAAAGTTAAGGGATCGCGGGGCTGCTAAGAGAATCGTCGGAACCCACGTTAAATTTGATTTCCTACGTAATCACTCCATTCATCACCCGTGGGTCAGCTCGATAAAAAATGTCCGTTACTTCTGAAAGCAGTAAAGAATAGCATGGTGTCATTTTTAGCGATCTGTACAAGGACAAAGGATATGCACGCAGCTTATGCGTAAATAAACTAAATCGTGTTTGTAAATAAGAGATACGGAGTTGGACATATAATTAAAAACTTGAAGCTTCAGCATTTACGAGAACTAATTGGATGGGCGGAATCAAGTCAACACATTTTCTTTGAAGTCAATGTATGTTTTGAATCTCAGGTGTTTGTTGTGGTGTCTTCTAGGCCTTTTGATAAGTTTGGCGTCACTGATTTTCGTCGGTGTGTTCTGTGGCAAGATACTATCCCTTAGCCGATAAACCATGCTGTCCTGTCTAACCTTCGAGCACGTTAAAGAACCGTAGCATATACAATTCCCTGATTTCTATGAATTCTTCCCTATCTCTGGTCTGGGGCAGCTCTAAATAACCTATACTGTGTTTATGAGTTATTAAACAAAAATCAGTTTGTATTTAAAAACTAGGTGGGTATAGTTTGTTTATGCCCTAACAGGGAGGCATATAGTAATCGCATTGTCCGTGCGTGCGTCCGTTTGTCCGAAATCATGTCCCAGCCATTCCTCAGAAACTACTGAAGGAAATTTCGTCAAGCTGCACACAAGTGTTCATCCAAATGAGAAGGTGTGTCGCGCGCAAAAAATCATGTCCGTATCTCAAAGGTCAAGGTCACACTCGGAGGTCGAAGGTAAAAAAATAATGAAAAAAATAATCTCTCAGCCATGACTTACTTGGAAACTACTGAAGCCCTGGTGTCGCGTCAGACTTCACACACATGTTCATCACATTGAAAAGGTGTGTCGCGTGCAAGAATCATGTATGTGCCTCAATGATCAAGGTCACAGTTGGAGGTCAAAGGTAAAACAAGAGGCCCAAGAGAGCATGTGGACGCTCTACTGGGTAAAACGGCTCTTATATCAAGGGTTGTCGACATAAAATTCCCATCAGTACTTCTTTTAAAACATTGCAAAAACAACAGGGCTAGGATGGCGTTAGATCGCTCACTTGGTAATCATGGGCAATACGTCTGCTGTGTCTAGTCTGGTATGGCTATTTTTTAATTTGTCCCACTTTCTTCTATGATAAAAATGGGTGGGGTGGGGGTTGGGTGGGTGTGGATTGGTGTTATAATAACATTCTAAACAAATATGGTAAAGATCAGATACACAATGAAGTAACTACAGATTTAACAAAGGTAAATACAATATAGCATTTTTCAACAATTCAAGGGCCATAACTAGTCGTTACAAACAAGATCCAGCTGGTTTTCAAACTTGTCAAAGGTTTCATTCATATACCGCGCTTTGTACAACCAGACATCATAATGAGGCTTCATGCTAAGTTTCGTCAAATCCAACACGCCGTTAACAAAAACAATTTTAAGAAAATGGAAAAATAACAAGAACTAATTGGAAAAAAATAAATCAATAAAAAACAATAGAAAAATAAATCAAACAAAAAATTATAATAATAATAAAAAAAAAAAAAAAAAAAATCTGGTAAAGTTTGGTAATTTTAGATGAAAAATGAAGAGCCTATCATATTAACGAGGCAAAATATAGCATTTTTAACGAAATCAAGGGCCACAACTCCGCTGTTACCGGTCCGATCTGCTGGTTTTTGAACGTTTCCGAACTTTCATTGACATTAACAATCTGGTAAAGTTTGGTAAAGATCCGAAAAAAAAGCGTCTTAACGAGGCAAAATACAGCATTTTCAACTAAATCAAGGGCCATAACTCCGCTGTTACCCGTCCGATCTGGCTGGTTTTCGAACTTTTTCCGAGATTTCATTGACATTAACAATCTGGTAAAGCTTGGTAAAGATCGGATCAAAAGTTAATGCCCTATCGTGTTAACGAGGCAAAATAAAGCATTTTTAACTACGCTGTTAGTGATCAGATCTGGAAGGCCCTATCGTCTTAACGAGACAAAAGTTTACGAAGGACAACGGACGACGGACGGACAACTCGTCATCCCATAAGCTTTACTGGCCAGGGCCAGTAGAGCTAAATCGTCAAAAATTCATGTCTCAGCAATTACTTGGAAAGTACTGAAGGGAGTTGCGTCAAACTTCACACATATGTTCATCATATTGCGAAGGTGTTTCGCGCATAAGAATCATGTCCGTGTTTTAAAGGTCAAGGTCACATTTGGAGGTCAAAGGTAAAAAAATCGTGAAAAAATCATGTCTCAGCCATTACTTGGAAACTACTGAAGTGAGTTGCGTCAAACTTTATACAAATGTTCATTACAGTGAGAAGGAGTGTCGCATGCAAGAATCATGTCAGTGCCTCAAAGGTAAAGTAGACAGCTGGAGGTCAAAGGTCATTTTTCATGTCAACCGTTAGTCCAAAATACTGAAGGAAATTAATGCGTCAAACTTCACACACATGTTTATCACAATGAGAAGGTGTGTCTTGTGCAAGAATCAGTGCCTCAAGGTCACAGTTAGGCAGATGGTTTGCAGTGTTTAGGGGTAGGGATCCGTGTTTCATTGACACATTTCTTGTTTCTTTCTTGTATCATACATTTGGCGATTAAAGGGACACGTGGCAACCTTGAAGTTTTTATCGAGCATTGAACTTAGCATCCTGATTTATTAATACATCATCTTGTTTTTAAACATGCTTACATATAATTAAATGATTCCTTTATTTTAGTTTATTTTTTCTTCGTTATTTTACCAAATAAAAAAATATGTTTAAAATATATTATTGTTTTTATTGTATACCATACTCAAGTAGTAGTAATATGCAAAAAGAAATTGATATTATTGATTGCATTATTGTGATGACTGAATCATTCGTGGGTTACGACGATGTTGTAAGAGGTGTAGTTTTTGAAATTTAAAATGTACTGCTAGTATTAAGAGAATCTACGTTATAACAAAAAGATAGCATGTCGAATTTATTCAATTAGAATCGCACTGTTCATACCTTTTGTTTTGTACTGGTTGCCGGGGTAGAATACAACCACTGCAATCTCACAACAGACTGTCACATGCAGTGGGGTAGAACCCCCGATTCATTTTAATTTTGTAATTTTTGACGCCCACGATCGTGGGTAGCGAGACATAGCAGTCATTTTCCGGCGGTGGCCACATTTTAAATCAACTATATCTCAATAACCGCTGCTCGAATTTTTCAGAAAACTTTGTCAGATGCTTTGTTGGGTCAAGGGCCATAACATAATACCAAAATTACCAAGATCAAGATCATATTTTGCTTTATTTTCCTAAAACATTACCTTGGTTAGGTAACTTAACCTCAGTTAACTGTATGTGATTGCCTTTGTTTGATACTTTGTCATATGTATTGTTGGCATTGGTTGACATCGCATTGAATGACAAAAATTACCAAGGTCAAAGTCATGTTTTGCATTTTTTTCTCCAAACTTAAACTTAGTTACGTAACTTATGAGATTGCCTCACTTTATGTCTTTGATACTTGGTCATATGTGTTGTTGGCATTAGTGGACATCGCTGGACGACAAAAAATACCACGGTCAAGGTCACATTTTGCGTTATTTTCCCCAAACTTAACCTTGGTTAGATAACAACAGTTAACTTTATGTATTTGGTCATATGTATTGTTGGCATTGGTGGACATCGCTGAACGACAAAAAATACCAAGGTCGAGGTCATATTTTGCGTTATTTTCCCAAAACTACACCCTGGTTAAACCATTTCACCTCAGTAACGTAACTTCTTATGATTACCTCGTTTTATTTGTTTGATACTTGGTCATATGAAGTGTTGTCTTTGGTGGACATCATTTAAGCACACATGTAATCAAATATTTCATATGCGGTATGCCGCGGTAGGCGAGACATCCTCAGACCGAGGTCTTGTCTTTGTTTGCTACTTGGTTATATGTATTGTTGGCATTGAGGGACATCACTGACTGACACAAAAATACCAAGGACAAGGTCATATTTTGCTTATTTTCCCCAAACTTGACTTTGGTTACGTAACTTAACTTTATGTGTTTGCCTGACTTTATGTCTTTGGTACTTGGTCGTATGTATTGTTGGCATTGGTGGACATCACTGAATGACAAATATTACCAAGGTCAAGGTCATAGTTTGCGTTATTTTCCCCCAAACTTAACATTGGTTAGGTAACTTAACATCAGTTAACTTTATGTGACTGTCTCACTTTATGTCTTTGATACTTGGTCATATGTATTGTCGGCATTGTTGGACATCGCTGGATGACAATAAATACCAAACTCAAGGTTACATTTTGCGTTATTATTCCCAAAATTAACTTTGGTTAGGTACCTTAACCTCAGTTAACTTTATGTGATTGTTTCACTTTATGTCTTTGATACTTGGTCATGTGTATTGTTGGCATTGGTGGACATCGCTGGACGGCAAAAATACCATGCTCAGGGTCATATTTCCCATTGTTTTCCCCAAACTTAACCTTAGTTAGGTAACTTAACCTTGGTAAGGTAACTTAACCTCAGCTAACTTTATGTGGTTGCCTCACTTTATGTCTTTGGTACTTGGTCATTTGTATTGTTGGCATTGGTTGACATCGCTGGACGACAACAAATACCAAGGTCAAGGTCATAAAACTCCAATAAAATACGTGTGTTGTGTTCTGTTTTACAGATGGATCCATGCAAAGAAGATAACGCAAGTGATGCAGGTGTTGCAGAGCTATGTCTCCCCGTGGAGAAGACAGAGACAGGTTAGTACATAATGAAGGCTTATACTGAAAGTAGATATAAAAGTCGAACAGGAAATGTTGCATGAAAGGAGCATTCAACCAAAAAAAACAATAATTACAAAGATGAATAAATTTATGTCTTTGATACTTGGTCATATATATTGTTGTATGATATCAAACATAAAAGTGTTGACAATAGGGCTGCCGCCTTAAAACGGTCAGTGGCAAAAAGGTAGCTGGGTGTTTAAATCCGGTTCTATAGTTTCAGTTGAAGGGAAAATTTAGAGAAATATGTTAAATCGGACATTTAAAAAAGAGAATACATGTCCAGTTGATATGGCAAACTTAATAGAAATGCAAATCTCATTCAGTGTTCAAGGGTTTTCGTTCATCATATTTCACATTTGGTATGTTCAACCGATATTTGTCAAACATTGAAACAGTGGAGTTGTCTCTGTAGCTATTATTGTGGTCATTTTTATCTCACCTTTTAAAAGAAAAAAAAGAAACTAAACGATCCATTTCCGAAGGCGACGTTGATTTAGGCGAGGAATGCAATTGTTGTTTATCTTCTAAACGGTTAGAGATACAACCTTCAAATGTGTTGTCGGGTTTATAAAAACATATACTATGGCTTTGAAATACTCATTTGTGTATATCGAGGGGTCAGTGCAAAACTATTGTAACTACATATGAATAAACATAAATGAAGACACTGTGAATTTTTTTTTGTTTTTTAGCAAAGTATTAAGGCTTATTGAAATTTCTTAATTTTCTGCTATTCCGACATCAAGGAATTTACATGGGGAAAAGCCCCATCAAAAACCATTTTGGCTGTAAAATAGTTATTTCTCAACCTAGTTTCAAAACTAAGATATTTTTACCACTTAAAATTCCAGTTCCAATGATTTATAATTTATGTATTATTAAAATTGCTCATCTTAATGCTAAAAACCTTTGGCTGAAACATGCACCTCAAACAATAGTATTTATTTTTATGTGCTTAATTGTTTTTTATATGTCATATGGCTAACGTTTTCTTATTTCAGTGACAACGCATGAATCAACGTTTGCTAAGACTGACGATGAGCCCCATGTTTGCATGGTGTGCGAAAAAAGGTTCAGCAGAAAAGATGCGCTGAAAAGACACTTGCATACACATGTAGAAAACAAGGCATATCAATGCTGCCAATGCATTGCAACATTCGTCAGATCAGATGCTTTAAAAAGACACGAAGCATCGGCGCATGACATAGGAGAAACTTGTATTTGCCCAACTTGTGGAATCGTGCAGAGTAACAAAAGTAATTTAAACCGGCATATTCGTCTAAAACATCAAGGAAAAAGGTACGCATGTACGATGTGTGACAGAAGCTTTCAGTCGACTTTCAACCTTCGGATACACACAGACCGTGTTCACGCTGGGACCAGATCTGAGTGTGGTATATGTCACAAGATGTTTTCAGACTTAAAGCAACATACACGGATTTGTAGCCGTCCCTATATAGGACAAAGCTTTGCATGTGATTTGTGTAATAAAAATCTCAAATCAAAAAAGTCTTTGACAGAACACTTAAAATATAAGCATGAGCCCAAGAGATACGCTTGCAAGCATTGTGGAGCACTGTTCGCGCATAGAAAAACAAGAATAGAGCACGAGAAAATATGCAAGTAATACAGAGATTAGTGTTAATGTTTGACATCATTAAAAATGTTCTCTCATACTATCATATAAGTTCAAAGCTGATGTCAGTATTTAAAGTTCGGGCTTTGGTTTAATAATTGACTATTAGATTGTTCATTTGAATCTTTTTTTTGTTGCACACAATATGATTTATCTGTGTTGACGTACCGTAAAATTCTTTCACTCTTTGGTTAAAAAATATATATAGTTGTATTTTATGTTTGCAAAGGGCCTCTCTATCAGATAAAAATAAAAAGTTAAATATTAAACGTATTAACTATATGTTTGATGTTTCGATGTATACATCAAGATAAATTGCACCACCATCTTTGTACTAACTTTAAACATTGATCCAATATAATCTATCATGTTTTTATTGTTCGAATCTAAAATACCTTAGATTCATTTTTTTTTGCCTTAGCATTTTCTTTTTGCTAAAAGTTTATATGTTCTGTTTGTTATTTCTTGCTACACTTGTACTGTTTTGGATAAAGTTCCCAGCTGTAAAATTTGAAAATATAACCATCATTTTTATTTATTACAAACAATCTTTCCCAGGAGAAGAATTCTATAAGCAGTTTGCTTTCGTTCTAATCCTTGAATATTATTATACAATGTATATATGAAATGTTGCGAACCATTGAAAAAATAAAATATGTTCAAACCAAACATCGATTCACCTGTATGGGACATAACAAAGTAGTAGTAGTAGTAGTTATTACCATAAGAAGAAAGTATATGTTGTTTCTTTTTGAAGTAATCCGCCGTTAATCGATGACCTATTTACACATAAGTAAATCTGAGTTTTCAGTCCAAAGTTTGTATTCATCATCATATAGGCAGCTGGCATATGCAATGTTAAGGATAGCTTTTGGCATATGTCGTGACTCGCTTAACTTCTGGTGCAATGCATGGGGATTTTCCTTCTTCTGATTGGCAATAATAACACGTAAGAGTATAATCCTTTTTTGTTTCTTCCATGATTCTCGAACTGTCTGGTTTGACTTGCTATGTTCATTAATGCCATGGTCAAAATATCAATATCATTATGTGTAAGTGACGCAAGCTCTGTTTCTGAAAATATAGTTTGTTTCAATGGATCTTTTATAATCAGTTGCCATGTAACTTTAGTTTTAACTTCAGTTCTAATAACGTTTAATAAGTCGTGCAAAATGCTATTCGACAATATGCTGTTTGCAGTATTAAGTAATGCCTCGCCTTCATCAGTGTTTCTGACATCATTTTTATCCACACTTTGTGTATTGTCATTTTCAGTTTCTGGCCCATCTACTTTTTCATTTGTGAAGTTTCTGGGGAGCTGACAGTACTGAAAGTTTGAAATTCTTATCGATTATTATTTGATTTAGGCTTCCAATTCTTTCAATCACCCGCAGTAAATTTTCCAGCGTTTCTTGTTCATGCTCTTATTTTGCTCCCCACATTTAGCGGTCGTTTTTAGCTCTACTGGCCAAGTATGGGATGGCGAGTTGTCCGTCGTCCGTCCGTCGTCCGTCCGTCTGTTAACTTTTACCTCGTTAAGACGATAGGGCCTTCATTTTTCAGCCGATCATTACCAAACTTAAAAAAACTTGTTAATATCAATGAAAGCTCGGACAAGTTCGAAAACCAGTCAGATCGGACCAGTATCGGCGGAGTTATGGCCCTTGATTCAGTTAAAAATGCTAAATTTTGCCTCGTTAAGACGATAGGGCCTTCATCTTCCACTCGATCTTTACCAAACTTTACCAGATTGTTACTATCAATGACAGCTCGAACAAGTTCAAAAACCAGCCAGATCGGATCAGTATCGGCGGAGTTATGGCCCTTGATTGAGTTAAAAATGCTTTATTTTGCCTCGTTAAGACGATAGGGCCTTCATTTTTCATCCTATTTTTACCAAACTTTACCACATTGTTAATATCAATGAAAGCTCGGAAAAAATCGAAAACCAGCCATATCGGACTAGTAACAGCGGAGTTATGGTCCTTGATTTAGTTAAAATGCTATATTTTGCCTCGTTAAGACGATAGGGGCTTCATTGTTCATCCGATCTTTACCAAACTTTATCAGATTGTTATTGTCGTTGAAAGCTCAAACAAGTTCGAAAACAAGCCATATCGGACTAGTAACAGCGGAGTTATGGCCATTGATTTAGTTAAAAATGCTATATTTTGCCTCGTTAAGACGATAGGGGCTTCATTGTTCATCCGATCTTTACCAAACTTTTTCAGATTGTTAATGTCGTTGAAAGCTCGAACAAGTTCGAAAACCAACCATATCGGACCAGTAACAGCGGAGCTATGGCCCTTGATTTAGTTAAAAATGCTATGTTTTGCCTCGTTAAGACGAAGCCGATCTTTACCAAACTTTATCAGATTGTTAATATCAATGAAAGCTCGGACAAGTTCGAAAACGATTCATATCGGACTAGTAACAGCGGAGTTATGGCCCTTGATTTAGTTCAAAATGCTATATTTTGTCTCGTTAAGACGATAGGGCCTTCATTTTTCATCCCATCTTTACCAAACTTTATCAGATTATTAATGTCAATGAAAGCTCGGTTAAGTTCGAAAACGAGCCAGATCGGACTAGTAACAGCGGAGTTATGGCCCTTGTTTTTTTTTAAAATGCTATAATTTGCCTCGTCATACGATAGGGCCTTCATTTTGCATCTGATCTTTGCCAAACTTTACCAGATTTTATGACTTTCTATTTTTGTATTATTATATTTTTTTTATTTTTATTTTTTTTTTTTTTTTTTTTATTTTTTTAAAAATTCTTTTGTTTAAATTGTTTTTGTTTTTTCCTTTTTCTTTTTTTTTTTTTGTTTTTTTTAGCGCTATGTTTGACCAGTAACAGAGGAATTATGGCTCTTGATTTAGTTAAAAATGCTATATTTTGCCTCGTTAATACGGTAGGGCCTTCATTTTTCATCTGATCTTTACCAAACTTTACCAGATTCTTTACTTATGGCCCTTGATTTAGTTAAAAAGCTTTTTTTGCCCGAAACTTTCAAAAAAAAAACGTAAATGGCAGTCACTCGCTTCATTGATGTTATAGGAGCCATGTTAGCCAGTAGAGCGTCCACAGGCCCTCTTGGGCCTCTTGTTCAATTTTCTCGAGATGACATTTGCACAGAATATTGTACTCTATTTATTTGGCCTTTCTTCTGTGCCAGTTCTATTTTGGATATTTTCTGAACTTTACTCCATACGTCTTTCTGCAATTGTAAGATTATCAGAGTCTTTCCGTGACATGTTCTTGTCATCAAATGTATCCACTGACCATCTGTAGACATTGTATATATCTGAATACCGTGCTCGTGACATTTTTGAATAACAAAGTCGATTGCTTTTAACATTGCAGATGAAATCAGTTTGTAATCTTTAAGGCCATAAGCGATCGGTATAGAACGAGGTAGTTCTGCTGACGAATCTCTGTTGATATGAGTTAAGACCCACACTTACCTCTGTTGCTTTTCTTCTTTGCCGGTTATACGCAGCTTCAGCGCTCTCATTTCCTTTCTGCCCCGAGTGGTTCCCGGGGGCCTCGTTTGGTCACGGGGCAAAGAATAGGGCCACTGCAGATCCCTTTGGAGGGGTAGGCAGAGGGGTAGAATTACCCCCAAATTCATGTTCATTTTATCTAAAAAAATTCATGTTCATTAAAGGTCTTCATCATGACCTCTGCATTGTTTCAGGTGCCAGCTCGCTCACATCAAAATAGCAGTGGCAGAAAAACAATAAACGTGGCTCCAGCGTAAATGGAGTTTCTACGATAGAATTTGCAGCAACTCTGCAGTTCAGGGTGAGAAGGTTCTAGGCCCATTTTCCATATTTTATCTCGATGTACATGGAGGATGAGCCTGGCATGTTCATGCCTGTTAGGCGCCATATAACCTTTCATGTGTTGGTGCACTTTAAAACCCCAATTCAATTCAATTCAAGTCATATTTTGCGTTTTTTCCCCCAAACTTAACCTTGGTCAGATAATTTAACCTCAGTTAACTTTATCTGATTGTTTCACTTTATGTCTTTGATACTTGATATGTATTGTTGGTGGACATCGCTGAACGACAAAAAAACACCAAGATCAAGAATTCATTTCCTTTCTGCACATTCTTGATCATATGGTCACTGAATTCAATAGTCCGCTTAATTTCGTCATTGATAGGGGGCGATGACCCCAATACATATGTTAGTCCGGCCACCGACTGACACGTGCCTCTATATGTTACTGTCATTGAAGGTGCCTCGGCAAGGAATCTAACATGAGTTCACAAAATCTGATATTTTTCCTTGAGTTCTTTCACTCGATTTACGTCATTTTGATATCAGGTGTAAGGTAGCGCCGTGGTGTAATGGTTAACATTGCGGCTTAGTAACCCAGGGATCGCGCGTTCAATCCCAGCCCGGACCGAATTTAGGTTAATTATCGGAATATTTCAAAAGTATTTCCTACCTTACCAGTCCTTCGGATGAGACTTTAAATCGAGGTCTGCTCTGCTCGCTAAAATGCTTAGTGCAATACAGCGAGGATAAATAAACGCTTATAAGCACACGATATCAGGTGTTTCATATGTATCATATAAGAGCGATATAATCATCATCCAAAGCATTTCGTCTTAAGTAACGTCTAGGAATGGACGCTGCTGGCGACCAACTCAGATACTAGAGACGTATAGTATTTAACACATACATTTCAGTAAGACATTGACAAATATAATACTGAGGAAGAGAATACTGGACAGTCGCCTTGTTCTCCTGTGGGAACGGACACGTGACCTCATCTAATAATAATAGTGTTACTAATTTAGATGAAGGTACAACTCATTAAGAGTATACAAACAATTGCACAACACTTATATTGCATGAGGCCTTCTAATAACAACCAGGGTGGCCACAGACTCTGGAAAACAGGGAAAACAGGGAAAAGGGTGAAAAACAATTCCCTGCAGGGAAAATTCAGGGAATTTGAAAATTTGCAAAAAATCAGGGAATTATCAGGGAATTTTACAAAGATTGGAGAGAACAAATCTTGGCTACTGGTAGCTTCTCTTCCTGACTTTATTAAAAAGCTGTATTTCTTCAAACTGTTAGCAATATATTAATAAAGCAATTTAAAACCTGTAAAACTCCAAAGATATGAGTAAAGAATGTGTTTGGCTTAATGATGGTGAAGGTATGGCTATAAGGGGAGGTTGGAGGCCATACGTAAACAGCTGTATTTGAGCTATATACTCCGTGAAAAGATCAGGGAAAATCACCTTTCAGTCAGGGAAAAATCAGGGAATTATCAGGGAATTTCATTTTTGGATTTCTGTGGCCACCCTGAACAACAGCAACTAATAAACAATATCAAGTGATTACATGCACATAACATTAATAATATGTTACAAGCTGGCATACAAAACAAGTATTCACTATTAGTAAACTTAATTTCAGCAGAACACTTGTTATCTTGAAAAAGAAATAGTTTAAGCATAAATAGAAACAGAAGTCCGATATTTTCTGGGATTGAATTCCATGTCCGCATGGCAACATAGGTAAAAGATAGTTTTAAATTCTCTTTTAAATACTCAGATTTAGATCTAGGATTTAATATCATGTTTAAGGCATGATCTTAAATTATATCTGTTATTTTCAGAAAATGTTATTAATTTACTTATGTATATTGGTGTAAGATTATTAATTGCTTTATAAAATAAAACACCTACTTGAAATTAACATATTGTTTCATATGACATCCCATTTAACTGAGGTTTTGTCAAAATCAATTAATCAAAATTTAGTTGATACTATGTTACCAACACCCGAGGTTACCATCTGTCTCTTATACAACATCTCTAATACTGCCGTCTGATGAAAACAGTATCGCTACTTGTCCCTTGTGATATTTAACATCCTTCTTCAACGTAAGAGAAAGATTTAATATATACTGAAAGGAAAAATAAATGCGACGCGGGAATTTCCGCTATATATCGTATGTACAATATGCTGCTGTTAATCGAATGGTACATGGCTACGTAAGATCTTTCCTTTCGGAAAAAAGACTAAAACAACACGTAACACAGCAAATAGTATTCCTGCAAAGTTTCATTATTGGCAGAGTACGCGTTTGGCGCAAACTTGGGATGCAAAATTTTGCAAACTCTTTACGTTAAATACAGTACTGAACTGGCTCAATTTTTCAAAGAGGAGCTTCAACATTTAAGAATTTCTTGTTATAACGTGTACTGTGATGAAAACGTCTACAACATCACAGTTTTGTCCTTTCTCTAACTGCAACTTTTACAAAACATCTTGGGATTTCCTTGGAATATATATGGAATTAAGTGTGCATTATATAGCGGAAATTCCCGTGTCGCGTTTCTTTTTCCTTTCAGACTTTCAGTATAGTTTGGTAATACCACGCCTGCTAATGTGCAAGAGCATTTCCTTCTTTCGTTGTTCCATTCTGCGAGTATCTTCTGGTACAAGAACCATATCTTCTCCAGATTTAGGATTTAAAACGTTCGCAGTAGGCTTCTCCCGTGCTTCAAGTCCCCTTATCTTTATTGCAGAATGGATAGTACTTCCAGTGACTGGAGCCATCTTTCGAATTTCTCTGATGAACTTGATGTCCATTATAGTTGATTCAAACACAGGATTGAGTAAGATCATGTTCTTTGACATGCTTCATCTGCTACATGATCTTCATATGTAACAATAGAAATTGAATTCTCCAATCAACGAATTATCTACTTCGTGTATGTACTGGAATGTTTGTAATGCATCCTTGCTGAAATCATTCAACTAATACAATCACGCATGAATTGCACTGATGGCATAACATACGTGGAATAACTCCACTTCTCCCTTCCTTAGGTCACGAACGTTTGTTTGTTTGTATGGCGTGTTATGTCATTTTCAACGCTTTTAAGGTTATATATGACGGTCGATTTTTTTGTGGTGGAGGCAGACCACCCACTTTTCCTGGGTAGAACCAGTACTGTACACCTCCCGCCATCCGTAAGAATCGAGGTCACGAACGAACTGATCATGGCCGTAGTCGTGTCGTGCTTTTGTTTCTCCCGTTTCCTTAACTCGGTTACCCAGACTAAGACAGCAACTTCTAAGTTTGTCAACGGAAGCATCCGATTGCAGATTATTTAATCCATCTTTTAAATTGACAACAACATTCTTAAAAACATGGAGCTCCCGACCTAACTGTGATCTCCTCTTTGATAAAGCTTCCCCATCTTCAAATTATTCAAGCATATCCACATCACCGCCTACGTTATCAACACCTGAGGTTACCTTCTTTGCATCAGCATACAACATGAACCGTTTATTCGTCAATGTGTCCGTAACTGTTTTTATAACTGTCTCTATTGTACCAGTCGGCATCTTCTTTGGCAAAACTTTAATGCAGTTAACACTGAGAATGGCAAAGTTTAATATAGCATTTTCCGGTTTTCATGCACCTCTTGTTTTCTCGTCAGAACGCTGCTCAATAGTATGCGCAATGGCCCGCCCATGAAATAGAGAAACTTTTCATGAAATAAACAATACTCAGCTTTTCAAAAGTGCTGCGGAAAATAAAACACCTGTGATTTTATCTCTCAGCTGTAATATCTTGCCGTTTCAGGAAACTGTAGAAATGATATAGTTCCCCAAAGATATGTGTTCTTTTTAATGAGCCTTTTGCCAAAGACCATTCAATTGTTATCCATGATTCATTATCCTCAACTGAAACGTAATCGTCTTTTCAATGATTGCGGCGATGAAAACATTAACTTCTTTTGACAACTTTGCTGCAACTGCTGTGGTTGTTCAGTACACTTCTGGATGTTTCTACTTATGTTTATTTTCACCACTCTTTGTGTTGTGTATTGTCATTTTTATATGAGGTGTAAGGTCTTTTGACAACTTTGCTGCAACTGCTGTGGTTGTTCAGTACACTTCTGGATGTTTCTACTTATGTTTATTTTCACCACTCTTTGTGTTGTGTATTGTCATTTTTATATGAGGTGTAAGGTCTTTTGACAACTTTGCTGCAACTGCTGTGGTTGTTCAGTACACTTCTGGATGTTTCTACTTATGTTTATTTTCACCACTCTTTGTGTTGTGTATTGTCATTTTTATATGAGGTGTAAGGTCTTTTGACAACTTTGCTGCAACTGCTGTGGTTGTTCAGTACACTTCTGGATGTTTCTACTTATGTTTATTTTCACCACTCTTTGTGTTGTGTATTGTCATTTTTATATGAGGTGTAAGGTCTTTTGACAACTTTGCTGCAACTGCTGTGGTTGTTCAGTACACTTCTGGATGTTTCTACTTATGTTTATTTTCACCACTCTTTGTGTTGTGTATTGTCATTTTTATATGAGGTGTAAGGTCTTTTGACAACTTTGCTGCAACTGCTGTGGTTGTTCAGTACACTTCTGGATGTTTCTACTTATGTTTATTTTCACCACTCTTTGTGTTGTGTATTGTCATTTTTATATGAGGTGTAAGGTCTTTTGACAACTTTGCTGCAACTGCTGTGGTTGTTCAGTACAATTCTGGATGTTTCTACTTATGTTTATCTTCACCACTCTTTGTGTTGTGTATTGTCATTTTTATTGTATGGTAAAGTTTGTCTTTGTTGTACAGTGCGGATCTACGTTGCCATTGCGTTTGGGTGCTAGGGTCTTTTTTTATCATGTTTGGTGTTAAATTTCTCATTCTTGTATTGATTTTTGATGTCACTAGATGTCTCCTTTTATCAGTTGAACATCTCTTGTATTAAATGTGTGATGTAATTTGTATAATTGTAAATATGTATTGTTTGTACTATGATGAGACAGAAATAAAGATATGTATATATGAAAATACCCTACTTGATATTTGTCTAGGTGATCCAAATAGTGACGTGTCTTTCATTAATATAATTAGTATTCAAATGAACAGTAAAAACAATACATGTTTAACAGGAAAATGAAATATTCTCATTTTCTATCATTTGTCAACTGAAGATGATCCCATAAACATAGTAAAATATAATTGCCAGGGCCCATATTCATCATAATTGCCAGGGCCCATATTCATCATAATTGCCAGGGCCCATATTCATAAAGCAACTTAAGTGAAAAATATTACTTCAGTCATAATTTAAAATGTTTACATATTTTTAAATATCCTTATTAACCTCATAGGGACACTACAAACCATATATTTTAAGATAAATAGCTTAGGTTTTATTTATTCATAACCTTATTAACAGTATTAAGAAAACGTCTTAAATTGATACAAAACAAAAGGGTGTTTAAAAAATTGATAACATTTGATCATTTTTATTTTAATAATTGCAAGCAGGTTTAAAGTCACAATTACATGTAATCAATTCAGAAGTAATTTGTTTGATTGATAAATGCTTCAAGAGTGTTGTGTGTCCCTTTAAGGTGCATGTAGTTGAATTAAATGTTCTAATTCATGATCATCAATGAAGCACAAATAAAACAGTATGCTTATGGTTCTTTGTCCTCATTTGAAATCCATTTAAGTGTTTATTTTAGAACTTATCCGATTTTAAATAATTATTTCGATCACAGATCTAGAAATAATTCCTTCGATCTAGAAATAAACAGAAGGAATCTTTTCTATCTAACCACCGAAGAAGCCAAAATATCACGTTGGACCTTTAATTATCCTTCTAACTCATGTCCCAAATATTATCGGATTTCGGCTTGGAACAAGTATACTTATTCTAAGATTTTGATGAGAATACACGTTATATTCATATATACATGATCATCATTGCGTGTTACGTATATAGCCTATTATTGCTGCCTTATTTGTTAGAGCTGAACGATTTATGTTTGTTAGGTGATTTCTTTATTTACAGTGTCCCGTGAGGTAAAGGTGAGGTTGTGTGCCCCCTAGAACCTGGTTTAAACCACTAGTTACCCTGTTTGCCACTGACTTTTCCAAGGCGGCACCTGTTGTCAACCCTTTTTTGTTTGTGGTATATTGCGTGTTTTGTGTTGATTTCTTTTTCGGTGAATGCTACATTTTGCAAACTCTTTACGTTAAATACACTACTGAACTGGCTCATTTTTTTCAAAGAGGCACTTCAACATTTATGAATGTCTTGTTACAACGTGTACTGCGATTAAAACGTCTACACCATCACAGTCGTGTCCTTTCTCTAACTGCAACTTTTATTTTTACAAAACATCTTGGGATTTCCTTGGAATGTATATGGAATTAAGTGTGCAGTATATACAATATATAGCGAAAATCCCCGTGTCGCGTTTTTTTCCCTTTCAGTATACTTTAACAATTATAGGTTTTAGTTTGAGTCCGCGTTATAACTTCTCCATCTGTTATTGCATTCCAACAATAGTAAAGACAAATGTTCACCTTGTGATGATGTGTCGCGACCAACAACCCTGTCTTCAACACAGTCAATCTTATATTTTGAAGGTAACTGCTATAAATGTGTGTCCTGTCTATAGTTAACGGTACTATTATACACACATGTTCACCTATTAGACGATGGAACCAATGACTTCCCGAACACTCGATGTACGCTCTAATGGAACAAATTAACCGGATCAATTGTAGAAAATTCGCTAGCTGTTGCCATTCCTATGGTTTTCTGCGACAAACCGTAACATGATGTTGAGAAATATAACACCTGATTTCCAATATTATTCTATCTTTCAGATGGAACTCGATTCCCACTCACTAGATGTGACGGGGAAGGGTGAATCACGTGAATGTTCTTGCGAGTGTGGATACCGAACCTTCAATCGAAGCAATTTCCGTCGCCACAAAAACCGCCATTTACTCAGGGTTGTGGTCAGCCCTTCTAAACAGCAACAGACTCTGGCAAGCTCCACTGCAACAAGTTCAGAGTCTAAAACAAGTTCCACACCAACTATTGCTGAAGATGGAACACTGATGTGCGAATCATGCGGGAAAGGCTTCAGGTCCAAGTATGGACTCAAACTTCATGTAAACACCAAGCACAAAGAAACCTTTAAACATAAGTGTAGTTTGTGCGGTATGGGGTTTAACCAAACCATCCAGTTCCGCTTTCACTGTGCAAAGCATGGGAAAGTTGGCCTGGAAACGTGTCCGACTTGCAAACGGGAATTCTTTTCTCCCGGATCTCTAAGGAGACATATGCAAACGTGTCCTGACAGCGGAGAGTGCAGCATTCAATGTGACCAGTGTCCCGCTTCTTTCAAGAATAAGACTAATCTGAAGCAGCATGTTGATGGCTTACATGGAAATCCCAAATACAAGTGTTTGCATTGCTGGAAGACATTTGCTTGGAAATCAAGTCTTAAAGCGCACTTGAAGACCCATGGAATCAAATGATTAAGTGTAACCTTCCCTATCTGTTAAGCTATTTATTATGTGTTCCGTGCTTTAGCTTGTGTTTTTTTTTTAGGGAAAAAATATCTGAAAGGTTCAGAAGTTAACAAAATGATTGCATAATGGTTACATGATTTCCATGTCTAATTTTGATGTATTTTCTCTTCCAAACTGTAATGATATGTATTATATCTACATTTATAGTGAATTTGTTGAAATACTACGGTGTTTGTTTTTTAAAATGAATACTAGTACCGTATAACCTGGATAAAAATGAACGATACTGAACTAAATCTTGTGTGTAGTATGTTATGCATACAGAGAGTAGTAAAACAATATATGGTCGAAAATTATTTGTTGATAGACCATTAGATTCTTTTGTTTCTATATACAATGATACGAATGATTAATATACGTCACATTTTACTCGGGTCGATTTCAATAGCTGATAATGAGGTAATGTGACACCTCTTGATTTAAATAAGTACAATCCTTTTGCTTTTATGTACCTATCCTTTTTAAAATATAAGAGATTCAGTAATGAATGTCTTTATCTATCGCACGTTCCTACATTAAACACAATATGGTTTCAGACCAAAAACACGTATAATAAAACTAGTGATTTCATAAAAAGACGCCAAAAGCGGTGGTAAACTAATTTAAATCGTAAAACAAAAAAATCTTCCTCAAACAAGACTAAAAGACGCAATAATAAGTATGTGCCTATTCGATATAATAGTCGAGCCGGTAAATTGAAACCAACAGGTGCGTGCTCATTCGCAGCATCTCGACCACTTATCTTTGAGTGACGAGTGACTCACCTTGAAAGTTGTTCCTCAAATTAAGGCAGCAGAGTTGTTTCCCTTAAACTGGCTTAGCTAAAGGAATAAACGTACTGCTAGAACTAGAAACGCCTTAAATAGGATTGTCCAAGCAAGCAATCATGTAGTTTAAAACTGAGTATATAATTAAAGGTGTCCCACAAGGAGTAATTTTAGGACCGGTGCTATTCGTATTGTTTATAAATGGTCTACCCCTTATATTAACGAAGTAAATACAAATCTTTATATTGATGGTATTTTGTTATTCTCTAACATTTTTATTAGTTTGTAAATATAAATTTTGAGAATAATGTATGTTGTGCGAGTGTCAGGAATTTTCAGTGTGCATACACAGTTTGTATATGTTAAATCGTATTTATATTACCCTTCTACATCAGTTGCGATGTATTCATTTATTGATCATTTTCATGTCTGTAATTATGGGTCCCCCACACAAAGTTTGGTAGGGGAGCCATATTGATTGTTGGCTTTCTGTCTGTCTGTATGTCTGTGTCACAAACGATGTCCGATCATTAACTAGAGAATGGTTGGACCTAGTCCTCAAACTTGGAAGGATGGTTGGTCATGACAAGTAGATGACCCCTATTGATTTTGGGGTCACTAGGTCAAAGGTCAAGGTTGCGGTGACATTGACTATCAAAACAATGTCCGATCAATAACTAGAGAATGGTTGGACCTAGGGTCCTCAAACTTGGAAGGTTGGTTGGTCATGACAAGAAAATGACCCCTATTGATTTTGGGGTCACTAGATCAAAGGTCAAGGTTGCGGTGACATTGACTATCAAAACGATGTCCGATCAATAACTAGAGAATGGTTGGACCTAGGGTCCTCAAACTTGGAAGGATGGTTGGTCATGACCAGTAGATGACCCCTATTGATTGTGGGGTCACTAGGTCAAAGGTCAAGGTTGCGGTGACATTGACTATCAAAATGATGTCCGATCAATAACTAGAGAATGGTTGGACCTAGGGTACTCAAACTTGGAAGGATGGTTGGTCATGTCCAGTAGATGACCCCTATTGATTTTTTTTGTTTATTTTTTTTTATTTAATTTTTTAAAAAACATTTTTTTTTTTTTTTTTTAATATTTTAATATATTTTTTTTTTTTTTTTTGCTCTACTGATCAGAGATCAGCAGAGCTTATGCCGTGGTGAGGCGTCCGTCGTCCGTCTGTCTGTCCGTCTGTCCGTCTGTCCTTCCGTAAACTTTTATTTATGGCGACTACTCCTCTGAAACTATTGGATGGATATTCATGAAACTTTACAGAAATGTTACCCATGAAGTCTAGTTGATCCTAGCAAAAATTCATGTTTATGTGAAATCCAAGATGGCCGCCAAATCTAAAAATATGTTTTTAAAAAACAAGTTTGTAGCGACTACTTCTTGAAAACTCTAAGGGATATTGATATGGGACTTTTTCTAAAATGATCAGCATGACATGATGTTGGTCCTTGTCGAAAATCGTTTTGATTCGACGTTAAACATGGCTACCAGCGGCCATCTTTGTTTACATAGAGTTATATAATGAAAACTTGTAGCGACTACTCCTCTGAAACTACTTGACGGATTTTCATGAAACTTCACAGGAATGTTGCTCTTGATGTCTATTTGATCTTAGCAAAATTTCAGGTCGGCCGGAAATTCAAGATGGCCGCCATGGCTAAAAATAGATTTTTAAAAAATAAGTTTTGTAGCGACTACTTAATGAAAACTATAAGAGATATTGATATGGGACTTTTTCTAAAATGATCAGCATGACATGATGGTTATCCGAGTCGAACATTATTTTGATTCAATGTTAAACATGGCTGTCAGCGGCCATCTTTGTTTACATAGAGTTATATAATGAAAATTTGTAGCGACTACTCCTCTGAAACTACTCGACGGATTTTCATGAAACTTCGCAGGAATGTTGCTCTTGATGTCTAATTGATCCTAGCAAAATTTCAGGTCGGCCGGAAATTCAAGATGGCCACCACGGCTAAAAATAGATTTTCAAAAAACAAATTTGTAGCGACTACTTTTTGAAATCAAAATCAATCAGTAGAGCTTCAAGGTCATTGACCTCTTTTTTTTTTTTAAAAAAAATAATTTAATTTTTGCATAAAAAGTTTTAGGGTCGGCCCCTTAAAAAAATAGGGTCGGTCGGGTTACCTGAACCACACATATTTTTTATGTGGCCTTACTGATACAGATAGTAGATACAGTCACAGGGATATTGAATATCAAAACGATCTCAGATCAATAGAGAACGGTTGGACCTAGAGTCGTCAATTATGCCTGTTCGGGCGAGTGGGGGAGCCATACCTTTTTGTCCCATGGACAATAACAATTTCTAGTTTTTATGTTACGATATAATGTACTCGATACACGTAACAGGATTTGGGATTAAGGGGGTGGGGCAAAACGTTTACAAAACAGTTGTCAACCACACAAGAAACTCACTATTTGTCACGTGAATTTTCACAGCTTTTACAACATCTCAAATAAAATAGCTTGAATAGACAAAATATTATTTATACATACTTTTTTACTTGCAGTTTAGTAAGTAAACGATGATATATTAAAATATTATTTATACATACTTTTTTACTTGCAGTTTAGTAAGTAAACGATGATATATTAAAATATTATTTATACATACTTTTTTACTTGCAGTTTAGTAAGTAAGTAAACGATGATATATTAATATATCATCGTTCACTTACTAAAACGATGATATATTAATATATCATCGTTTACTTACTAAACTGCAAGTAAAACAGTATATATAAATAATATTTTGTCTATTCAAGCTGATTTTATAATAATCGCTGTCCCGCAAGGATCAATTGTTGGACCTAAAGTACCGATATGCCGATGATATTGTATTTATATTGTATTTCACTTTCTGTTTTATCTGTATTTAAATACTCTTATGTTTTCAAGGAGATGTGTGTGGAGCGAGTGTCAGTGATTTGCAGTGCACATGTAACATTTGTAATGTTAAAACCTATGTCTAATATCATTCTACATTATTTTATATATTGGTGTTATTTTTATTTATTTTTATTTTTTATTTTATTTACCTCGTCATAGCTCTATGGAGGTTCGAGGCCATCCTCCATAAACCTTACAAATGTATATATAAAATGTTGCAATAAGTCTGAAAAGACCCTTGAGCAAATCAGTCCAAATACAATTTAAACTATGTTTCTCGGTCATAGTGGACAGTGTGACTGTTTTCTTTGTTACCTCATATAGATATCTGAAGACAACATGGCAGTCAAATTATAAACATTCATCCATTCATGAGTTATAATTAAAATATATACCCCTACAGAATATAAACACACATAAATAGCATAGCGATAACCACATTCACAAAACAAACATACACAACCGCATTGTATTATAATTAAAAGTATGCGATTATTACAACAATTAAGTCAGATCCTATCTGGCAAACACTGTATCATTCCTTACCTTAAAACTTTTATAAATATATTCACCAATATTTTTTATATCCCGCGTGTTTGTCGATTGCAAAAGTTCAACAGCTTTAAACATGCTTTTCCTTTTATAGTAATATGGTTTGATTAATGCAACTCGAATTTCATTATATAATGAACATTCAAAAACGAAATGAAACTCGTCTTCAACACAATTACAAAGTTTACATTTATGTTCATATTCATTTCTGTACTTTGTAAATGTGTACATAGAGCATGGAAGATTAGTGCAAACTAAGTATGTATATATATATCAGTGCTACTGTATGGATCGGAAACATGGAGGACAACTTAGACAACCACAAGAAAGGTCCAAACCTTCATCAACAACTGCCTCCGACGAATCCTCAGGATCCACTGGCCTGAAACCATCAGTAATGTGGACCTATGGCAACAAACCAAGCAAGGACCTATTGAAATGGAAATTATGAAAAGGCGATGGGGTTGGATTGGTCACACGCTCCGGAAACCGACATCCAGCATTACAAGACAGGCCCTAACTTGGAATCCACAGGGCAAGAGGAAGAGAGGAAGGCCTAAGAATTCCTGGCGGCGCGACCTCATGGCAGACATAGAGGAAATAGGTTACGGCTGGGGAGAAGTAGAGCGGATGGCCCAGGACCGGAGACGTTGGAGAGCTGTTGTTGGCGACCTATGCCCTGGTAGGGTGTAAAGGCCTAAGTAAGTAAGTAAGTATGTATACCCACAATAAGGAACACACAGCACTATTATCTCCCTTGAATACTCGTGACCTACAGATGAAGGAGGTAGATAAAAAACATAGTTACTCTTTTCTGCTGTATACATGACTTTCCAGGGCATATATTAATTTAACCTTACCGGGTTCTAAATCTACATCATTTTAGAAAAATTCATGTTGATATAAGATTTCTGGCTAATTTTGCGTAATTTTATACACCATGGGTCTAATCACCACGGGGTTGTATTTTTGTCGCATTATTACGCTAAATTTAGGTGTCACGCAAACATGAAATTAAAAAAATGCCTGGTAAATATTTGTTAATTGTGCTTTAAATTGCAGATATTGGATTAATGAAGAATTTAAGCATAAAGACATGTTTTAAATTTTGTTTATCTGCCACGAGCAAAAACATTAAAATATGGTGTGACACTTTAAGATGATTATTGTACCCCTTTCAACCGAAGCACCCCGTGTGGTTGCCGGGGTAGAATACAACCACTGCAAACACACCGTCACATGCAGAGGGGTAGGACCCCCCCCCCCCCCCCCCCCACCCCCATTCATATTCATTTTGTCATTTTTTGTTCATGCTCATTAAAGGTCTTCATCATGACCCCTGCATTGTTTCAGGTGCCATCTCGCTCACATCACTAAGAGCAGTGGCAGAAAAACAATAACGTGGCTCCAGCGTAAATGGAGTTTCTACGATAGAATTTGCAGCAACTCTGCAGTTCAGGGTGAGAAGGTTCTAGGCCCATTTTCCATATTTTATCTCGATGTACATGGAAGATGAGCCTGGCATGTTCATGCTTTTTAGGCGCCATATAACCTTTTCATGTGTTGGTGCGCCTTAAAACCCCAACTCAATCAATTCAATTCAACCGAAGCACCTTGTCGATCTGTCTGTCTTTCCGTCCGTCTATATTATATCTAGTCTCATGAAACTTCAGAGGTACATTGCCCATGGCGACGGGAGAATCCCTGTTGTTTCTTTTACCTGATATGCAAATACACAATCCACACGAGACATGCCGAAGTTCTTAGGATGGTGACATATTTGTGTAATTTGAACTTGGCGACAGGAGGAGCCCTATTGTATTTAGGGTAACTAGGTTAACGGCCAATGTCAACCTGACCTGATATGTATATGATATGATATGTCTCCATGACCTTATATACATATAGGCATATGTCAACCATGGCATAGTTTATATAGGCTCATTCTGTACTATAACTCTTGAAGTACGATAACATCTAGGCTCAGTAAAGGGACACACGGCAATTTTTGTTTTGTTTTATCGAACATCAATATTGGCTTCTCTATTTATTTATGAAGTAACATTTTGACTATAAACCGGCTTGCATATCATTATAAGTTATTAGGATTTTTGACAGGGGACATGGGCTCACATTCCCTGCTGGAAATTATATTCACCCGAGCCGTTAGGCAGGGAATGTGAGCCCATGTTCCCTGTCAAGAATCCTAATAACGAATTTGTCATACTTCAAAGCTGTAACCATTTATTTAAGAAAAAAACAGCCAAAAACTCGATTTCATTTTTATTGCGCCAATTTCTCCGTAACGTGCCTCTAACTAGACGTTGTTTACTTTCGTGACGTCATCGCTCTAACGTCGTTAAATTTGGCGGATATTTTGATAAAATAAACGTATTTTGTCACTATGTTAATTTTTTATTATCTGTAAAATTGCCAAAAAAATACACTTACGATTATTTCAGACTTTTACACACAGTGCAAAGCGCAGAAAAGCGATAGGAAGGAAACAATCGGCGGTTTCCAAAACGAATCGGCAACGTTATCGTCGCCATTTTGTTTTTGTGTATTTGAGTAATGGGGTACCTACGGGGAATTCGACCTATGTTCACGTCTCGAGACGTAGACATGGGCCATGGGCCAATGAAATCCTGAGAATTTTCTTTGCAGTATGACAATAAATAAAATAATGAATTTTCACTTTTCTTAGCCTTTTTACCAAATGTTGAAATATATTATTGGTGCAATATTATCAAAATTCTGTAATATACAAAAACAATTTGGTTTATACTATTCTTATAATTATTATTAATGATTGATGATTAACTAATGATGTTTTGTAGAAAAACTAACGGGACACCGCGAGTTTTTGAAAAATCAAGATTGCCATGTGTCCCTTTAAACTACATTGCCCTCGGAGACTGGAGAAACTCAATTGTTTTTGGGTGAGTAGGTCAGAGGTCAAGTTATCCATGATTTGGTATACATTATCACAATGTCTTCAAAAGTATTGCACATAGGCTCATGAAACGGTACATTGCCCTTGGCGCCAACTAAAGTATCTATTATGAAGCATACATTGCCTCTCTTGATGAAGAAGTAAGACATTCGGTGTAATGTTTCTGTCACCATTTCTACAAAAACAAAAACATTTATTTGATATTCTCATGAATACTAGCAATTGTTTTTTATTAATGTACATTATGGCAGGGGCGGATATACGAGGGTCATTCAATAAGTTCTGTCACTAACTCGTTTTAACAATTATGTGCTAGTTGTAAGTGTTGATGTGTGATACCAAATGAACGAGAGTTTCAATACCATTCCATTGATGGTCAAAATAAATGCTGTATCTTTTGTGTGACTAAAGTTATAGAACATTTAATACATATCACTTATACATACTGAGGCATTTTCGTCCTGAGTGTTTTCAGGTATGTTAATTGTTACTTTTTTAAATGCCTGTTTTTCTTTAAGTACTTGTCGAAGACCTTTGAAATTTCTCGTACATTACCAGTTATATCTGTGCATTACAAGATTCAGAATTTAAGCATGGTAGATGAAAAGGCATTGTCTTAGAAATTAACATTTTAAGCTAACGTGAAAAATTAATTTAATGATAAATGGACATTAAATGGAAGGGCAGTCTTCTGAAATAGCGTTTTTGGATGATCAATATTTTCACTAAACATTGTACCAAATTATACAATAATGTGTTGAATATGAAATTTAAACACTGAAGGACTAGGATTTGTAAAAATTATGAAAACATATTAATACTATGAGAATAATTACGACATTTAAAAGATATAATAACATTTCCGTAAACAAAATGAAGAAAATCAGTGTTATTTCTGCTAAAATTAAGGGATATGCATTCACTCATATCTGGTTTGCAGCAAGACCTTTCCGAATTCTCGAAAATCATTTTCAAGGATTATGGGCGAATAACAACAGATGGAGTACAAGAAAATTTAAAAGCATAGAATTATTCAAATAATTTTTACAACGTTTTGTAACAAGGACATTTTCAGAGATGCCAGTATCCAAAAGGTGTGGTAGGGCGAGATAATTCAGGGTTATAAATAACGGATTTTTTTCATTTTTGTTGTGGAATTTAAGAGAGCGAACCCAGTAGTACTATAAATACACTACTTTATCTCAGTGTAATGCCTAGTGACAGAACTTTTTGAAGCACCCTCGTAGTGAGATTAGGGAGCACCTTTTTAAAAAAACGCCGTTTACATGCAAACCTAGACGGGCTAAGTCCTTATGTTTGTTAATGTTTATACTATTTGAGACAACTCGAGCTATTATCAAATAAAATGGTTTGCATTAAGACCCCTTTGAATTATTGGCTTAAAACATAAGTGGTTCAGAGCTTTTCAGAAATGTTCGTGATTTTAAGATTTCTTTTTGATTCAATTTGCAAAATATAAAAAAATAATATAACCACTGGGACGACAGCCAGTCTAAAGCGAACCGGGTGTGCCCACCCCCACCAATAAATCCGCCACTGGTCTTTGCTTCGTAATAGTTATTTTAACATATAGATTTCAGTGTCATTGTCAAATGTATATGTGTTTATTTTATCCTCTTCACGGGTCATATTAGACCACTGTAATTTCTGAATAAACTGTGTTATCGTGTACACTTAGGTGTCCATGGAAGTATTCACATCTGTTATCAAACGTTTTTATTTTCTTTCCATTATCATTTACAACGTCAAACAGTACAACATAATAATTACAGTCACTCGAACATTTAGATAATACAAACAATGTGATTGGTTAAACGACGATCACATGATCAATTCAAGCTACGTTCATTTTCCAGTGAACTGTACGAAGAACTACTTTCATCCGCCATTCATTGAGTGTGCGTAAAAACAACGGCAACTCGTATTTATTCTAATAATTTGTTTTAATAAATTAAGAAAATAACCTTTTAGGATAGTAATTGCATTAAAAGGGTTTAATGTATTTTTTATCTGCATTCATCGGAAAACAACTACAATTGTCTCATCACGCAGCTTAACATAATTATTTGCTGTGTGATGAGGCAATTGCTGTTATTTTCCTTCCGATGAATGCAGATAAAAAAAGGTCACCAGTGACATGATCATGGAATAGGTCAGTTGATAAAAGGTCAAGATCAGCGTAACCCATCATGAACATACATTCGTGGTTGGTGAGACAACCAACACTACGCGATCACTCTGTATGTCGATGGTTCAACGCAACACTGTCGTAACTGCATCTACATAAATAAGTTACAGCAGTGCTGCGTTAAACCATCGATGTGTTCATGAAACGTCTGCAAACGGCTATCAAGCTCTGAAACATGCTTTTCGGAACACCTTCTATTATGTTAACAACTGTGTGGCGGAATGTGCAACCAACCACTTTCGTAATCTTAACATTAACCCTCTGTGACACTAAGCCATGTTCGTCTACTCCATAATAATACTTCTAGCGTGGTCCAGTGGTAGAGCGCCGAACTCCGGATCGAGAGGTCGTGGGTTCGATCCTCCGCCGCGGCCACGTTATTTATCCTTGAGCAAGATAATTAATCCACATTGCTTAGTACTGGTTCTACCCAGGAAGCCATCGAGAGTGATTAATCTAAGTTGCAAGAACTTGTTTCGCAATCGATGTAAAATAAATATGTTTAAAACAATAATACTTCGGCTTCTGGTATGACATTTTCTTAGACTGGTGCCCAATCTTTGGCGACGAACAGTAAAACGTGAAGTGTCAAGGACGACCGGGGACCAGTCTAGACATTTTCTATGCAAACAGTCGAGAATATCCCTTTGAAATTGAAACTCTTTGATTATAAGTAATCGACATGAGGAAGCCGTAAATACGTATTCTGTTTTAAATACTTTTCTAATAATAAATCAGCTTTTATATGACCTTTTGTACGCAAACAGTCTACAATATCTCCTAGGCAACTGAAGCGAAATTGGACTTTACGTCCCATTAACTCTTCATAATAGGTTATAAAGGGACAGCAACCTCAGAGGGGGATGTTATGAAGTTTCCGATCAGCCATGCCTCCGCCGCCAGGGAGCGTCACCTACGCGGGTCTGAATTATGTAGCCATGTATGTGGCCGAGCCATTATCCACTGGGCTACCGAGGCCGCTTTGTCATGTTTTGTTCTAAACATATTTATTTTACATCGATTGCGAAACAAGTTCTTACAACTTAGATTAATCACTCTCGATGGCTTCCTGGGTAGAACCAGTACAAAGCAATGTGGATTAATTATCTTGCTCAAGGATAAATAACGTGGCCGCGACGGAGGATCGAACCCGCGACCTCTCGATCAGGAGTTCGGCGCTCTACCACTGGACCACGCACTCCACTTTGTCATGAGGAAGGCGAAAGTAAGTACCAGTTTTTAGACACACACACACACGCACGCACGCACGCACGCACGCACCGCACGCACGCACGCACGCACACACGCACGCACGCACACACACACTTTTTTATGTAATGAGACACTACAAATCCAATTGGTTTAAACATATTTTATTGCATTTTTTTTTACAAAGTATGCAAATCGGTCAGGCCACAAGTTCTTACAACATTAGTTACGGCCCTTCCCAATACAATTTAAATACAATTTAAATTACAAAGAACAATTGTAATGTCAAATTTATTAATATATACCGACGGTCAATGAAAACGCACCATTATCTCCATATATTTATGTTTTTGGATTATTCGCAAACCATTTGGAATAGAACTGCTTAACCAATATGTTTTCAGTATTGATTCTTGATATCTAACTTGTCTTACTTGCTTATTGGTAGGCTTTTATGACAAGCAGTTAAGCAGTTATTTACCTTTTCATTTAACATTATTTACTATGGAGAATCATAAAAAGAAAACTGTTCCACTAAATTTCATGCTGCATTCATCTGCTTCGGAATAAATTCGAAGTGTTTTTACTGGCCCTTTTATTGTTTGCCTTCTTACAGTATTATGCCATGAACGTTTCCGAGAAAATGATTTCGTTGTGCAATGTAATTGAAGAATTGAAGAAACCCGAAAGTGCACATAACAACAATGTTGAATGCACAACATCCAGAAATGGATGAATGTCGACTCATTATTTGGATTATATCATATTTTGTCCAAAATTCCTCATATACTAACTTTTAAAAGGATTTGTTTTGTGGTGCGTTTTCATTGACCGTGAGTATATTAACCCATATATGGTAACGTTTCAGCATTATTTTCAGGATTTGAACATGAAGCACTATATTTTCTATATCACCAGTATCCATATATGATGTAGGCTAGAAGGACTAAACGTATTTTCAAATCAAACTGGTATTCGACAACGACGACATTCAAAGCATTCCTTGGGCACGTTATTATCTTTTGGTCTCACACCTCTATTATCTCCCCTGAAAGCTCACGGACAAAAGGAAAACAGAAAATAATTCTATTTTTTCTCAATTTTAGGCAATTTTTAATTTGAAAAATAGTTTTTTCTTTTCTTTAGCATACATCTGCAGTGTAAAAGACAGATGGTACAGAAAATCCCATGTTGATATGAGGTTTCATTCAAATTTCAGAATTGTTTGACCGAAGCACCGCTAGATAGTGTATGAATTTTGTATTTTCCATAGGGTTCACAAAACATGAGCGAGAAAAAAAAAACCTGGCTAACTTATGTATTTTATTGTTTTAAATTACTGGTCTTGGCTATACTGAAGATATTAAACCAACAACAATGTCTGCTGCCCTGCTTTGAAGCTCAGATGTTGGAAAAGGATGTACAGTAACCCTATGGGAAAATTAATTGAGGTGTGAGACCTGAAATTTGCAAAAATTCACGAATGAATCTGGCGATTTGCGACGATTTTTGTCTTCTGTTTACAATAGTTAAAGGCACTAATATGTCAAATAACAGAAAAATACACTATCCAATTATTTATCCAGGTGTTGAGGTCATAGAACAATATATATGTGCCGATTAAAAGTATATGTTTATTCACGAGTACATAAAATACTCATCATTGAATATGCGTAAACATAATTATGAGTGGGTAACTCGTAATTCGACGCTCCAATTTTGGGATTCGGCCTGTCTTATATTGTGTCTATTGAGTTTCGATTCTCAAATTATGGAAGTTATATATGTACCTCGTTGTCAGTAGTTTAGAAATGGTTCACACTTTTGTAAAGTTTGGCTGTTATTGGCGGGATAGCTACTTTAACGAGCGAATATGGCGATTTGCGACGATTTGTTCTTTGTAATCGCCCCAATGAAGGGGCTATATATGATGAGTATATAGGATTATTTGAAACATAGCATCCCGTCTGGAAATACACCAAACCATCATATGAGAAATAACGTGGTGATAATCCACCCTATACAATATATGTTATCCTACATATACATGCTATTGACCAGAACGGAGTAGGGTGGTAATGCCTCTGACATCGTACATTTTTATTTAATTTGTTTAGTGTGATAGTATATGTATATATAATAAACAAGGCCAGAATATCATTACAAACTCATTTTGCGGATGTTTTTTGTTGTTGTGTTTTTTAACATTTTTACTGTACCTCGCTTATATTTCACTCATTAGATATTCATTATTCTTCGTTTCTGCAACATTTTGCGCAATTTAGCAAATCAGTAGCCATCGGATTAGTAAACATCCGGAAGCTTGTGCAGACTCTCCTACAATCTGCCAATTTCGATAGTTGATGACGAATTTCCAAGATTTAGATAAACCTATGATATTGGCCAATCAGACAACAGTAAGCGAATTTAACCGTCACGTGACCGATTTGTAAACAACCTGTAATCTGTACAATAATTGATGACGAATTTGGCATGAGAGGTGGGGGTGGGGGTGGGTGTAAATATGAAGTTAATATGTAATTCGAACTCATGCATATGCAATGGGGAAAAATATATGCATTAACTCATTATACTCAATAATAAAATTAAACGATGTTCTAGAGGAAGTATTCTCATTAAGGTATGAAAGCACTAATTATTTTCCCCATAGACACCAATGTTAAAGTGTCACATATTAATGATTTGCTGCAAATTCAACTCATGTATGGATAATGCAGCAGTGGAATGTTCATATAGAAAACTATTTTTCCACTTGAAAAATCACCAGAAAACGTGGGGTCACAAGACATGTAAGAAAGTTCTTGTTTGTTTACTAAACAGGTCAAGGGTACAGCTGTTTTTATTGATCGACTGTTTTCATTGCTCACAAAGTGTAAGCATAGAGTCGAAATTTCGAAAATGTTCATCAGTGATCCAGTAAAACCTATTAATACGCTTCTTATATATATAACCACAAAATCGAATAGAAATGGGCAGTTTTCTCCTACTTATAACGCCCATTTTCATCGAAAAAGGAGGGATTACTTTTTATTATAGGAACTACATTCGATACACCTCGGAGGTTTACATGTAATTGTTGGTGGTAAACCTTAACTGATATAACTTGTATTATTTTCTGCCGAAATAGACAAACTTCTGACATGTAATATGTGTCTTTGTGCCACATAATTTACAATCGTATATTCATAATCAATATGTATGATCTATTAAAAAACGTTTGTTTTATCTTATTTGTCTCTTTTTTTTTAAAAGCATACGTATTAAATAAACGATTAATTTATGAGGTAACACTCACTCACAATTTTCCGCTGTTTACACATAAACACTCGTTAATTAACGGTGGCCACTGCTGAGGTTTTGGATTTTTGCACTTCCGGAAATTTACATTTGTTATATTTCAAAAATTATAATAAAACTGGAAAAAATAATTATACAGTAACAAACTAATGTCCAATAGGGATAATTTAGTGCAAAAAAAAAGAAAAAAATTTAGATTTTTTTTTTACCTCACATTTTGTGCCCAAAATTGACAATTTTTAACATAAGCCAAAATGGGGTGTAGTGGTACAAAATAAGGTATTTCTCAAAAACCGTTTAAGATATTCACTTAATTTAAACTTTATTACAAAGACATGTGTTAGGATATACAGAGACAGCAATAAAAAGTATTGTTCCTATTATTTGTTACAGACCTTAGTCCTATGCCGTTATATGTCAGAGCTCGTCGAAATCTAAAAAAGCACATTTTTTTCTCAGTTTTTATTGAACATCTTTCTTATATGCACACCGACCCCCAATTTTTATTTTTGCATTCTAAAACTCAGGTCTTGTTTATATTGTAGACAAAATATCTCAAAAAGTTTACTGTTCCTTTATCATGAACAATTTATTGATCACAAATTTAAAAATGCAATTTATAGTAAACTGGGTGGGGTAATGACAAGGGATGTAATAATTTTTCAGATGGTGATAACAATACCACAACCCTTAATTTTTCGTCCTAAAGTATGAACTATTACATTAAAAAAGACGGAAAATCGATACCTGTTCTGCAAACCACACTACACACATATAAGTTGCCATACACAATGTGCAGCTGATTTAGAATTTAAAACCAAACTGTGAGAGTGTATTACTAAAGATTAATTTTGCGAAAAAGTTAAATCACCGACCCATCATTATTTTTCCAGAAACTAACTAGTAATATGTTAGTCTTCATAAAAAACAGGGAAATTAAAAATTCTTACTGTTCTGATATTCACCAGAGGGCACCCTTAACATACCAAACTGTTTTAACACGTTAACCCGTACAATGCAAGGAAGAGCATTTTGCATTATAAATGAAGACGACGACGTATTGCAGTATAAAAATATATTTATATAATATGTGACCAATATAGTATGACATGAACCAATATATTATGACATGAACTCGGAGTAAAGTTGTTATAACAATTAAACATTCAAACGTTTATAAAATTGTTAATGACGTGTTCACATGAGAGTGAGCAAATTTATTCTAGTCGTTTCTGCCGTGAAATGATGTTGTGACGGTCAATTTGGGGGATACCAGCATCTCGGTAACCCCTTCGCCTCTTCTCCATCACACACGCAGACACACGCATATACACGCTTTGACAACACGCCTAGGCTGTGGATCAACTTTTCGACAACTAGTCGTAAGGCACATATTGGTTAACTGCCTAGCCCCGGTGTTTTGTTTACTCTGTAAGAAACAAACGTTTACACTAAATCATTCCTCTTCCATTCATGATCATGGTTTCTCTGTCAGACCCCGATCGTTCATCACACATGTAACCTTATTTCACGGAGATATCAGCTTCACGCGAGCATAAATACAATGTCTGAGGACTGAGGTCTGAGGTTGCTTCCTGCAATGTGACCAATGAGCAGTCGTGTTATGTATTCCATATGTCGCTTTCCAACATTAGTTTTAACCAATCAAAAACCTTGTTTCATGTTGCTATAAACTCTACGAGTCTTTCTTCCAAAGGTATTTGTCACTATTCAATAAATCTGCTAATTCCTTATTATAAGGTTCAAACACCTCTTCTAAAATTCGTCTGGTTTCATTTAGGATATTTCCTGCTGCCGTTTTACCTTTAGTGTCGTACATATGCGGTACATGTCCAATCGAATGAAGGCTCTTAGCCGTCAAGGGATCTGAAAATATTAAAAATAGATAATGATCAATAATCACCGATATCTGAGCATAGATCCATGGAGTTCAGCTCTTCCTTCTTTAGAGAGAGGTCACCTGTACAGACTACGCCTTCGCGCATATGTGTGCAACTGTAGCACCGCTAAAGACCAGAAACCGATAAAGTTCACAACAATTTCCGTTGAAGTCCACAACTCCGCTAAAGTCCACACACATTTCCGCTAAAGTCCAAAAACAAAACGAGCGCCAAAGTCCGCAAAAAAAATCCGCTAAAGTCGACAAAAAATATTTTTCTAAAGATCACACACAATTTCGTCTAAGTCCACAACAATATATCAGATAAAACACTATTGTGAGACATATTGCAGCATTTTATCGTTAATTTATGCAAAACATATTTCCGCTAGATGTAGATTTATAAAGGATCCCTACGTTTTGTAAATATGCATTATTTGGCAGGAGGAAGCATTATAAGGAAATGTGCACTTTACACACAGCAAATAAGTTTCTTCATTGTATTCTTCTGTATTACCTTTTATGCACGCAGGTTTAAAGTAACAAAATACTGGATTGTGATAAAGTAACAAAATACTGGATTGTGATAAAGTAACAAAATACTGGATTGTGATAAAGTAACAAAATACTGGATTGTGATAAAGTAACAAAATACTGGATTGTGATAAAGTAACAAAATACTGGATTGTGATAAAGTAACAAAATACTGGATTGTGATAAAGTAACAAAATACTGGATTGTGATACTGTGTAGGAGCTTATATTAAGTAGAGATTATTTATCAACTTGGATCGATTATAGGGAAATCCTTCACGAGATGGTAGACGTGTGGTTTTTTCACGAACGAGCGAATGCAAGTAAGTGAACAAAACGAAACACGTCTACCATTGAGTGAAGGAAATCGGACATAGCAGTTAAATAATCTGTTTATTACATTTTAAATCAGTTTTTTTAACCGAAATTATTCGCTTTATGTTGAACGTTATCGGCGGATGACGTCGAAGTCAGCACCACTTTATTGAAGTCATAACTCAGCGTCACAGTTAGTTATTTTTGTGTTCGGAGTTAATTAATAATATTTAGTGATTATTAATATTCTTTCACTGAAAAATCCCAATCTTTCACCGATAAAAAGGTAATAATGTTTGTTAAATACTTCAAGATTGCCATGTGTCCCTTTAAAAATGGTAAGAAACATACCGACTCTCAGGAAACGGAAGATGTTAAGCAGGGTTCCAGCGACATCGTCGGAGAAATCTTCAGATCTAGTAATAAATATCTGTTCCCTTGGAAATACTTTCAACCACTCCAGCAGATGAATGTAATAGAAACTTCCCGATATTGGCACCTGCAGAAAAAAATAATAAGAAAAAAACATAACACAGCATGACTTTAATAATTATTAAAATACCACAGCAGATCTCCAATGTCGATTGAAAAACGTTGGTAATGAAGGTCGGGAAAACAAACAAAAAAGGCTTCTAAAAAAGAGCATGATAATGGATTTTTGGAAACGGCCGAGCACGACACATACGAAATATTGCAGTCTCGGTTTGATTGAGACTGTTCATGAGCGGTAGTGAAATATGCTAGCTACCACTCACGCCCTCTAGCCCCGGGTTGAGCAGAACTCAATATTCATAAAAATCAACAGTACAGAATTTAACCATCCCGAAGATGGCAAGCATATGGCGGTGGATATAGCAATATTTGTATCTTTATTTCATCCCCTATATCCAGCTTTAATTTGGTATTTTACAAGCAATATGCTGCAATTCACGTATTCTGTTTTAGAAGTTTGCCTCCTGCGCGCAGACTGGTTCTCTCAAAGAAGGTGTGATGCATAATTATTTGGAACTGGTTGGTTGAATGGTGTTTTACGTAATTTTCAACTCATTTTAGACTTTGTATAATTATGTCGGTCGATTGTTTAGGGGTGCAGGCAGACCACTCACTTTTTCCTGGGTACAACCAGTACTGTATACCTCACGCCATCTGTTGGAATCGACACTGTCATTTGAAACGAAATAAGTGGGGTTTTGCGTCTCGTTTACACATCTAATTAGGTTATAGTGGGACAGCAACCTCAGAGGAAGATGAGAGGAAGGATGATTTTCTTTTTTGGTAACATAACTGATTCAATGCTACACTGACGTAACTGCATACAAATTTAAGAAGAAGATACGTCAGTTTTGCATTGAACAATCTAAGTTTAATTATTTAGTGAAGATATTCGTAAAATTGAAAATCATTATAATAAAACATTGTACATATGTATATGACATTAATTTAAACATGAAATGGGGCTTCATACTTACTCAATTCCGCGTTGTAACTGCTAAGATACACCGAGGTTTGCTAATAGATTCATATTCTTGATCATGTTTGACGCTTGATTATAAGTACAAACGTCTTAACCCATTTTGTTTGTTGTTGTTTTTCCTTTTTTTTTTTATCATACTTTATTATAATATGTTTGACCATGCACATTTAGTTAGTCGAAATAATGATGAAGTTTTGCTCTTTGTTTATTGAGTTATACAAGTGTGTGCTGTCTTTCTGTCGTTCCGAGTATCTAGCCTTGAATTCACCAACCAGTCTTGCGAACATTCTTATACTTAAAGGGGTTGATGCACTATTTGCAAACAATGTTTATTTCAACGGGCTCTGAAAAACTCGAAAAACTCTGAAAGAATTATCAAAATACCATGAAAAATAAAGGAGATATGACCTATTGAAAATTTGCAAAGAACATAAATTGAGGCGGCCATCTTTGAATGATGACGTCATCGCGCCGTTTTACCATATATGGCATATTGACAAAATGTATTTTAAAGCAAAGAAAACCACTGCAAATTGATTAAAAATAAATATAAAGATGTAAAATGTATACATTTTAGTATTATTTTTCATTTGCAGTGATTTTTTTTGCTTTAAAATACATTTTATCTATATGCCATATATGGTAAAACGGCGCGATGACGTCATCATTCAAAGATGGCCGACTCCATTTATGTTCTTTGCAAATTTTCAATAGGTCATATCTCCTTTATTTTTCATGACATTTTGATAATTCCTTCAGCTTTTTTCAAGTTTTTCAGAGCCCTTTAAGATAAACTGTGTTTGAAAATAGTGCATCAACCCCTTTAAGTTCAAATATGCATCAATCACAAATGTCTAAAAGTTTAAAGTATAAACATACATAACAAGCTGCTATGTATAACTATGACAACTACTAATAAATAGCAACTTCATATGTCTGTTTATCTTTGAAGGTCATGGGAATTTGTGTAATAGAAAGTTGAGCACTTGAGCTCGAGTATTAGAATAGTTTGAAGAATGGTTGGTGAATTCCTGGCCTGGAGTGTCTACGTATATGTCCTCCAGTCTGAAACGATACCAGTATTTCGGTAAAATGGATGTCGCTTCAAAAAAGAAAAAAGAAAAAGAAAAAAAAACTTAAAAAAAAAAAAAAAAAAAATAAAGAAAAGAAAACTACTAGAAGTTTGTCTTAAAAAAGCAAGCGTCGCAGATGATCCAGATTAATAGCTTCATAATACGGTTGGAAATATAAAAATCGTAACTCACAATGCAGTCTGACTAATAAACTACGCACCTTGAGAGATTTGGTAAGATCCTTCGAGTACAGGCATACTCTCATGGTGAGTTTGTGTGCACACGGTTGCAGGACGGTTAGGGACGACATGACGTCGTCATGGAACTGTATGGCGTCTTTACCGAACTGACCGTGCAGGTAGTTACTGAATAACCTGAAGCAAAAAGAAAAAAGTTATCAATAAAGTCGTTTATTATTTAGAATTAATCTTAATGTAAGCAACACAGCAATGGTTGATAGGTTTAATACACAAACAGTGTATAGTGTCCCACTGAATCCAATAGAAGAAATACTAGTTTCAGACAAGTACCAGAGATATAGGAAGTACAGATCTATACCGAGGGAAAAAAGTTTAGCAAGTTTTTGTTTTTGAAACTACTGCCATAGACACATTATTTTATTAAACACACATCAATAACAGTCGAACATCTTAATGACGTAACGAATAAATGAACGTAGGGGTAAAGTCCCAAAATGTCAGTATATCTTGTTTTCAGTAATATTTCATCTAAAAAACTTGCTAAACTTTGCAAAACATCGTTTTTCATTTTCTCTTCTTGTTATTATTATTTTATTTTTTTTAAATTGTAAACATATTCGTAGACATATTTTGAACTACCAATGCAATAATTATGTGAAATTTCGAGTATTTCCTATCTGAAAGATATCTCTGTGATATAAAGTCTCTGTTGAAACTTTCCTTTCTAGTGGGCCAAGCAGCAACAGTATCTGCTATACGCTGGGTTTGATGCGTTTCACCAAGACGGGTGTTGTGATAAGGGTACCAGCATAATGGGGTCGTTCTGGGGGATCTATGGGCGAGTTTCATAGGGTCTTACCTTTCTACTGGGTCGCGCAGCAACAATATCAGCTTGACGCCGGGGTTGATATGTTTCACCAAGGCGGGTGTTGTGACGAGCGGTACCAGCATAGAGGGGTCGTTCTGCGGGATCTGTCTCCATGATGTCTGGTCCCAAAAATCCATAGGATCCCCGTGTCCTGTAACGGTGAAAAAAAGAGAAGTTAATTAATGGAGGAAAAACGGAATTGGAATATGATTATCATCATCATCATGTAATAAGAGTAATTATTCGTGTGTTTTTTTCTTTTATTTATTGTAGGGTAGACTATTAGATATTACTAGACCACGTGATGCGATTAAGCAGTGACTTCATTTGGGCAATTCCGGCTACATCTCGTGTTTTTATCGGCGGATCTGTGTGTTTGCAATCTTGACATTTGGTTAGCCGGAATGCAACGGGACACAAAATAGTGCACTAGCCACACGTGTTGATGTATGATCTGCGTTGCACGTGTGTTATATTACAATACAGATGAAGGATTAATCACCGCTTTCGAGTTATTAAGGTATCAAAGGGGCAATCGGCTAACTGGCATTGCACAACTTTTATGGTACATTGATTCTGAATGCAAAGTCCTTTTGCTGAAAATCTAAGGAGCCGCCAGGATAATATGACGTAACCAGTATGGATTCCTTCTAGGTACATTCGAGATATGTTTCAACGAAGTGATCGGGACGTTGGAAATACTTATCATGAGAAATGCGGTGGACCAGCACGTTCGACTCTGAACCCGGGTTCGAGCCTTACTGGCACCACTGCATCACTTCGATGCGTCTTAGCGCTTAAGTATTATACTTCACATAGCCGTTCGTCAGCTGGTCGTTCTATCCTATTAGGGATAATATGAAGAAACTTACCTGTGATTGTTGGATGAAACACTTTCCCATTTACATTAGCTTTTCCCGATTGCTTTATGGCCTTGGCGTCAAACATACTTACAAACTGTTTTATTGTCGTTTTTGCCGTTTCCTTTTTATAGAAATTTGCTGAAATCAAATTCGAAACAAAATAAATAATATTTGTATATTTGTTTACGATATTTGTTTAAGAATATGACTTTAAATGGACACACTTTACTGTACGTAGATTTTATTAAATGTTCACCCTCGGACATTTTGAGAGGAAAAAAAACGTCTTTATGTCATAGTAACGCCCTAATTAGCTTATAAAGAGTGTATAACTAAACTATTAATCAATTTAAATTTAAAATAAAGCTAGTATCACTTACAATGTCCATATCGTTTCCATGTCCAGTACCACGTTTCCTTTCCCAGAATTCCTCTGTTTTTGAGTATCTGAGGATGATAGGTAAGTCGTTCGAACAGATCAGTGGTTCCCGTTTTACAGACGCCAATAATATGGAAGTAAGGTAAGCAGTGCAGGGACCCTGACTGGTACCAGCAGGGATTCCGGAAATCCGGTAAGAATGTTGGTGGTTTCTGAAATACAAATGATTATTTTTAGAAAACTAATCGATTAAATTGTTGTGCAGTTAGGTTGGAATACGGTTCAAATCTACTCATAAGGAATGTCCTGACATGAAAATAATATGTTTAAAATATAATATTTGAGCGTTAGGAGTTCCGTTTCTGGCGCAAACAACATTTCTTCTAGTTCAGTATCGACTACACGCGCATCGTCTGCAGCCTCTTATACGAAACTATCACATTAAAATCGATAACAAATGAACTGAATTTAGAAAATTCGTAAAAGAAACAATTGTATTTACCATACAAAGAATATCTTCGACGCCGGTGTTCCGAGTGGTACAGTTCTGGTAGAATTCAAATGCGCTTGTCTTTTGTGCCGTCGTTACACGCGGATGTATATTTCTGGTGGGATTCATTGCTGTTTGTGCAAGTTTTGAAAGTGTTTCTTCGCCGCCGGCAGCTCTCCTGTCTTCATTCCAAGTGTTCACCAACTCAAAGATGCCAGCATGTTTGACTTCAAGTCTTGAACTGGTTTGCGAGTATTCATCTTTCACCTCTGTTCTTAGAAAAGACTGTCGCCAAATTTGTTCATTCCCTTGGACTACGCTCAAATTTAAATTCATTGAAGTAAAATATGACATTGAGTTATTATGGAAGATGGTTGTTAACACGAATATTCGGTGAGAGGATTCGTACTTGAGGATATTCGCCATGATGATAAATGTAAAGCCGACTGTCCCAAGAATAAGGGCGAAGAGTTTTCTCTTTCTGCAGTTCGTCTGTAACAGATAAAGACAAACAGTTTAAATATATATTAGTTTAAACCAGTGTTTGCTTAAAAAATGCACAGAAACATACCTGCTGGGAAATGCAATAGTGAAACGGAATCCCGATACAATAACTCACAATATAACAAAAGTAGATAGAAATACAAAAGTGAAATGGTATCCCGATACAATGACTCACAATACAACAAAAATAGATAGAAATACAAAAGAGAAATACAAAAGTGAAATGAAATCCCGATACTATGACTCACAATACAACAAAAGTAGATAAAAATGCAAAAGTGAAATGGTATCAAGATACAATAACTCACAATATAACATAAGTAGATAGCAATGCAAAAGTGAAATGGAATCCCGATATTATGACTCACAATACAACAAAAGTAGATAGAAATGCAAAAGTGAAATGGTATCACGATACAATAACTCACAATATAACAAAAGTAGATATAAATACAAAAGTGAAATGGTATCCCGATACAATGACTCACAATACAACAAAAATAGATAGAAATACAAAAGAGAAATACAAAAGTGAAATGAAATCCCGATACTAAGACTCACAATACAACAAAAGGAGATAGAAATGCAAAAGTGAAATGGTATCACGATACAATAACTCACAATACAATATAACATAAATAGATAGAAATGCAAAAGTGAAATGGAATCCCGATACTATGACTCACAATATAATATAACATAAGTAGATAGAAATGCAAAAGTGAAATGGAATCCCGATACTATGACTCACAATACAACAAAAGTAGATAGAAATGCAAAAGTGAAATGGTATTACGATACAATAACTCACAATATAACAAAAGTAGATAGAAATACAAAAGTGAAATGGTATCCCGATACAATGACTCACAATACAACAAAAATAGATAGAAATACAAAAGAGAAATACAAAAGTGAAATGAAATCCCGATACTATGACTCACAATACAACAAAAGTAGATAGAAATGCAAAAGTGAAATGGTATCACGATACAATAACTCACAATATAACAAAAGTAGATAGAAATGCAAAAGTTAAATGGAATCCCGACACTATGACTCACAATACAACAAAAGTAGATAGAAATGCAAAAGTGAAATGGTATCACGATACAATAACTCACAATACAAAAAAGGTAGATAGAAATGCAAAAGTGAAATGGAATCCCGATACTTTGACTCACAATATAACAAAAGTAGATAGAAATGTAAAAATGAAATGGAATCCCGATACTATGACTCACAATACAACAAAAGTAGATAGAAATGCAAAAGTGAAATGGAATCCCGATACAATAACTCACAATATAACAAAAGTAGATAGAAATGAAAAATGAAATGGAATCCCGATACTATGACTCACAATACAACAAAAGTAGATAGAAATGCAAAAGTGAAATGGTATCCCGATACAATAACTCACAATATAACAAAAGTAGATAGAAATGCAAAAGTGAAATGGAATTCCGATACTATGACTCACAATATAACAAAATTAGATATAAATGCAAAAGCGAAATGGTATCACGATACAATAACTCACAATACAACAAAAGAAGATAGAAATGCAAAAATGAAATGGAATCCCGATACTATGACTCACAATACAACAAAAGTAGATAGAAATGCAAAAGTGAAATGGTATCACCATACAATAACTCACAATACAACAAAAGTAGATAGAAATGCAAAAATGAAATGGAATCCCGATACAATGACTCACAATACAACAAAAGTAGATATAAATGCAAAAGTGAAATGGTATCACCATACAATAACTCACAATACAACAAAAATTGATAGAAATACAAAAATGAAATGGAATCCCGATACTATGACTCACAATACAACAAAAGTAGATAGAAATGCAAAAGTGACATGGAATCCCGATACTATGACTCGCAATACAACAAAAGTAGATAGAAATGCAAAAGTGAAATGGAATCCCGATACTATGACTCACAATACAACAAAAGTAGATAGAAATGCAAAAGTGAAATGGAATCCCGATACTATGACTCGCAATATAACAAAAGTAGAAATAAACGTCGAACAGGAAATGTAGCCATTACGTGGTCTGAGTATTAACTTTCATACCGCATCCAACCGCTTCTCCAAGAAACGAAAACGGTTGGCTGGGGTATGAAATGAAAGCCTAATTTCGGCATAAAACATTTGCATATTGTAACATTGGAACATTAAATAGGTCATTATAAACAGGTTATCGCATTGTTTTCAGTAAAAAATGTTTTTAAACGTGTTTTATTGCCGAAATATACGTTATAAAATCCTGCTAATATAAGCTTTACCGTCGCTTAAGGATTCATTGAATGAAGACATCCAAAAACACGCTTTCAAAACTAGCAACAATTTAACATTTAACTCGCTAAGCACGACTATAATAGCCTTTGTGTCCATTGTAACCACAGATGAGAAGCGAGTAAGCGAGTAACTCGCAGGCTGATCAGGGTTTACAATGTCCGCTGATAAGTCGAGATTATATCTACCAAAATCTCGCAGAACGTCAAGAACGTATTAGCTTACAATTCAGGAAAATAAGTGCGTTAGTGTTATCAAGGTGAAAATAAAACTTGCATCTTTCATTTTGGGGGAAAATCCAATTATTTTTTTTTGGTCGAGCACACTTGTAACAGTTAATGTATGTGTGTTCTTACTTGCAAATATATGTATGCAATGTGTAAAAGGCATGTTCTAGTTCATTGGGCTAGGTTATCAACCTCTAAAGGGACTGAAAGTTAAAAGAAATGAAGGTATTACCTCCCGTTAACACATCATATTAGGAGATCAACATCAGAGGGAGATAAGATGAAGGTTGAAGTTTCTCATGGGAAAATCATTCGTCAGGGAGCGAAGTCACGCGGGCCTGTTGTATGTAGCTATAATGTGTTTGTTTGTTTGTTTGTATTGTGTTTTCAGTCATTTTCAACACATGCAAGGTTATATATGACGGTCGATTTTTTTTGTGCTGGAGGCAGACCATCCACTTTTCCTTTTAGAACCAGTACTGTACACCTCCCGCCATCCGTAAGAATCGAAACTTCCTCACTTACAAGTCGAACTCCCAGTGGGATTCGAACACGCAGCGGTGAGAGGCGAAGGTTTATAACGCAACGTCCTTAACCCCTCGGCCACGCAGACGTTATAAAGCCAAGGCCTTATCCACTGAGATACCGACGCCACTGTAAAGGAGTTTGAGGCGATCTGGAAACATTATGAGTGTCGATCCGAATACGAATACTAGAATGGTGTTCCACGGCACACTTGTGTCGCCTGCTATGTTCTTACTATTCAAGGTTATGAGCTAGGTCAGATTGCAGGTAAACGTTTTATTAAAAAGAAAAGAAAAAAAAAGGGGCTCAACTCTGCCGAAATGAAAGTCAGAGTAATTGGACATGCGTAACGATATTCCTCGGAGTAAGATGAAGATATATGTGAAGTTGCATGAACATAGATCAAATACTTTTCAAGTCATGGCCAGGGTCCGGTTGCATGTTAAAGTGTGAGGGACGCATGGACGACGACGACTGGCGACGGACAAAGTGATCCCTAAGTTTCTACCATTCTACGCAGGCGACATAAAACCCATCATAATTTGTTTCAATTTCATATGGAATGTGAATAATGTGCTACTAATACCTTCAGTTTAATTATTATTTATAAAAATGTTTGGTCTGCAAAACTCGCGGTTTTGTTTTTATAATAATAAATATTAATTCATAAAAACTTCACATTTCTATCATTCTAATTATTATAAAATTAATAGGAATTAATTATAATTAAATAAATGTGTACTTAGCTCACAAAACAATAATTAATGCATTATGTTATTAGTATTAATGATGTATACAACAAAAACTAGCTGAGTCGTCAATTTTCACTATTTCTGAAATTCATTAAATCAAGCTTTGGTTTGTTTGTCTGCTTGTTTGTTTGTTTGTTTGTTTGTTTGAATGGTGTTTTACGTAATTTTTAGCACATTTAAGGCAGTATATGACGGTAATTTTTTTGTGGTTGGGGCAGACCATCCCATTTATCTTGGGTAGAACCTGTAATGTATACCCATCGACATCCGTTTCTAAACCTACTGACGGCGAGGTACTGACATATATATACATGTATATAACATATTTTGACGGCTTTAATAGCCCTGTGCAGAATAGGGCATACACGGTATACACATTCATATTTATTACAAGGTGAGCAACTACCAGAATGTATACCCTGCTTTGCACCGTTAACGGTCAAACACATCTTACTGGAATGTGTAGACTTTGATCCTATGCGTCAAAGGTACTACAATGTTAATACTATGACTGAGTTATTTAATACTATAGATTTTAGTCTAGTTTTAGATTTCCTGAAGAAAGTCAGACTATATAAATCATTATAATATGTTCTGGTATATATTTACTTTTTTATATACCCGTTTTCGGGCATTTGTTGATTTACATATATAGTTTATATTACTACCATATCATCCCTTATTTTTTAATATTTTTATCTTGATATATTTACATTAATTTTTAATTAATCCTTCATTTCTTCATCTTTCGTCAGTTTTTGCGCACAATATGACCTATTTATGTGTCGACGTGCCGTAAAACACCATTCATATCATATTGACGGCTTTAACCAGCCATGCCAAACCCCCAAAACGGAGAATGGAATTAAAAATTCACTTTACACATATACAATCACAGGTGTTTTTCTTTTTATTAAAACCCATGGAAAAAACTATACTTTTAATCGGCACATATACATTATTATATGACCTGAACACCTGGATAGAGTTTTGATAAACGGGTTTGTAGTGTAATTGTGTCATTATTTGGCGGGTTAGTTTCATGAAGGGTGAATTGTTGTTGATGAAACAGCTGTTAAATCAACGTTTAGCCAATCTTTTTCATGTTATATTATCTTTGCCATCAGCGATATTATACAGTTACAATACACGCATTAAGATATCAAGCGGCGCCTTCCGGCAAAATGCAAATGGCCGTCTGTCACATTTCAAATGTCACGGATTCCATATGGCTAATAACATTACTGACCCTTAATAACATGTAGCCTAACGATGAAAATTATAGCAATCTGGCGAGTCATCAAGAACAGAAGGTGAGAAATTCTATACATGTCATGTCTTCAGGAAATGTCAACTGACGTCATAAAGGATTTTGATATGTTGTAGTTTTTGGTCGGTGAAAATTTCAATATATACTGAAAAGTCATCGTCGGAACCCACGTTTGATGGATTACGTTATCACTCCATTCATATGGATCAATCGTGGGTTCCGACGATGCTGAAAAATATGTTTAGCAAGTAAATAACATGGTAAATCCCATTGCACAGATACTTGGCTTTGTGTCGCGACGGTCATGAATAGCCAGGGCATGTATAAGGCCCCTTCCCCACCCACATTTCTTTTAAAATCATGCAGATTTTCCCATTTTTTTAAAACTTTACCTTGGAAATGTCATTTCCCCTAATTAAGGGCAATGGCTCCTTCCTCCAAACTGTTAAAAAGGCCCTGGTAATGTTATTACCATAATAATGACGTATATACAAGACATTTTTTTTTAAACAATGCAAACTGTTTTAACTAAGCTGATTTCCAGAAAGTATAAGTTGGCTAACGCTAAAGGTAACAACGTTTCATGTTAACGTTAAAGGTAACACCTCTCTACTCTAAAGGTAACAACGTTTTTCAACATCTACAGTCTCAATGAAAATTTTTTTTTTTTGTTTATTTGTTTGTATGGTGTTTAGGTCATTTTCAACACATGTAAGGTTATATATGACGGTCGATTTTTTGTGGTGGAGGCAGACCACCCACTATTCCTGGGTAGAACCAGTACTGTATACTACAAGTCGAGCTCCCGGTGGGATTCGAACCCGCAGCGATGAGAGGCGAAGGTTTATAACGCAACGTCGTTAACCATTCGGCCACAGAGACGCTCCTGAAAATTGAGTAAACAGGTTCTTGTTGATTCAATTCCAACGGATGTGACCGTCTCGGTGTTGTGACTGAGTATGGTCTCGCACTCGGACACACGGATTTGCCCCGTTTTCCTGCAGGTTCGAATCCCGACTTGTCAAGTGAGAAAGTGTCGATTCTTATGGATGACGGGAGATATACAGTACTGCTTCTACCCAGGAAAAATGGAGTGGTCTGCCTCAATCACACACAAATATCGACCGATATGTATGGTCTTACATGTGCTAAACAGGACGTAAAACATCATTTAAACAAAACAGTCCTCTTACAGATTAAGGCTGTCATCTGCGCCATTAATAGTGATCTGTATAAGCTGATTAGCTTGTTTATCGATGTAATGCAGTTTTTGACTGTTTAACTGTGATCACTGGTATTAAGCGTATGCTTTTCTTTGAACTGAATTGAATTGAATTGGATTTTAAAGTCGCACCAACAGCGACTTTCCAGATTCCACTGGTGGAGGAAGACCCCAGGTGCCCCTCCTGGCAATTTTCGTGCACGGGCGGGCACCTGGGTAGAACCACCGACGTTCCGCAAGCCAGCTTCCTCACATAAAGATTCCTAGGCCCCTGAGGGATCAAACCTACAGCGGTGAGGGGCAAGTGATTGCAAGTCAGAGACTCTAACCGATCGGCCACGGACGCCCCTGCTTTTCTTTGAAGGTAATATATACATGTATACACATTTAGTCCAATTAAAAGAAAAAAAGGGTATCTTAATAACGTACTCAACTACTTGAAAAAGCATCTGATCGTTTACTGTACTGAAGCGAAAAAAAAAGAAACTCGGGAAGAGAAAAAAAAACGAAACTCGGGAATTTCCGCTGTATATTGTATATGCACACTTAATTCCACATAATATTCCAAAGAAATCCAAAGACGTTTTGTAAAAAAATAAAGTTGCAGTTAGTTAGAGAAAGGACACAACTGTGATGCTGTAGATGTTATAATCACAGATTCATGAGCCAGTTCAGTACTGTATTTAACGTAAGGAGTTTGCAAAATGTTGCATCCTTAGTTTGATCACATGATTGAGCCAAACGTGTACTCTGTCAATAGTGAAACTTTGAAGAATGTTTTATGTATTGTTTTAGTCTTTTCTTTCCAAAAGGAAATGTCTTACATAGCCATGTACCATTCGATTCACATACAATATATATATATACATATATAATGAAAAAGAAACTCAACTCGTGAATTTCCGCTACGAGTTGTGTTTCTTTTTCGCATCAGTATATAATGGGTAGGGTATACAAAATAGTAAAAAAAAAAAAGTTATCCTGCAGTCTTAAATCAGTTCTGTCTCATCTCAGAAACAGTTTACTGCAATGTTAACCGAATTACTCAGAAACAGTTTACTGCAAATTTAACCGAATTACACTTTCCGCATACGAAACACAAAAACTAGAGATTCATTTTTACACAAACCGTATCGATGTTTTAAAGAACATACGAATAACATTGAGCATTCATGACACAACGACATTTTGCTTCAGATGTCACATCTAGTGCGCAAGTTTTTATTTTGAAGCTGCCTTTGGGCTGTGGGTAAACGTATGCAATTTAGATTTGTTCTTCGTTATTTTTTTCATTGATCTCAACAATTAGGAATATTGACAAACCAAAGATTTTGAAATCTGTGAGAAAAAACCGTTTGGGATAAATAACCGGATCGGGTTTATTTTGCAGTCATCAAACATCACGTTGATTGATTTCTAAATGTATGGTCTATAACTTAATTTATTTTATGATATGCAATGAAATACCGTATTTTATCAGTGAAATAAAAGTGTTATTCCACACTGTGGAATATAGAGTTTTATTTCACAGTAGCTGCCGGGACTACTTTTGTTGTTCTACCATAGTTTCCCTAAAAATATTTTTGTAAAATTATAAAATAAAAAGAAAATTTGTTGTTTTGTCGTGAATAACATATTGTATTTCATCTCAAAGTGAGAAAACTTTTATATTTTCACTCATGCTTCGCATTCGTGAAAATATAAAGTTTTCTCACTTCTCGATGAAATAAAATATGTTATTCACTCCAAAACAACAAATATCCTCTAATTATTTATACTATGACATGTATAATTATGTCTGTACTGGTTTTAAAAAATAGTTATTTGATAGGTTATGTACGATTTCTTTCAATGATGTAGAAAGCGCAAACACTAAATAGAGTGCAACCTATGGCTATACTCGGTAACCGAAAATTATACTATGGCAGACTATGGTAGAATTATCGGCTTTTATTGATTGAATTGGATTTTATAGTCGCACCAACAGCTAAGGTCATATGGCGACTTTCCAGCTTCCATTGGTGGAGGAAGACCCCAGGTGCCCCTCCGGGCAATTTTTGTGCACGGACGGGCACCTGGGTAGAACCACCGACGTTCCGCAAGCCAGCTGGATAGCTTCCTCACATAAAGATTCCTAGGCCCCTGAGGGATCGAACCTACAGCGGTGAGGGGCAAGTGATTTCAAGTCAGAGACGTTAACCACTCGACCACGGACGCCCCCTTATCGGCTTTTAATGCAATAGGTTAAAACAGATATATCATTGATATTCTACGTCTCGTGCAGTTAATGCAAAGGGAAAGGTCACCAAACTATGGTATAATTTACGCTACACATAAAAACACGAGAATATCAATGATATATCTATAACTTATCCCTGCGTATAAAAAACAAAAACAAAATGTTTGAAATATAGTTCTGTCACAGATATTACACCAAGGTTCATACAGCCTTAACAAGTCCTTAAATTTCAGAAGTAGCCTTTAAAAGTCCTTATAATCCACTCCAGCCTTAAAAAGTCCTTAAATTCTGACAAAATATCATTAAATGCCCTTGAATTTCATAATCAGTCGATTAATTATACAAGAGGAATAATATCTGACGTACTTTTAAAAAAATCGGCAAAAAACATATCGAAGATATGAGGAACAATCAGAAAACTCTGAATATTTACAAGTATAATCAATACAATGCAAGTAGTGCAGTACAAGCCTTGAACATATACAGAAGAACATAAAATTGATAAAGGTAGGATTAATGTTATGAGTTAAACCGGGCCTTAAAAATGGGTTATTAGGGCCTTAAAAGTCCTTAAAAATTCCTTAAATTGCATAATGATAATTCTGTATGAACCATGTTAACACTACAATTCATTATTCTACATTGTACGCCCGGTGTTTAAATAAGCCAACTCGCTGCCCAGCTCAGTGTTTAAATAAGCCAACTCGCTGAGACCAGACTATATCTATTACTTATTCGTTTACAAGATATACCTAGAACCGTATTAATACATGCTCAATGGATGAACTTAGCGCCCAAAACTCATTTATTCGTTTACATGGTATACCTAGAACCGTATTAATACATGCTCAATGGATGAACTTAGCGCCCAAAACTCTACAGGTGACAAGGTTATAGACACATTATTCTGTACGTTTTTATTTCGATGTAAATGGGGAATGTGCCTTGAATGTGCCTTGCTGTTGGCTCAATACAGGGCTTTATATTAATTATCAGCCCAGCTCAATATAACCTTTTAATTTCGGTGTGCCATAAAACCCAGTCGGTCTCAAACAAATATAAAAAGCAATCAACTTAATACCTACCCTCATTTTCACTCATGAAATCCGAATTTCGCGATATATATTCAAACGGGTCACAACTATTTGATTTAACTCCGTATATATAAACATGAACGCGTTTGAAAGTATTTTTCAATAAGTCCAGGTCGTCATGGTAATGGAAAAAGAATCCTTTTAGCTTTGTTCAAATAACGAGAACCTTATGACAAGTGTATTGAACGGGTACCCTAGAGAAACTATTTTCCAATACCGGGTCTAACATTTTCGAGAGAGGCTCGCACATAAATCATGTTGTTCAATGTATTTCTAATGCAAATACTATGGAATGTGAGTTTGTTCGATATTTAGAAATGTTAAAACACGAGTAGGTCTACAGCGTATTGTTTCGTTTTACTTGTTGAATCTGATGCAAGGCTGAAATGCATATGAAATGCAAATAGTGATAATTATCAATGTGGGTTGTCCATACGACTGTCTCCGTTATAAAAGTGGGTTTCCAATATAAAATTGGGGTTGTCCATTCATAATTTTGATAGAGCATCATCAAAAAAACTGACCAATCAGTGACCAGATATAAGACATAACTAATACATTCTGGTAGGTGATAAACTTGGTGTTTATCCTTGATGTTCAACCAAGTTTACTGTTAAAATTAAGGTATCTACAGTGTGATTCTTTTAAAACCCTGCCTATTTCATGCACATTTCTGCAAAACGATTCAATATATGTATATTTTAAAATCAAAATCTTGAAAATTATCATCTTTTTACTCTGCCGATGATTTTTGTTTTACTATAGAACCTAAGGATAAAAACCGAGTAATACAAATTTTATCACCTACTGAAAATAAAATAAAATCTCAGCATCTCTGTAATGCAAAATTATGAATACGTCTGTCGTTTTCAGTAGCGTCTGTTTTAAGAAAAAAATGCTTGCACATAATGTTTTGAATCGTACTACAAATATAAAATAAAAAAAAGCTCAACTATACACTGGATTCGAATCCCACTGGAAGCTCGACTTGTAAAGTGAGTATCGATTCTTACGTGTGCCGGGAGGTATACAGTGTTAGTTCTACCCAGGAAAATGGGGCGGTCAGCCTCTCCCACAAAAAAAAATCGACCGTCATATGTGCGCTAACATGTGCTAAAAATGAATCAAAATACAATTAAAAACACACAAACAAACTTGCTCAACTCACCTTTTATTCAAACAGAACATACTATATAACTTTTTGTGTTGGTGCGCCGTAAAGCCCCAATGTCATGCCATTTACATGAATGCGACCGAATTAACATAAGGTGCGAGCCTCACATAATCGATAACAGAGCCATACCTGAGGCTGACGCATAAGCACAAAATTTGAAACTCGGTTCACATGATTGACAGGCGGCATACAACTAATTACTGATTTACTTATTACTGATGACATGCTAACCTTGTGCGTAACTTCTTTATTTTTGATAAAAATAAATAACAACAACGACAAATACATTAAAGTGTAGTTGTGGTGGTGGGGGTGGTGGTGGGTGAGGTGGAGTGGGGGCGAGTTTTAATAGTATAAAATAATTTTCAACTCATTTGTACAAATTGATAATTAATATGTGTGACATATTTCACCACTATTATGTATTTAGTAAAGATTTGCAAACGAACAACAGGACATGATGCACCGTTTACTAGCACTTCACCATTTAATGATATCCATACATCCATGGGCGTAACTGGCCAATTTTAAGTTGTAGTCCCGATCAATTGAGCACCGCAGAGGCGAATTTTCTGTGTGTGAGTGGGGGTGGGAGTGAGGGGGGAAGGGGGGGGGGGGGCGTAAGGGGGGGGGGGATTTTTCCTCCGGTTTTTCAAAAAATAAAATTTCAAGATTGAACGTCATAACAAAAAGTCTACATTTCGGAATATTTTATCCTTCCCTTCCCTGACACCCACACCCCCTCCACACACACACACACCCCACATATTCATGTTTAATGCATTTTTAGCATTATTAGAATTTTCATATCTGGAAATAAGCTGCAGACCCGGGCCTGCAGTGCTACACCCCACATATTCATGTTTAATGCGTTTTTAGCATTATTAGAATTTTCATATCTGGAAATAAGCTGCAGACCCGGGCCTGCAGTGCTAGAAGTAGCTACGCCACTGACACGCATCATGAAAACACAACACCCCACATATTCATGTTTAATGCCTGCAGTGCTAGAAGTAGCTACGCCACTGACACGCATCATGAAAACACAACACCCCACATATTCATGTTTAATGCATTTTTAGCATTATTAGAATTTTCATATCTGGAAATAAGCCGCAGACCCGGGCCTTCAGTGCTACACCCCACACATTCATGTTTAATGCGTTTTTAGCATTATTAGAATTTTCATATCTCGAAATAAGCTGCAGACCCGGGCCTGCAGTGCTAGAAGTAGCTACGCCACTGACACGCATCATGAAAACACAACACCCCACATATTCATGTTTAATGCCTGCATTGCTAGAAGTAGTTACGCCACTGACACGCATCATGAAAACACAACACCCCACATATTCATGTTTAATGCCTGCAGTGCTAGAAGTAGCTACGCCACTGACACGCATCATGAAAACACAACACCCCACATATTCATGTTTAATGCATTTTTAGAATTTTCATATCTGGAAATAAGCTGCAGACCCGGGCCTGCAGTGCTACACCCCACATATTCATGTTTAATGCGTTTTTAGCATTATTAGAATTTTCATATCTGGTAATAAGCTTCAGACCCGGGCCTGCAGTGCTAGAAGTAGCTACGCCACTGACACGCATCATGAAAACACAACAACCCACATATTCATGTTTAATGCATTTTTAGCATTATTAGAATTTTCATATCTGGAAATAAGCTGCAGACCCGGGCCTGCAGTGCTACACCCCACATATTCATGTTTAATGCGTTTTTAGCATTATTAGAATTTTCATATCTGGAAATAAGCTGCAGACCCGGGCCTGCAGTGCTAGAAGTAGCTACGCCACTGACACGCATCATGAAAACACAACAACCCACATATTCATGTTTAATGCATTTTTAGCATTATTAGAATTTTCATATCTGGAAATAAGCTGCAGACCCGGGCCTGCAGTGCTAGAAGTAGCTACGCCACTGACACGCATCATGAAAACACATGTTTCAAGTTTGTCCCGAAGAAGTTAAAAAAGTATATTATAATAATACATTTACATTTGTTATTAAAATACTGGAATTTGTGCTTTAAAGGAGTTACTGTTATTTAAGCGGCCACATACCATTTATTGTATAACATTCTGCCGGTGCAATTTATAACATGACACCAGCAACGTGGTGTGGTTATCACTTCCTCTTTCTTCAAAACATTTCATAGAACATGTTCAGTGATTTATGCGGTACAAAAAAATGATTTTATCAGAGTCTGTTGTAAATTGGTTTGTATGTTGGTAGTAATTTTGTAACGAAGTAATTGTTGCACAGGATTGTTATTAATTAGTTATAGAGAGTGTAACGTTTGCTGTCCTCTCTTTGTCTTTATGTTAGACTTATATGGCGTAGTTTATTTAAATGTGTTTCATTAATTTTAAATTTTGTTCTAAATCGTGTAATTTTGCCTACGGCAAAGAAGCAATACTGAAAAGTCGTCATGTAAAATAACCTTCTTATTAGATAACTCAATAATAAATAACGCACTTGTTATCAAATCGCCCTGGCAGATTTTATATGCTAACACCGGCAACTCTTTATTCAAGGGAAGTAACTATTCCTACCTAATACGTGATTCAATGTTCGAGTTGCCCCACTTTGATGTTTTTTAATTCTAGGCAGGCCGAGCAAATAATGGGTGATTGACCAGTGTCAGAATAATGTGACTGGGGGTATCATGTCTACTACGGCGTGGTATTCCAGTGTGGCAGCACTATAAAGAAACCATTGATCATGAGTTCGCTGCTTCAAGTAGACATATCATCACATCACACACAAAAACACACAGCTAAAAGTCCAGACTCAAGTGTGACGCCTGTCGTAGGCGGACGGACTATAATCCTTAGAAATACACACACACACACACACACACACACACACACACGCGTTTATTGTTTTTGTTTAAATGATTATGTTTTTCTCGTTTTATGAATCGGAGAGTGATGTACTTGAAGAATTCGGCTGCAGAATTGACTCGGTGCTGTTACTGGAAACAGGGCTCGTTTTAGAAATATTATAATTAATTTTCGCCATTAAAATATTACGAAATATCAACAAGTGAAGTGAATTGGGTTTTAAGGCGCACCACCACAGGAAAGGTTATATGGCGTCTAACAGGAATGAACATGCCAGGCTCATCCTCCACTTACATCAAGATAAAATATGTGAAGGGGCCCAGGGTTCATAAAGTACATATATATGTTTTAATTAACTACACATTTTATCTTACTTCTATTTTGTAGAATCCGTGGCCAAAATATTCCAATAAACATAAACTGTAAACATCTCCTTGTATTGTTCTAAAGCCATCTTTAATAAATTTATATGTATTTGTTAATGAGACTATGTGTCTACACTTAACAAAACTTCTAACGCCCCCAGAACCTTTTTTGAACATATTTCAAAAGGTTTTCAACTTAGATTTCTGCATACTATGACACTAACTTGTATGACACATGTTTATTGAAAATATATTTGAATTGGATTTTATAGTACAGTATAGTACAAGCAAACTTTTACGCAAGCGTAAAATAGCTGCCGAGAGGAAATAGCATATATCTGGGTAGGGACTGGACACGAAGTTTAACATAATAACATATCAAGTCACGGGTGTTAAAACAATATTGAAAAAAATGATGTTGACGTTAACACGCCACGACCGTGTTTTTTTTCTTACCAGACACATTCTTCCCGAGTTTTACCATCAGTTGTTCCTACCAAACATTTTGAATCAAGGTGGGCGACCTCGCTTCTCTCTGTTCAAATACCCTGATTTGCCTTACATACTGATTACAATTCAACTTTGGAGCACGACGTGCTAGAAGTACACATCAGCACAGAAATGCAGGTGTTCACATGTAAGGGATGCGTGTGCGTTAGCGTGTGCATTACAACAGACGTCCCACTGCTACCATGTGTAATTATAAGATTGTGTTATCAAAGTGAAAAACTCAAAGAAACTGTTCATTGCTACCTTACCATTACATGTGCAATTATGAAAACCATATAGGCAGCGAATAAACCCATCGACTAGTGTATAACACGGCGGTATTTACGAGAATACCGCATTATAAATGGGTATTATTCCATAAAAATGTATTATTCCATTAAAATACAGATTTGCACTTATTCCATTCCAATACTTGCGTTTCATTCAGTTTCATTATGCTCCGTAAAAAATCCCGGACGTGAAGATCCCGGAAATATTGCCGCATTCTACACTTTAGTAGACTGCTCTACCAAAACGTATTTTGAGGCAATAAAACGGCAAGCTTTGAACATTGAAAAATATGTGTTTATCCCATTCAAGTTTTTTAGACGGGTTCCCTAGGAATTGAAGATGTAATGCATGATTATTTTCGGCTACATGATTCACAGTCTGTTAACCATAGACATATTCTAAAGCTATATAAGAGTCAGCTGCCTTCGGCAGCTGAATAACAGCTTAGGTCATATGGTGACTTGTCCAGCTTCCATTGGTGGAGGAAGACACCAAGTGTCCCTGCGGGCAATTATCATGCACCTGGGTAGAACTACCGACGTTCCGCTTGAACCAGCTGGATAGCTTCCTCACGTAAAGATTCCTAGGCCCATGAGGGATCGAATCCGCAGCGGAGAAGGGCACATGATTTCAAGTCTGAGACTCTATCTGTGTATAAAAATGCACAGTATGTCAAATATTTATATTTGTTTCATCTCGAAATGATCAAACTTCAATATTTTCACTCATCCATCGCATTTGTGAACATATGAAGTTTTCTCACGTCTCGATGAAATAAAATATGTAATTAATTCCAAACAACAAATATCCTCAATCGTTGGGAAATTCACAAGCAAAATGTAATAATGTGTTTAATAAAAAAATACATCCGAAAGTTCGTGATACATAGAACTACAAAACTATCTCTGAAAATCTCTGAAAAAGCTATGACATTTTATATTACTTTGCAGTAACGATCAGTAGGAGTAGATATATAGTAATTAAGTATACAGACATAAAGTTACCTCCCTGCGTAGCGACCATTTGTAATTGGTTAGGTATCAGGACGTTTCAACCCCAAGACATTTCGACCCTATGCACTTTCTTGAGTCATTTCAACCCCAGGACGTTTCAACCCCAAGCTCTTGGACATTTCAACCCCAAGCTCTTGGACATTTTGACCCCAAATAATAATGTTATTTTATTTGAATGTATTATTGTATTATTGTATTTTGTAATACCATTTATATAGTTTACAATAAAAAATTGAAGTAAAGAAAAGAATTGATTTGTGTATTCTACCTTATAATCCATGCCATATCTCCTTTGTATGACAATTTGTAAGTTTTGCTACGCCAATAATTAGCACATAATTAATTAAAATTCAAGAAAATTTAATTATTAAAATTTGATTAGCGCGTTTTCTTAGCACGTTCTTGAGTTCAAAGGTCCGGTAGGTAGCAAACATAAAACGTTCAACCAAAAAACTGCGAAAAGATCTTTAATTGCATTCAAACTTTTGGTATATAATGTAGTAATATGTTGTTACAAATCACATCATCTTAACGTTGCCTCGAATATAAAGTTATTTTCTGTTGTGCAATTGATTTTATATATTTTTTGAAAATTAAATTATAGATGAGTATAGTATCGGATTTCTAAGTGTAATTGTTAAATTGCTATGTTTCTTGCGGGAAGGATGTTAGGCCCAGACAATATGCAATTGAGTGCGATTCTTGAAGTTTGTGGACCCATCGCAACTGTGATACAGGTTAGTTCTAATTAAAAGTATATGTTTTCGATCTTCTCCCTTTTCTTCTTTTTTCCATCTTTTTATTCTTGTTCGTACTCACGTTTTTCCTTCTTATTCAAGTTCTTCCTTGTGGTCGAATAATAATAATAATATTCTTATTTCCTCCATATAGGAGATTCACATATTATACAAACAACAATGACAGATAACCAATTACAACGTAATTACACAAACAAAACAAGAACGTATATACATGTTGGCAGTTATATATGCAAAATCAAACAAAATCAAATCTGTGACAGAAACTGGCGCTGAAGCATTCATATTATATAATTAATTTATGTTTTCACTGTTACATATTTTAACCACACTCAATGTATGCACCTAAATATCGTACCATAAAACCGGTCTATTTTAATCATGTTACTGTTGGCACCAAAGAACGCATTAACAACGTCGATTTTGTTAAGGGTTTCTTTTACATGTAATCCAACTTGGATTTGAGTGGTCCGTCTACCGTCAGACTATCCGCACCAATAATGATACAGAAGGTAAGATGAATGTTAACATTTTTCTTCAAGATATGAATAACGTCGAAATTAATGATACGAATATGACAAGCGTTTATAGTTGCAGCTGATATACTTTTAAAGTTTAAATCTGCATCATCGTCACTACCACCACCACCACAATCATCATCATCAAATACTTACTATTATTATCTTATAATTACTATTATTAATTATTTGTTATTATTTATTATTATTTCAGGATGGCACCGTCGCCTCAACTACAAGGCTGGGAGACCTCAGCTGCAGCTGTACGTCCTCCTGCCGCTGCTACTGAGGGAGGCGAAACTCGTCACCATCCAGTACCAACTGGTCACTGAGACTGCGCTCTCTCGTTACCGTCGCCAGGCCTATCAGAGGATGGACGCTGCCATCATGAACCTCTGGGACCAGTATGATGACCATGACGTAACAGCTGAGGACTTCCTGAAGTCCGTTGGCAGTTTATAAATCCAGTAGATCATTGTATTCGATCTCGTTACCAGGCCTATCAGAGGATGACGCTGCCATCATGGACACCCAGTAGATCATTGTACTCGGTTCCAACACTACATAAGGATTATGTTATTTTATGTGCGTGCGTGCGTGCGTGCGTGTGTGCAAATTAATTACAAGTAATAAGTAGTATAGATGCTGAGAGTATAGGGCCAGTTTTCCCCTCGCGACAAAGTAGTCAAATAGTTATCAAGTTGTCTCCTGTTGCCCTTGACACAAACATTTACAAACGCCAAATGGCGATGCCATACTTGCTGCCAGACCCCACACAACTATACAAACTGCTTGATTGCCCTTCGCTTAGGAAGAACGTTACCAGTACCCCCAGTATCTATTATTTTTTGTAAATAACTAAAACATTTGCAACTCATTAAGCAAAGTCAGACGGAACCGGACAGTAGTCTTCATCATCGCTCTGCATATCATTTTTTACCATGGAGTATTTACTTGTATGCCAATGTATCTTGTCCATTATCTTGTATGTACCGTTTATCATCATAAGATGATACACTTTTTGTATTTATTGCATAGCTGCTTATGTTATGCTTTTGTGATCTAATGACTTTCATCTCATGGTGAGCTTCTGTTGCCTTAAACAAAATATTTTTGTAATCATCATGTGCTATCTGTTTTTTAACAACACACATTTTAACACCCTTACATTTCTTTGTACCAGTCTCATTATCTAACACATATGAATATAGTTTACTCCGTAGTCCAACAAATTCAACAATGGGTATTCCGCAAGTTTCATCTTTCATCTTGCCGATAACCTTTTTATTATCATTAAAATGAAACTTACTTTTTGGATCATAATCACAATTATTAAAAAGTTCTTTATCCTTGTAAAAGTCTGCATACACATGTTTTGTTTTTACTTCATAGCACAAGGAATCGGTATCAGTAAATAATAATTTAGCTTTTTTATCGTATTTATTTTTACAAAACCATTTTCTTCCACTTTGTGCTGTTTGATTATGCATCAAACTGTTAAAGTTTTTTAGCCATACGTAATGATTTTTTTCTTTTTCAGTGATTAAAAGCATATCACACGATTCTTTTGCTTTATTTTTTGATATGCACAAAGGGTATACTTGATTATTTTCATACTATCCAAATATGTCAAAACAAATGTTGTTTTGTTTTTCTATTTTTGGGATTTGTTTGATAGTAGCAGGCAATGTAATTCCTTTATAATTTAGATCTCCAATATGCTATTTGTACTTTGTTATTCTTTGTGGTTTATTATTGAGAAATGGCACCATCTAAAGCATTCGTTATCTTTTTCATTTTTTATATTTATTAAACCTTTTTGTGGTGTTGCAGTTCTTTTGGTAAATTTAAATAAGAACTACCTCGCAAAGGCTTATACTTTATTCGATTTATATAGTGTGCGTCTAGTGTCTCAGTTATCCATCCACTTCCCATCTGAATCCAAGTTCCAATTATATTTATAATTTCTTCCCGTGCTTTGTCTAATGCTTCTGATATTTGATTTTTGTTTAATATTATTACAGCCTTTGAGGCAAAGTAAGCTGTTTTGTATATAATATCAAAACCTCCTGTTTGTCCTTTATCCGCCGCTACTTTGTTTTTAAAAGTAAGTTTTACATCAATGCTTAATTTAACTCCACCTGTTCTTTTTAGTTCTGCTCTTAGAAACTTTACAGCAGGATTGTGTGCTTTTTGTAGTTGAACAATCGGATCATTACTACCATAACCATCTACTTTAAAAACCTTGCTATACTGTTTTGGGGATGTTTCAATTTCTCGGATACTCATTATATTATATAACATAAGATTATTTCTTGAAGCCCCTATTAATTAATTAATTTATTAATTAATTAATTAAATAGCATTTTTTTATTTAATATTTTCACCCTCGTCGGCGTCCTCATCGTTAACCTCATAAACATGTTCACCGGTGTCCTCGTTAGAAACCTCATCCAAGAGAGCATCTATTTCATTATCCAGGAGAATGTCTTAGTATCTCCGAAAGCATTTTTCCTCAAGAACTCTATTATCTATCATCTGACTTATTTTTACATGATATTTGCAGTATCTATCAAAATCAACAGTTTCAAGATTACCTCCGACTATCAGTGATTTTATTTTTATTCTATTTTAGTCAAAACCGGTTAATACAGAATCTACCAGGAATGAGTATAATAAAATGTGGAAGAAGGTTAAACGCTCTAATCTTTTTGTGACGATCCAAAACCATTAAGCTTGACTATTTTTCAATGCTTTTCCATGGGTACTACAAAGCCGCTATCTTTTTGGAGTTTTAGTATTTTGAGGGAGATTATTTTAATTAATTCACTATCATCTACTTCTGCCTTTGTTTGAACATACGACAGGAGCTGTTTAAAACACACGTAATGTTTTTTAAATGAAGTCCTCATTTGGTTTGCATTTGTTTTATCTAAAATAATAATAATTACCGGCGGGGCTGCAGCAGTTACAGCTACGAAAACGGTGACTGCCGGAATAATCACCAACACAGCAGTACAACACATTATGCCACAGGCAATCTTTAACATTATAGTTGCTCTTCTGTAAAACGTATAACTATATCTGTATGCAGTTGCAAAATCGGTTAGGTAATCAATTAATTCTTCTCCGGTTTTCATGTATATAAAAGGTTAGATTAATTAAAATACTCAGTAGCAATCAGCTTGTAATTCTCAGGCGTTATCACGTCCATTTTTAACAGTTCATCAATTATACTAACGCATTTGTTTTTTGTTTGTGGGTTGTTAATTCCTAATTTAATACTTGTACATATTAGTATCAAATCATATACCGAATCTTCAATTTTTTCATAAAATCTATAACTATATCTGTACGCAGCTGTTAGTCGCGTCAAGAGTCAATTAATTCTTCTTTGGTTTCCATGTATAATTATAGTTAGATACTAATTTAATCAAAATATTTAGAAAATAGTTGCTCATGTTTTTCAGGTGATATTTCACCTATTTTTAATAATTCATCGATTATGCTAATACCTTTATTTATTAGCTGTGGACTATTATTTCCTGATTCAATACTTCCGCATACTAACTCTAGATCATTAATCAAATCATCAGGACTATTGTAATATTCAACATCAACACAACCTCCTAAAATCTTCTTGAACTTTGAAGAACCTTTATGAATTGGTAAACCAGATAATTCTGTTAGTTCCTTAAAAGCATTCTGTGACAACTTTGAATAAGTTTTTTTATTATTGTAACGCTTTGTTATCAAGTCTATAAAATCATCATCTACTTTTAGATCTAGCACAACTGCTTCTCCTTGTTTGGCAATAAGTTTGTGATGACCAACAAGCTTGGGTAAATCAATTTGTAACATGCCGTAATGACCATCATTACTGACTTTGTAGGAGTTTTTATTTGTTGCATACCTTTACCTGTCTTTTGTATAGTTTCACTAGCTGTTCGAATTCGCTCAGGTAACTTCTCTATGTAAAAATCCAGAGCATTTGCCTCATTTGCTTTTTTATTATGTTCTTCTAAAAGTAAAGCCCTATTTTGTTTGCGAAGCCCGTCGTCAGTCATTAATATTGACATTTCGGTTGTCGCCTTGTCCCACCTCTCTTTGAGTTTTTCTTCATCAAGGTTTCTTTATCATGCCAGCATCCAAGTCAATATCATACACCGGTTTGGGTTCCTTAGGCCTCGCAGCAGGTTCTTCTTCTGCCTCTTCTCCCCATTCTTTTTCTAGTTTTCCTAGTATATCTTCCTCAGGTGATAGCGTTGGTAGTGCTATAGCTCCACGCTCAGGCGGGGCAACTAATTGTGGGCGTATTGCCTCAGGAAGAAGAGCCAACTGTTGACGTATTCAAAGGGTAATCAAATGTTCAGCTAGCCGTCTTGTTTGATCTGTTATTTCGCTAGTTACAGGTTTAAATACTTCTGAGTATAAATCACGACTAGCTCCTTTTTCTAGTCTTTTTTGGAAAACTTTATTCTCGTATTCTTTAACAAACTCACTCGCTTTTCGCTTTTTATCTGCTAATTCTTTCCATTTTAACAAAGAAATGTATAATATAAGTTAGATTAAAATAAGATAAGTTAAAATAAGTTAAGATAAGTTAAAATAAGTAAAGACAAGTATTATCTAAGTATTATTATAATACAAAGTCCAAACTATGATATGAAAACAGAAAACGGTAATTTTAAACAACTATGGAACTTTATGCCAGACTGTTGTTTTAGAATGTTAATTTGTGGTAATTCAGGATCTGGCAAAACAAACACATTAGTTCACATGTCGCTGAAACCTTTAGTTTACTACGACAAAATTTTTTTTCTTGTTTCAGTATCAGGTCTTATCACAAAAACTTGAAAAGATAGCAAAAAAGAATAAAATTCCGGTCGGAGACATATTAGAATGTTCAAATGATCAAGTTATCCCTGTGGGTGATTTGGATTCAGATAATCAGAAGATAGTCATTTTTGATGATTATGTTTGTGAACGTAATCAAAATGATATTATTAATTATTTCATCCAGGGAAGACACAAAAATTGTTGTGTAATATATTTATCCCAATCTTATTACAAAACTCCCAAAGACATTCATTTGAACTGTTCTCATTACATCTTCTTTGCGACTCCAAGTATAAATGAAATAAACATGCTTTCTAGAGAACAAGATGTCAGCAAAGATCAGTATAAAAAAGCAACTGACAAGCAATACGACTTTCTGTATCTTGATCGCCCTAGAAAGTTGGTCAAAAGAAACTTCACTGGTGAAATTTAATATAATCATATTATATATAATGGGACTTTTTAACGATCTTGGCGAGGAAGTTACGACTGGCAGTGTTAATATCACAAATGTTGGTATTGTGCTGTCTGAGTATGTAAAACAAAAACATCTGGTTAATTATCTTAACAAAGGCAAAAACCAGGAAAATGTTTTAACAAGTGATCTCAACATGGATAATAATAAAATTATCAATGTTGGTAATCCAGAAAAAGCAGATGATGCAGCAACAAAGCAATTTACTTAAAGAAGAATAACAAAAATCATACGCGATTATAATATTGATAAAATTCCAGACATGATGAAAAATTTGAAAACAGGTGTTGATGATAAACTAAGTCAAATACAAACAAAGTTACAAGCAAACCGTGAGAAAATGATTGAAATTCAAAACGGATTGAAAGATGAAATAAAACTTTTGGGTGATGCTTTAAAAGAGCTAGAAAAGAAAGAAGATGGATTGGAAGATAGTGAAAACTACAAGAAATTAAGTGAACAAACAAGATCTGGTGTTCAAAATATTAATACACGGATTGAAGAAATCAATAAACAAATGGTTGATAACAATGAACTAGAAACTGCTATTGCTGAAGCTTCAAAACAAATGAGAACTGCTTTTAATACCAAAATAACTCAAATTAAAATATTAAATAAACAGATAAGCACCAACGTTGCTGATATCAACAAAGAGTTTGAAGACATCAACAAGAAAATGGTTGACGGTAAGTCGCTGGAGACTTCTCTGAGCAAACTGGTTGACACTGATAAACTCGAGACTGCTATTGATGATGCTTCAAAGCAATTGAAAGCTGCTCATGATGAAAGAAGCAACGCTTTTGATGGTGAAATAGCTTCACTGAAACAGTTTAATCAAAAGTCTGATAGTCGCCACACGGCAATTCTTGGTATAATTGATGAGCTGAAAGTAAAAGTAGACTATTTAAGTCGGATTTTACTTGTTGAATATACGATAGATGGTATAAGTATTATTCAAGATTACGTTAGTGGTGGTAATAGTTTTGTATCATACCCGACGCAAAAACCACTTGAAAGATCCTGGCGTTCACAAGATTTTCTCCGGGCGTTTACTTTTATGGCCAATCCACTTATAAAAGGTGAAGAATGTTATAGAAAATATCCTACGGGCGGGATGCAAATTCTTAAGAGGGGCCGTTATGTATTTGAAATAGATTTTACTTACGCGGGAGCAGACGATTCTTGATTTATGCAACAGGTGGGGATAGAAAGTATCTTAGCCAGATGATAAAAAATGACAAACGAATAGTAAAAGAAACATTTGAATTATATCTCAAACCACCATCTATTATTTTTTTCAGCACACTTGCAGTACTAAAGTTTACAATTTTGAAAAATCAAGTTTCAAACTGTTTTATTTAGGTGATTAATTTTATCTACTAATATGTATAATGGAACAAAAAAATGTATTATCATCAGAAAAAGCGTCAATAATTAACTGCTTAAACACACCAAGTAATTTTACAACTGTATTTGACAGACTATTAATATTAGGCAAGAACAAACAGTATGGCATTGGATTCGATATGATTAATTCCATGACTTATTCATGGTATAATATTAGTGAAGATGTTAATAACAAAGTGATAAGGTATCAAAATGGAACAGATTGGAAAAGTATTATTTTTAAATTACAGTTATGCTGATATCGATAATTATATAAAAGAAACATTGACTGTAAACAATGATTTAACCGATGACTCACCTGTCCCGATAAGAATTGAGTTTGATTTATCAAGTTTCAAATGTTTAGTTACCATTTATAATAATGTCATGCTTGATTTAAGAGAAACCAACTTTCACACCTTAATCGGGTTTGATAAAGATGCAGTTATTAGAGAAACCAAATTTGGAACTGTAATACCAAACATAACAAATTCTATCGATACACTGTATATCCACTGTTATTTGATAAGTAATTATATTATTGATGGATCATACGGGGATGTTATTTATGAAATAAGTACAGCTGACCTTACGAGATCGTATCCTTTTAAAGATGAACCGATAAGAGTCGGGTTCTGTGAAGTAAACAAAACGATCATTAACAGTATTAATATTTACATAACCGATTTTTCCGGTAAAATTATTAATCTTAACGGTGTCCACACATCATTTCGATTTGTTTTGAAGGAATTAATGTAATATATGTTATATGACATGTTTAAAAAAAGTTTATGACACTAGTACAGGATCATATACTCAAGTTGATCGATTAACTGGAGCTGGCATATTTGACATTTTTTCAAAAGTTGGATCAAAGATATTTAGTGAGTCTGTAAAAACAGCAGGCAAGAAAGCATTAGAAACTGCTGGCAAACAAATCATAGAGAGTGGTTGTAAAAAATTGTAGATGAAGTAGAATAAATGGCTGCTGATAAGTTAGTTTCAGTCATTAAACCTAAACCAAAAGGTGTGATAATTTTAAAAGAACTTACAAAGGCTGATAACAAAAAAGAAGTTGTAGCTGAAACTAAAGAAGATGTAAATACAAGAATTAATAGATTACTTTCCGGAAGGGGAATTCATGCAAGAATTAATCGATTAATTAATAGAAAATAATATAATTACTAGTATATATAGATGTTTCGAAGTAATCAATATAATACTAGATATGAACATGTACCTATTCAGTTAGATACCCCCATAACACAACTAGGAAATAATACCAGACAAATGAAAAGCAGCTACCAATTTACGTTAAATGACAGAAGTTCTTACTTTGATTGGTATAACGCATATTTTGAAATCAGTTTTCAAGTAAACAAGCTTGCTGATGGAGCCGCTTTCGCAGACGCCGACAGAATTGCTTTAATTAACGATGCAGCTTCACTGATTGATCAAATGCAAGTAAAGCAAAATGGAAAAATAGTTTACGATGGAAATAATCTTCACAGATTTGTTAATCTCGAAAGTTTACTTGAAATATCTGGTGATTATGTAAAAACAACCGGAACAAACGAATACTTTTATTTAGATAATACGACTGATGCAGAATCTAGAGATGATCAAGCTGGTTATAACCTAGGATTTGCTGCTCGTCATGCTTTAATCATAACTAATCAAAAAGTTGACTCTATGATCCCATTAAATAAATATTCCTCCCTTGGAGGTTTGGAAACAAACATGCTTCCTCCTGGTGAAATTCAAATTAGCTTGCAACTGACATATGATAATGTGCTAATTTTCAAATAAAGTGGTGACGATAGTAGAGTAGTTATTATTAAATTAGTTTTGTGGATACCTAAAATGATATTTAACTCAGATGGTTTATGTTATGTAATGACAAATCACATGATATCAACAAGATGGACTTATCTTCGCGAAATGATACAAGAAAGCGGAAGTACTCAACTTACATAATCTGTATTTAGAATAACGGCTGGAGTCAAAACCCCAAACCATGTTTTTGTTTATCTGCAAAGGTCAGACAAGAGTTCTTCCCAGGCACAAAATCCTCATCTTTTGGAAACGTTTAAACTAAATGCTGCTGATGCTAATTGCCATTTACAATCAGCTAGATTGGAAGTTGGAAATGGAGTTTATTATCCAGAAACTGAATATAGTTATGCTAATATCATCAGAATATTCTGAGATGTTTTTAATTATTCTTACAAACAAAATGATAAAAACACTGGAACTTTACTCAGTGTAAGTAATTTTAAAAATCTCTTCGGAATGATATATTTCGATTTGAGTTACAAGGAAAATGAAGTCATTGTTGATCCAAAACAACTAAGTTTGAGATATAAAATAAACAACGTTCCTACCGCTAGATATAAAGTTTATGCTTTAGTCTTATATAAGGAAGATGTTGTTACTGATACTGTCGGAAATGAATTGGTAATAGTTTAATCTAACTTATAGTATATATGACTTACGTAAAGTATTCGATATATTTAACAGATGGTCAGAAACAGAGTTTAGCGAGGGCTTATGAAAACAAAAGTGAATTAATGCTCAGGCTAAACAATAATCAACTAACTGGACACTTTCCTTTGTTGCTGACAGCTACTCAGAGTAACAATATTAACAAAGCTAAATCTGATGGACGGGGATTAGACATAAGTATATCAAAATCACAAATTAGGTCTCAGTCTAAAAATGGAGGCTTTTTAGGTGCATTAGCTGGTTTGTTAACTAAAACAATATTACCAACAGTTGCTAGACTCGCTCCAAAGGTATTAGCACCACTAGCGACAGGAGCACTAAGTGGCTTAGCAAGTACTGGAATTGGTAAACTATTCGGAAATGGGATGATAACTGTTCCTAGTGACAAAAAACAAGCACTTCTTGGATCAAATAAATTAACACTTGCACAAAGAAACAAGATAATAAAGTCAAAAGGTTGCTGCCCTATTAAACTGACAAGGCAACAACAACAAGACGGGGGATTTCTCGGATTGCTTGCATCATTAGGAATTCCATTGATCGGATCTCTTATTAGTGGTTTAACTGGAAAAGGTTTGCAAGTAGGTAGAAAAGGGAAAAGACTAAGAGTTGATCCTGGAAAAGGTTTGCAAGTAGACTCACAAATAAGGCCATATAGAAGTATCCCATTCATAAAAAAAAATAGTTTTCAAAAACGAGCCTATCTCTTACTTAGACATAATAAAGTGGGTTAAGCAGTTAGGTATACAGACATTTAGTGGGGCGTACAGCAAAAACAAATTACCAATAAAACAAAACAAACAAGAATGTGGTATTATTAATCTTGATGGTCATATTGGACCTGGCACACACTGGACTTGTTACTATGATAATTATTACTTCGATCCGTTTGGTCTGAGTCCACCAAAAGAAGTTTTAGCGTACATGCCTAATACAAAATACAACACTATTCAATATCAAGACAAAACAAGTGTCTTGTGCGGATATTTCTGTTTGTACTTTGTCAAAAAGTTGCAAGAAGGAAATAGTGTGTACGATATTCTTTATAAAATATTAAAACCATACAAGCCAGTAGAAAATGAAAACATCATAAAATCATATTTTGTAAATGAAGTTTAAAGGTGAAATATAGCGTGTATTTTGAGTATATATTCGGAAATATACGTATATAATATACAATATTTTCAAATCTTACACTTATTGGTTGTCCCGTTTTCTCACAGTAGCCAATTTTATCTCATAGCGCACACGCTTCGAGTTTCGCCCTTTTTGAAGACAGGTAAGTGACACGTGATCCTGTGACGTCATTGGTACTAAACGATTCGCGGTGTCGCATTGAGTTGTATAGTATTGTCTATGTAGGATAACGTTTTATGGTACTTGTTAAAAATGCCGTGTGTTGTTGCTGGGTGAAAAAGTTTGCATAAAGAAGGACAAGATAATAACCTAAGTTTCTTTCGTTTCCCTAATCGAGATAATGATATATTAAGATTTGAAGTGTGGGTACACGTTACCGAAAATAATCGCCCGACTCGTCGAGAAAGTGGGAACCTACGAAAGACGCGCGAGTTTGTAGCAAACATTTTGAGTTGACTTCGTGGGAAGTCCATCCTTTGGTTTCATTATCTTTGAATTTGGAGAACAAAAGGCCATGCAGATTAAAATCAACAGCGGTACCAACGATATTCGACTATAAAAATGAGAAGTGCATAACCCCGCCGTCTCCAAGCAAGTTGTATTCGCCTATTCGACCGGCGTTGAGGAGGAAATTCATACATGAAGTAAGATTGAAATGTATGTTCAATTATCTTAGCACCTCATCGGGTATACGTATGATAAATTGAAGAAAGGTGTATAGTCTTAGATTTTTATATACACCGTGAATGTTTAGCTGTTGAATTAGAAGCATGCGTCTTTACGTGAATCAATGACGAGTTGACGGCGCTAATATTATGTAGCCGTCTTTTTTAAAAAGATTGCTAAGAACGTTCAGCATATAAATTTAAATGAATCCGGTGAAATAAACACTGTGTCTTTGTTTCCAAATTTTAATTTTAATAATTTTAAATTATACACCCTCTTCTGCCAATAGTATTATAGATATATATTATCAACATATATAGGGCTATGGATTTGAAAAAAAAATACAAAATGTTTCATGGATATTTATTGCATGGCAGAAAATTAATAATAGTACTAGCTTTTATATTAATTCAGTAATTTGTTATGGCAAAGCAACAACAATAACGCCTCTTAGCTCGTGCAATAAGTAAAACAAGTATAATAGAATAATATACTTTATATTATGGTAATTTGATATATTTGGTCTGTTTTCGATCTGTATATCAGGAGTAAGTATACATGAGTAAGTATACTTACTAACTGTCTATATCGTGCTCATAATACATTTGGCTATATAATTTAAATCATAGTATTTTTCTCTCTTTGTGCGCGACAAATATCATGTGATATATCCGTCTTGTGCAATACACCGCTCAAGTAATTGCAATAAACAGGAAATATACCATAAAACTAGGTTTCCCTAAATGGTGCGTGCTTTTGTGATAGACCGACGTATGTACCCAAATTAGGCCGCACTTCAGTAGTGCACCGCAATATTTTATTAGTCTGTATTGATATTTGGGGGCACGTGGAGACTAGAGAGCGTGTCATATTGCAAACACCGCTCCTAGAGTGTTTGATGTTGATGGCGACTTATGGCAAATATATAATACTATAGAAATTATGGCGCCGAAATTATATGCTATTTCATTTATTATTATTTTTTTTTTTTTTTTTTATCAATTATGGATAATATCTAATAAATATATTTGTTCCATGTCTACTTATCGGCAAAAAAAATCTGACGCTCATATTACCATAGATCTACATACATATATATCCATGTATTAATGTTAAGGTATAGACCAGGTCCATTCATTCGGAATATACTACATTTCGCGGTTATTGTGTATGTACCAAGATGTTGCAGTGTTGCGGGTGACTTACTGTCAGATTTCGATGAAAACAATGTTTACGTTGTTTTTTTGTTTGTTGTTGCTGTAAGTGTATAAATACGCTATTTTGTTAGATTAGTGAATAGTGTAATGAACCACTGAACGTAACGAATGACATGACACGATAGTCTTTACAAGCTCTCCATTTGTTCCTGCACCGCGTACGACTTCATCATCAGTTGATGAATCCGATGTATTTTCGTCCTCAGACACGTATTCTGGCTCCAAATCGTAAGGTTGCACATGGTGTAACCGTTTTATCACGGGCATTTCCTCTGACATCGCTTAATTCTCACATTTTCACACAAGGTATACTGTTTTACGTTCAGTCCCAATGTAAACAAAAAATAGTTTGTTCCCAATGACGTCATTTCCGGTAATTCGCGCAAGAGTTTTTCTCCTTAGATTTTTTTCGATTTTTTTAGCAATGCCTGTTCGCCTTTTCGGTTTTTATCTTTAAAAACATATTTTCACCAAACATACATCAATAGCATAGTAATCATCGTATTTATAATGATATTTAATAATTAAAAACATATCAACAACGGATTTGTTGATTTAGGACAAATTTCATCTTTAATCTAATCATATTATATATGAGTTATTGCATAAAAGAAAAAATGGTTACTGAAAATATTGATCCTAATTATGTTTTAGCAAAAAATGGTAGAAAAATGTTAAGAGCAACTTGTGCATTTTGTGGAATTACTAAAACAAAGTTTGTTAAAAACACAGAAGGTGGTAATATTGATATTCAAAAAGCTATGCTTCCCCTGTTACCTAAAAAGGGGTTAACAATTCCTGGTTATAAATATTGTGGTCCTGGTAATCCTCTTGATAGCGGAGAACCGGTAAATGAATTAGATGCTGTTTGTAAAGATCATGATTATTGTTATGAAGAAAGTCCTAGTAATAAATCAACGTGTGATAAAATACGTTGGCCGGTTTAAAAAAAAGTAAGTCTAAAACTATTGGAGAAAAGATTGCTAAAAATTTGATAGTAAAACCAGTTATAAGTACAAAATATAAACTTGGTCTTGGAAACTCAAAACACTAGAAAAGGCGTTGAAATGGACTGACAAGTTAGCAGATGAACTTCATAAGCCTATAAGAAGAAAGTTCATTCAACGCCGTGTGATTGTTAATGAAATTGATAAAATATGGTCTGCTGATTTGGTTGATATGCAATCGTTTTCAAAGTATAATAAAGGTATTAAATATTTGCTTACTGTTATTGATGTGTTTAGCAAATATGCTTGGGTTGCCGGTTCCAAATAAAACAGGTTTAGAAATTACCAAAGCGTTCTAACAGATAATCAGTACAAAAAGACAGTGTAAATTGTTGTGGGTTGATCAAGGTGCGGTGTTTTATAACAAGACGTTTAAGCAATTCCTTGTTGATAATAATATCGAAATGTATCACACTTTTAATTTTGGAAAAGGTGTAGTAATTGAACGATTTAACAGGACATTAAAAGAAAAGATGTGGAACTATTTTACAGCAAACAATACAAATACATATTTAGACGTGTTGCAAGAAATGGTTGACAAGTATAATAATACAAAACATCGGAGTATTAAAATGACACCGACTGAAGCAAGTGATGAAAAGAATAAAGGAACGGTGTATTTCTACTTGTATGGAAAGATGAAAAGTAATCAAATTAAGCCAAAGTTTAAAATAGGGGATAATGTTAGAATCAGCAAATATAAAAGAACGTTTGAGAAAGGTTATACTCCAAATTGGACTGAGGAAATATTTGTTGTTGATGAAATTCAAAACTCAAATCATGTGACATACAAAATAAAATATTTAATCAACGAAAACATTGATGGAAGCTTTTATGAATTAGAAATAATAAAAGCAAAGCAAGAAATATTAAGGATTGAAATAGTAATACGACGTGATTACAAATAGAAACAAGCATTAATTAAATGAAAGGGTTACGATGAGGATTTCAATAGTTGGGTCCCATTTAAGGATATTGAAAATATTACATAAGGGCTTAAACATATATTATATATAATGGAACAAGAAAAGTTAGAAAAGGTTTGCAGAAAACTTAACAATTTAAAAGATAAATATAGAAGAGAATTGATGATAGGTAGACAACTCCAAGTAGAATATGAAGTAGTTCGTGATGATTTTATGGACACCAATAAAAGACGACAGCTGGTCGAAATGGATAATTATGAACGCGAGCTTGATAGAAACAGAGAAGGGCTTCTTGAACTAAAATACAAAATGGCAAAGTGTAGAAAAATAAAATACTCCATGGTAAAAAATGATATGCAGAGCGATGATGAAGACTACTGTCTGGTTCCGTCTGACTTTGCTTAATGAGTTGCAAATGTTTTAGTAATTTACAAAAAAATAATAGATACTTGGGGTACTGGTAACGTTCTTCCTAAGCGAAGGGCAATCAAGCAGTTTGAATAGCTGTGTGGGGTCTGGCAGCAAGTATGGCATCGCCATTTGGCGTTTGTAAATGTTTGTGTCAAGGGCAACAGGACACAACTTGATAACTATTTGAATGCTTTGTCGCGAGGGAAAACTGGCCCTATACTCTCAGTATCTATACTACTACTATACTACTGTAATACTTCTGATTGTCTTGTATATTTATGGAAATTAGGAAAGAGGAAATAACGTTTATGTATATATCTATGCTTACCTTTTCATGTTATAGAATATTTTTGTTGTTATATATATGTGTGTGTGTATGTGTGTGTATGTGTATGTGTGTGTGTTTGTGTGTGTGTGTGTGCAAATTAATTACAAGTAATACTTTTGAATGTCTTGTATATCTGTATATTTATGGAAATCAGGAAAGAGGAAATAACGTCTGTGTATATATCTATTATGCTTACCTTTTCATTTTATAGAATATTTTTGTTGTTATATATGGTGTGTGTGTGTGTGTGTGTGTGTGTGTGTGTGTGTGTGTGAGTGAGTGTGCGTGCAAGTTTTTTTCTTTCTTAAAGTTAATTATTACTAAATGTTAAAACTTTTCATTGTCTTGTATATTTGTATATTTATGGAAATCTGGAAAGAGGAAAAAAGTGTATATAAAACATTTTAATTGATATTTTGTGTTGATATATACAAAAACCTGAAACAATAGATTACAAACACTTAAATGCTAAAATTCAATTCAACATATTATGTTTATATTCACAAAACATGTATCGTGTATACATAATAATGATTACATGGGGTTGAAACGTCCTGGGGGTGAAACGTCCTGGGGTTGAAACGTCTTGGGGTTGAAATGTCTTTGGGGTCGAAACGTCACAAGTAATGCGTGGGGTTGAAATGTCTTGGGTCGAAACGTTCAAGATTCATTGGTTACCGCCCTTAATCATCGTTTGGCCATTTGCTTTTGCACCTTGTAAATAACAGGCTGAACAGGTAAACTTATCTGTGGCATTCTACAGTTATATTATCCATTTATTATTGATTATTATAAAGTATGTGAAGTAAACATCGTCCTTAAATTGTCTTAAATTCATTTGCGTAGTATACTATAGTATTTTCCCAGTATATTACAAATACAGTGTGAACCCATACAGACACATTTATTACAGGACACCAGACAAAATTCATGTAAAGCGCGGATAACCTTATTCGGTATTCAAGAAATACAGATATGCATGTATATATATATATATATATATCCATCTCGTAGTATATTATTATATAGATGTGAAATCGACATCGTCCTTTAACCTTTTCGAATCCATTTTCGTAATATAATATAATGTGTGCATTGACATCATACTTAACCAGTTCGAAATCAGGGTCTGTATTCGAATGACCCTATCGAAATATACTATAATAAAGTATGTATAATACTATTTGACATCGTCCTTAAACCAGTTCGGATACAGTTTCGAAATATAGTATAATAAGGTGTGAATTGGACATAGTGCTCAAGTTAGTTATTATTCATAATTTTTCATTTCAGAGAAATTGAGATTTTATCTTATTTTCAGTAGGTGATACATTTTTTGTTACTCGTTTTTTATCCTTAGGTTCTATAGTAAAATAAAAATCTTTGGTCGAGTAAAAAGATGATAATTTTCAAGAGTTTGCTTTTACTACACATATTGAATAAATTTGTATAAATGTGCATGAAATATGCAGGGTTTTAAAAGAATCACACTGTAGATACCTTAATTTTAACAGTAAACTTGGTTTACTTGGTTGAACAGTAAACTTGGTAAACTTGGTTGAACAGCAAGGATAAAGACCGAGTTTATAAATGTATTAGGTATGTCTTATTTCTGGTCACTGATTGGTCACTTTTGTTGATGATACTCTATCAAAATTATGAATTACCGGAGCTTTCCGGACTGTGTATCAACGTCATTTTTCTCTTCATTAAACAACTGTATTTTAGTAAGAAAACCAGGGACGCAGTGAAATTGGCATACGGGCATTTTATGGGTCATCTTCTACTTGAATAAGGTATCAATTTTAGGGATACAGTCTACAAATTATGATATGCGCATGAGCGTAGATTTGGCTCTTATTGGTTTTGTAGCATCTTGCGGGACAACCATCCCTGCCACCACACAAATCACGTGACGATAACTGAGGTCATGTGATTACAAAACGGCGATACACTAAGTAATGCTTGGTACAGAACTCTTGCCGTAACCAACAGGCAAATTGGCAATAACATCATCACCTTCGAGAAGATGTTGGAAACATTGAACCTGTTTTGGCTTGGGTGGAATCTCTTTATTAAATTTACGCACAGCTTCTGTAATGTTCTCAACGCAATACATGTTTGTTTACAAGTAACCTAGTAACCGATGTGCATATTAAATATATATTCGCTAAAATTGATTTCTCTTTTTATAAATAAATTATTTTTATAACCAGATACCGTTTTTCACACTATTTTTCTATATATTCCGTTTCACACTATTTTCTTATGAACAAAGCAAATTGAAATATTGACCTAAAAATATTTAACCAAAACTTAAACTTAGCTGGATTTCAGCTATAAATGTGTGTGGTGGCAGTGGTTACTGTAACATATAGGGGAGTTTGGGAGTTTGCCTGCGGGAGGATTTTCTGGTAAATAACACGGACGCAGTCAAAGTGGATTACGGATATTTTTATTGGTATTTTACTACACGAATTAGATGTAAATTTCATGGATACAGTCTACAATTTTGTTCCGCATAATACGCATAGAGGTCAGATACCACTATTGATTTGGGGCTTTTGATTGGTTGAAAAAGTATAGGGGTCTATTAGGGCATATAGTCAGATTGTAAGGTAGATTATGATTGGATTAAATTACCCAAATCATAACAAATCCCCATAAAACATCAAAATATTATGTTTCCATCATAAAACATGTTGATTTAGGATATTTTGACTGAAATTTTCATTTTTATGGATACAATTTTACTGAGAGTATATTTGTAAAAGTAAAATTTCTTTACTGCCTTTCTTGGGGTGGCCACCTTCAGTGAACTATTAGAGGCTGAAAGCATCAGATTATCCCCAATTTGCTGGTCATTTTTGAGTGTCTCTAAGATAGTTCTGTAAAAAAAGTTAGGTTTTATCATCCATTCGGATATAGGAATAGGGGTTGTAGGCTAAAAGGCTATAATGGAGGCCTATGGGAAATGCAGTTGTGGTGTATGACCTAGAACTCGTTCTAACTAGTAATTGATGTTGAACTTTATTAAAGAGACACACAGCAATCTTGATAATTTTAAAAACTGGTGTTATACATAACTTGCATTTGTTCAATTATTAGAAATTGTTTTTACATGTAAATACGTTCTGTCGTTTTGTGCAGCTATGCATCTTCTTTGGTGCTGACTGATTTTAGAACACCGCAATGAATATATTTAATTAAGGACAAACATTTGATTTTTCATAAGGAGATTGAGGATAAACCCCGAATAAACCGTTTATTTTCGCCTACTCTTTATATTATCTTAACATCTCGTACATTATAACTAATAACCAGATATGAAAGTAATAAATTTATTGCACCAACAATTTACTTTAACCTATCGTTGAATAAGACATAAATGAAAACTCAACACTTTTTTTACATGTATGCAATGAGGTTTACAGTAAAAAAAATAATCCTGGATTAATAAATCGAGACGCCAATTTTAATGCTTGATAAAAACTTCAAGATTGGCATGTGTCCCTTTAAAATGTATAGTTTATATTTGTGACAATGTTACTGTAATTTCTCATTAAATGTGTTTGTAAGGTTCTTTCAATTCATAATTTTGATAAAGCATCATCAAAACTAACTGACCAATCAGTGACCAGAAATTTAGCAACATCGACAGCCATTGTAAACTAATTGCGAAACAACAATGTATGCATACCATTTTTTATCTTTGGCTCCACTAATGCTGTACCGGATTCACCCCCCGTGGAACAGACAGATGTACCAGGAGTGCGTTTAGCAGTCGTGCAATTTGCACTGCACAGATAACAATGTTTCTAAGGTGCTTGTTCATTAATGCAGATTACAAAGTAATAAACATAGTATTCTTGATATGAATATCTATAAATTGAATCCAAAAAGAAAAAAGGAGTAAAAGTATTGACCAGAACTGAAATACAGGGACACATTGCAATCTGGAAGTTTTTATCAAGTATTAACATAATGTCTTGATTTATTAATACAATATCAGTTTGGCTTTAAAACTGATTGCAGGTCATTAATTAAAAGTTTGTATTTTCATTATTTCTTCTTATTCTTCCATATAGGTTTATATATATAATGGATGCAATATCGTCAACAGTTTGAAATATGCAAAATTCCAGATTGCCATGTATCCCTTTAAGGGCTCATCATCACGTTGTTTATGTCATTTAGAGCCGCCCCAGAGAGAGGGGAAGGACTGATACATAGGTCGATGAGAGGGCAACTTACAAAACATAGTAACAACAACAACAAAAACACCAGAGTTGACGAGTTAACCTAAGTAATTGCCGTATTGTAATTTGTAACCGGAATAAAGGTAGCAACCACTAGAATGATTCTTAATTTTGTATTTTGACACAGCCGAGTTAAATGATGATAAACACTATTCTAAACGTTGCATTTACAAAACAAAACAAAATCCTACGACAGATTTTTAATACTACCCACGTTTTCTATCCGTCACAAGCTGCACCGGTATCTAAGTTGGATAAGGTATTGTGCTTAACTCAGCCCCACCCCAGCCCCCCACCCCCAGCCCCCACCACCCCCATACTTCCACATGGGTTCGAGTCTTGATGGTGCAATATCTGATGGGGTTTGTTTTAACCATTCATCTTCCTCTGATGAGGTAGATATATCCTAATATGAACTGTCTTTGAGTACTGCAGCTCCCTCTTTCTATTAGTATTGAATTAGTAAAACAGAACTTTTATTGTGCCATATTTCAGGTTGTAGATCCACTCAGTTATGGAACAAGACAGTTTTAGTGGATTTGTAGACGTGAAGGTAGAAGTAAGTGAAGATGGCTACAGTGAAATGTTTGATGCAGGCATAACGGACAACATTACTGTAGAATCAGATATAAAAGAAGAGGAATACAAAGGAGATATGAATGCAGTACCTAATGTCAGTGTTCCGGATCGTAAGATCAACAAAAACGTAGTTGAAGTCACCGCCAATTACAAAATGTCAAATGCTGGTGTACTGGATCCCGATATCAAGGTAAAGAAAGAAGAGAATGACATCACCTACGACAAATCTTCTGTCAGTCTATTGGATCTGGAAATAACAGAAGAAGTAGATGAAGGCGTAATGCGTGACATGTTAGATGTTAATAATTTGGATGTGGACATCCAAGAAGAAGCCGATAAAGGCGGTGTTTTTGCAGAAGTAAAAATATTTCAGTGTAAGAAATGTTTTGTAGTATTTGACTGTCAGAGATTGTTTCAAACCCACTTGTGTAGGCGAAGCATAACGAGTTTTTATACATTTCACTGTAAACTTTGTAAAAAACGCTTTGAATCTGAGTTGAAGTTGTTATCGCACACGTGCGACGTCATCAAAGGATCACACGTGTATACATGCGGTATATGTCAAAAAGTATTTAAAAAGAAACATGTCTTAAAAATGCACATGAAAATTCATTCTGGATATAAACCATTTGTTTGCGAGATATGTTCAATGGCATTCCTTCTGAAACATCAGCTTGTCAGCCACAGTTCCGCTCATTCAGACAAGCGCCCATTTAAATGTTCTGTGTGTGCCATGGCATTTAAACGAAGCGGTGCTCTTGCCAATCATTTCATCGTTCATTCAGGAGGAAAGCCGAGGACTTGTGAAATATGTGGTTTAGATCTGAGGTCTGCCTATAGTTTAAAGCGACACGTGCAGCAAGTGCACTCAGGTGAGCGTCCGTACGCTTGTAAGGATTGCCCTTTGACATTTAAAGCAAATTACGCGCTTACAAAACATTTTAAAACGGTGCATGGAGATTTAAAGAAAACTAAACCATGTTTCACCCGCAGAATGATAGAGTGTAGAGTATGTAAGCTGGCATTCATTTGGAAGAAACATTTAAAAGCGCACATGAAACGTCACTATGAAAATGGCGACATTGAAGATGACCCGGATAAAGCGGAACCGGAAGCTGTGGATCTAACATGCAATGTGTGTTTTGTAACATTTACATCAGAAGTACGTTTATTCAGACACATGACATCACAGCATAAAGGCAGCAAGAGAAAAGACGAATCAAATATAGCCAAGTCTAAACAGCCAGAATATGCCTGTACCCATTGTAAGAAGAAATTCTTTACTCGCGGCGGATTGGTATATCACTTGAAAACTCACAGCGTAAGGAAAGATTTTGAGTGCATAAAATGCTGGAGTAAATTCCCTACTCATAAGTCATTTCTTTGCCATACAAAGACACATACGGAGAAATACACATGCGCCGTTTGCAGATCATCATACGAGAGTGCTCAGTCTCTGAGTACGCACATGGAGAACGATCATTCAGACGTGAAAGCGTTCCGGTGCCCTTTTTGTAAAAGGTCATACGCACTAATTGCGACTTACATCAGACATATAACAAAAAAGACTGAGTGTCGGAAAGGAAACGTTCCGAGTGATACTGAAGCGGAACCGGAAGAAGATGGAGGTTTAAATCGAGGTGGTGATAGTCGGAATGTATCTGACGTCAAGGAAAGCAAACGCTTGTCGTGCTTGGAGTGTAATAAAACATTTACAATAAATCGGTTGTATCAGAAACACATAAAGACGCACAAGGTTTGACCGTGATGCATACTCGAGAGAGTGGTAAAACATTTACAATTAACCGGCTGTAATGATGCACACGATTTGAATCACCGAACCGCAAGTTCAAAGCGGGATAAAAAAAAACATTGTAATTTAACACTATCAAACGAAATCTAACGATGCACGGTCTGGGTCGCTGTGCCGCATTCAGAGTGGGGTAACACAATCGCTTTTTAACGATTCTAAAAAAGCGACGATGAACGTAACGATGCACATGGTTAAATCAACATCACACTGGTGCGTCAAAACGCACCGGCCACGATGACGACAGCAGCCTAGCAACGCACTGGCTAGAGGAAAAACGGCAGACATCGGCAAATCAAAACGGGTATGCATTTGTACTTTCAATTTTATTTATAATACTTCAGATGTCCCTCTGTTGCCAGTGGTCTTACGAATGTCCTTAATATACATTAAATGGTTTCTAATTCTTGTATGCACTAACTATTGCGGGTTCCTGTAAAAAGCATTACATATTGATACCCCTGCAACGGACTAAACGTACTTTACACCTTTTTACATATGTCTTCTATAAACAAAAAAATATTATTGGTTTTGTCGTTAACTTTTATAACATAAACAACAGCGTATGCGTTTGAAGGGAGAATTGACCATAACATACTACGTACTTATTATACATTATACCCCACGCTTCACAAAGTGAAGTGGGCGCTATAAGGAATCGCCGCGCTGTCCGTAACGTCACGTCGCGTCACATAACACATTGTCGCATCACGTCACGTAACACATTGTCGCATCACGTCACGTAACACATTGTATTACTTGCATTTTGCAAACAGTTTCAAATGGATTATTCCCAAACTTCATATATACATAACAATTTTGTTGTATAATGTCCGATAGCATATCTTAAACAGTTTCGAATAGAACGTTCCCAAACAACTTATACACATAATAACTGATGGCTATATGTCCCTCTGTATCACACATTGTTGAATGCAAAATTTCCACTCTGATATTGTATAATGAACGTCATGTGGCTTTCATTTCGAAAGTGTTCATGGACTTGGCACACAGTTCACACGTGATGATATGACGTGTCTCTGCATCAAACGTTTTCGTTTCTGAATTATTTTTTACAGAAGTATAGGCCGTTGTTTTACTGAGACTTTATATTTCCAAAAAAATGGGGATATTCATCACCTTTAGCGATTGTTCTTTGCTGTTGTTTATTTTACCAAATTCAACTGCAGTATCGATCACAATAGGTTGTTGAATAGTTAGTTAACATTAAATAAATGTTAACATTCCGTTAGACCATTGGCATCAACGTGACATCTCAAGTATAAATACAATTGAACACACAAATGCACTCCTGTTTTATGTGCCGGATGCCGCCTCTCCCACCTTCTCCCCCACCTTCCCCCACACACCCACCCGTACGTTGCTAGGCAGCCGGTGCGCTGTAATCGCGGCCAATGTGACGACCATGCCACATTTATAACAGCAAAGGTCGCAGAATGAGGTAAACATTCACCTTAAGAGCAATTGTGATTTAAACCATGTTACGTTTATTCAGTATTAATTACGTTTGTTAAATATTGTGTGAAATATTTTTCTTCATTTATTCAAATCGAAATGAAATCAGATTTCAGTTGTTTCTTTTTTATGTTTATAGCAAATGTCAATTTTGCAAAGAGTTATACACTATTGACATGCCATTAACTTGTTGATATATTTGTTTGTTGTTAATTGTTTATTAAGTTACTTTACATTTTACATGTCTTAACTTTACCTCTTATTTGACCAGTACAAAGCAACATTAATTAAGGCAATTAAATATTCATATTTAAAGACAAATATCCTAATGTATAAATTGACAGTTTGGCAATTGGTCTGATGTGATGATATTGTGGTAGCTTGATTGCATCGTAGTCAAAAGGCTTGCGGGTTCGTGCCGCATATTATAAGACTTATGACCTTGTGACTTGTGATCTTGCGTATACTGGTTTGTTCGTTGGAGAGGGAGCCTGCGGATATGCATGAATATGTTTAAGTTTAAGAATCAGGACTCACATGTGAGATATTGAGAATCAGGACTCACATCTGAGATATTGAGAATCAGGATTCACATCCGAGTTATTGAGAATCAGGACTCACATCTGAGATATATTGAGAACCAAGACTCACATCTGAGATATTGAGAATCAGAACTCACATCTGAGATATTGAGACTGCCTGGTAGTAAACATATTATTTTCAGACTAAATTGTTGAGCCTGAAAAACAAACCCTTTTTTGTTGTTAAATTGATTAGAGTCCGAGTCCAAACCTAATATTTGCGTCTGATTCTTAGACTCAAAACACACTGATGAATATTAGTGCGAGTGGGTCCATGCACTGGAGTATAGTATTACAAACGAGAGGTGAGGTTGGGCAATCTCCACCACAGTAACCTCTCTCTCTCTCTCTCTCTCTCTCTCTCTCTCTCTCTCTGGCAATCCATACGGAGGTGACCTTGGAAAGTCAAACGGAGGTGACCTTGGGCAATCCATACGGAGGTGACCTTGGGAAAGTCAGACGGAGGTGACCTTGGGCAATGGATACGGAGGTGACCTTCGGTAAGTCAGACGGCGGTGACCTTGGGCGAGTCGCTCACACCTAATCCAATTATAATAGCTAGCCAAGTCTACAGTTGAATAACTAGACTGCTTAACTGCGCATGGCTGTAATTCAAACTCAAAGAAACCATACTCAAGACCGTTAAACTTTTTGGAAAAAAACACCATACGAAGAATCATTGCACATGTGAATATTTTTCAAATGTAATACTTGACTGCATGATGGATGTGCAGCTCCGTGTAGATATATGGTAGTGATTATATGTGCGAAGTTTCATCGAAATTGGCGCAATACCCGAAAACGGGTTGAGTACGCAGGCTTATATCCTTAGAAATTAAAAGCTCAAGCGGACATCACTATGATACAAATAATATATTCGCACTCCGAATTCGTTCCCGTGATAGTAGTGATACGTTTAAATTTTCATCGCGATAAAGTCCAAAATGAGTCCAAAATGAGTCCAAAATGAGTTGTGCATGTAAAATATAGGACGTACGGACGGACGTACAAGGTGATTCATATATAACCCCCTTTCACCGAAGCGTGCATGGGTATAATAGCTGACTAAAAAGCAAAGACAATGTACAAATCATTGTCACCATTGTCACCACATTAGAGGCCATAGTCGATCACAAAAAATTTAATCTTGCTGACAAACGAATGAGATTATGCAAACAAGAAGTTTTGTTTCGGATATTTCTATGTCCTCCGACCCAAAAACTAATGTAGTGTATGTATTCGCATTAAACGTATTACTACCGTAACTATCTTCTAATATATTTACTTTATGTATAAACAAGAAATGTCACTGCAGGCGAAGTGGTTTTAACCTTTGACCTCTAAGTGTGACCTTGACCTTGGAGCCAAGGACCTGAATTTTGCGCGCGACAGATCGTCTTCTTGTGGTGAGCATTTGTGCCAAGTTATTTGAAAATACGTCCAGGAATGTCGGAGTTATTGACCGAACACGATTGTACGGACTGACTGACGGACTGTACGACTACTATATGCCACCCTTCGGGGGCATAATATACATCTATATTAAATAGCGGCATTTTCTTAAATTTCGACTCGAGAAGCACCTTAGGGTCGTACGTACCACCCTGCTAAAAATCGGTCGTAACATTTCCGTCATTCATGTCAACGGCATGTATGTAGTAGAAATTAAATTTTAATAACATGATTACGGTCATTCGTTATCATACACCGTATGGTATACTATAAGCCCCCCACCCCATGTGTACTGACATACTAAGTTCTAATTATGATACCCACTATTCATATCTTTCCTTACGGCGTAGTGACCCACGCGTTTCAGTTTCTAGAGAGATAAGTAAAGAAAAAGGAACCACAACGTTTGTAATATGCATCGACAATCTTCATATTACAGTCGTGGCCAAAAATGAGTTATTTATATTACTAATGCAGGGAGACACGGCGATCTTAAAGAAGCTAACGCGCCAAATAACTAAAATATTACACTACTAAACCGTTTATCAAAACTCTATCTAGGTGTTCAGGTGATATAATAATTTATTTGTGCAGATTAGAAATATAGGTTTATTAACTGGTTCTTAAAATATCCGGTATTGAATATGCGAAAAATAAATTATGAGTTAATAACAGGTTTGGGGTTTGGCTTGGTTGGTTAAAGCCGTATAGAGTTTGGATTCTGAAAACGTGCACGTTATATATAAACCTCATAATCAGTAGGTTTAGAAACGGCGTAAATATGTTGGAAAATGTGGCTGTTTTTGGCGGGATAGTACTTTAAAGTATGTATTATGCTTTACAATTAGCACCTCGATTTAGTAATCAGGTATTGTTTTTACTTTAAACAAATGAATATGAAAAAAATGACCAACTGAAATTTTTCAATGAAGATGAAAACAATTCTGAAATACTTGACCACTTTTAAAAACTATAGCTTATGTTTTAGTTAGACCATTTAAAGTAGAATGATATATAGTAAACAGTTATTTTCTAAACAAATAAAAACTGATATTGAAAAAAAGTAGTTCCGGCAGTGAAAAAATAAAACTACATGTATATTTCACACGTATGAAATACCGCTTTTATTTCATTGCTTAAATCCACTAATTCACTGTTAAGCATAAAATTAAACGTTTTATACATTGGTAGTTTTCAAGTTTTCTCTTGTCGTTATTCTACTATAGGTTTAAATCTACTGGCTAAAAGTAATAGAAATATAGTCTGTGAAAATAATTTGCTTTTAACGTTACACATATTTAAAAATGATTTGCAAATATGCAAGTGTTTTTTTGTCTTATTACGGAGAAAAATTGGGGAAAGTTGAAGGAATTGTCATTCATGGCAACTGTTTTTAAAATTAGCAATAATTCCCATTAAATGTCATATTTAAACTTTTTAACATCCAACACAAAATAAATTGAAAGCTAACCTGGAGCTTTATTCCTAGTACTAAGGACTTCATCAGCAGACTGAAGAGATTAGCCTACTGGGGATTAACACCACTCTGAGTGAGGCTGTCCCAGTACTAGGACGAAAGCTCCAGGTTAGCTTTCAATTCATTTTGTGTTGGATATTAAAAAGTTTAAATATGACATTTAATTATGAACAATTCCACACAGTTAAACTTTCACCAAAATAATTCCCATGTCTAATTGCTGTAAAAAAAAATATACATACTTAAAAATAGTTATCAATATAATATTTTTAAATACTTTTTAACTAGTACAGATATACGGAAGATCTTAAAACTCACTTATAAATTATACTGATTGTCATTAATTGGAACTTGTATGTATGTCATGTTTATATGTATGTACTATTGTCATTTAAACTGTTGGGTGTAAAGCCCAATGTTTGAATAACATATATATAAACAATTTCGGGGGGAAATATAGTCTTCGATTTTTCCGTCGGTCCAGAGAATAACTTCCAGCCTTCTAATAGAATTGGAATACAGATTTTTTTAACCTATTTAAATCCTCTTCCTAATTGCAAAAAAACTCTATATTTTCCAAATTGTCTAAGAAAGTGACAGACTTTCCTTTTTTTGTATGTTAAAATCATTGCTTATTTCAATAACTGATTGATATTATACCTAAAGCATACATTTTAATGAACGTTTTTCTCTTAAAAACATCTTTCTAAATGCCCCCCCCCCCCCCCCCCCCCCCCCCCAAAAAAAAAACAACAACAACAACAACAACCTGAAATACCCTTTTATACATTGATAGAATGCAATGAGAGAAAATTGAGAGCGGTAAAACCATAACTTTATCTTTAAAATATTTAAATTAGAGTTATTGCCCTTTCAAATGTTATAATTCTTATCAGGAGCATAACTTGAAAACGTCCAGAGGACTGGAATGGAACTTCATAAAGTGATAGAGGGCAATGAGAGCAAATGGGGTGCGCAAAAACCATAACACTATCTTCATATAAATTAGAATTGTATACATGTACTTATCAGTCTTGTCCAGATCATAGCCTGAAAACTACTAACGGGACTGTTTCACACAATGACAGAGGGTAACGCGTTGATGAACCATACAGCTTTCCATTTCATGTCGCCATGACAACTAGTTAAAAATTAATTACCCCAATAAACGAGAACACGGAAAATTGTTTTAAAGGACATACGCGTGGGATTTTTTTTCCGTTTGATTTTAAACATTCGTTGAATACTCCAATATAACCGTATGGATATCGCACCATTAAAAATGCGTAGTTCAAAATCTAAACAATGTCCAGGTAAGTCACATCCGCTGATTTACTTATCGTTCGTACAACAACCCGAATTTGCATCGCAACACGTTTTACTGTCCGTGTCAGTAAGAGATGTGGTCATATACCACTATTGCATTTCCCATAGGTCTCCATTATAGCCTTTTGGCCTACAACCCCTATTCCTATATCGGAACGGATGAAAAAATCTAACTGTTTTTAAAGAACTATCTTAGAGACACTCAAAAATGACCAGCAAATTGGGGATAATCTGATGCTTTCAGCCTCTAATAGTTCACTGAAGGTGGCCACCCCCAGAATGGCAGTAAAGAAATTTTACTTTTTGCAAATATACTCTCAGTAAAATTGTATCCATAAAAATGCAAATTTCAGTCAAAATATCCTAAATCAACATGTTTTATGATGGAAACATAATATTTTGATGTTTTATGGGGATTTGTTATGATTTGGGTAATTTAATCCAATCAGAATCTACCTTACAATCTGACTATATGCCCTAATAGACCCTATACTTTTTTCAACCAATCAGAAGCCCCAAATCAATAGTGGTATCTGACCATGTGTGAGTCTGAAGAAGTACATATATGATCACGGAAGATAATTTAAATGGTCCCAGAAAATAAAGAAAGTCAAGATTTATCAGAACATATTTATGGCAGGCCCGTAATTACAGTAATACACTGTGCCCTATATTAAAGTAGCTGTCCCACCAACAACACCTTAACTTTTCAACAGACGTACGCCGTTTATATTTCTACTGACTAAGAAATTTCTATTATAGTAAAATCATGTACACGAAAAGTTACTAATTTTTTGGTTAATGCCTACCTTAAAATACGAGATATTCTGTTTTAATACTATATAAATAGAGTTATATTTGTAAATACGCATATTTATAAATGTAAAACGGACAAGAAACGTATGCTGTCAGGATGATTTGTTTAAAAGATATTGATGATCACCAGAAAATTGTTAGACCATGCTTGTCACAATTTGTTTGAACTGAAACTTGATAGTTTGATATATATTTTGAAATGGTGACTTGTAGGCCAAGTGGGCCATGTGTATGATATCCTGAAATATTGTTTAATATATGCTGGTTTCTACTTGCATATATATTGTATATACACATGTCACGTTAATAAATGATTTACTTACTATAGTTACATATTTTAAGAATCCAAACTCTATAAACACAATATAAACGGCTTTAACCAGCCAGGCCAAATCCCAAAACTGGACCGTCGACTTAAGAGTTACCAACTCGTAATTCATTTTACGCATATGCAATCACAATATTTTAAGAAACGTTGAAAAATCCTATACTTTTAATCTGCAGATATGCATTAATATATAACCTGTACACATGTACAGAGTTTGATACACTGTTTTGTAGCGTAATTTTGGCGTTATTTGGCGGGTTAGTTTCTTTGCAAAAGAAAGACTTATATGCATATATAAATCACTTGATCGTGTTTTGATATCTACCCCATATCTCTTCAACACTGTTGAGGCGTAAATTTTGACTCGCGGTTTATCAAGAAGTCGACTCGCAGCTTGTTCTTACCTCACTGTGATAAAGCTGGGTGGACCTAACGTTGGGTGCTAACACCTTGGAATGTTAACTTAATGTGTGTGATAATTTGCGTTAAAGGTTTTATTTGAGCAAAAAAACAACAAACAAATCTGTTAAAATGGAAAAAGAGACGGACACCAAGGTGTAAGTGTACCTGCGTGTGATGCCAATACTTGTCAAATAATATATATGTAGTTTCAGCATTTAATACGTGTACACGAAACTCTAGTTTAGGGGCACGTGGCAGTCTTGATTATGGTTTAAACTCGCGGTAATTTGCATAATTGCAAATACTTATTAATACTTCTTTCATGCAAATTGTTCTTTCATATTACTAATTGTTAGTTATATTACACCAATAATATATTTAAGCGAAGTAAGACGAAAACATTAAAAAACAAAACAAAAAAAACCCCTCCATATTTGTATTATATTTTATTGAAATACTTAAAGTAAAAATATGCTTAATTGCTAAATTGAGGTGCTAATTTTAAATCTTGAAAAATACTTCAAGCTTGCCGTGTATCCCTTAAAAGCATTATTTATTCAAGTATTGGAATTGTATAATAAAACAGCAAGCTAACGTCACTTCTAACTCAAACTGAGTGTTGCCTCTGCAGCCCGCCTTGAATTCACCAACCATTCTTGAGAATATTCTTAGACTTAAGCCCAAGTATGCAAATTTCAAACACAAATATTTCCATAACTTTCAAGTATAAACGTTCAAATCAACCTCATATGACTGTGTATAAATATGATAAATACTGATAAATAGCAACTTCTGCGATTGTTTATCTTTAAATGTCATGGATATATTTGTGAAAAAAATTTGATTACTAGAGCTCAAGTATAAGACTAGCTTGAAGAATGTTGGTGAATTCCAGGCTCATGCAGGCGTTATCTTGCTGGCATAACGTGACGTCGGGATGATTTCCTGGAAACTGTAATTTAACGGTTCGACAGGTGTGTGACTTGTTTTCTACCTGTATGACTTTAATAATACACCATGTTTAGAAATTTTAAGACAGTCAGTGTTTGCAAATTTAATTACTTCCCTTCAATTACTGTCCATACCGTTACAAACTTCAGACACAATTATTAACATTTAGCGTTTAACGGATTCCACTAAATGCTATTTGTTAATTTTTTAACATTTGGCGTTTTGTGATTTTTAACGTTTAGCGGCCGTTTTAATATTTAGCGTAAGAGTTATAACATTTAGTGTAAGTTTTAACATTTAGCGTAATTTTAAAGGCACTAACCCGCCAAATAACGGACCAGTAACAGCGGAGTTATGGCCCTTGATTTAGTTATTTTGCCTCGTTAAGACGATAGGGCCTTCATTTTTCATCCGATCTTTACCAAACTTTACCAGATTGTTTATGTCAATAAAAGCTCGGAAGAGTTGGAATACCAGCCAGATCGGACCAGTAACAGCAGAGTTAAAATGTTATAGTTTGCCTCGTTAAGACGATAGGGCCTTCATTTTTCCGATCTTTACCAAAAGGCAACACACACTTGTTGATCCAAATCCTGTCCAGGGTTCAGGTCATAAAATAATGTATTTGTGCCGATTAAAACTATATGTTTATTCACGGGTTCTTAAAATAACCGTGATGGAATATGCATGCAATGAATTATAAGCTGGTAACTCTTAATTCGACGGTCCAGTTTCAGGGTTTGGCCTGGCTGGTTAAAAGCCGGTTATATTGTGTCTTTAGAGTTTGGAACCTCAAATATGTAAGTTATATATGTACCTCGTCGTCGGTAGATTTAGAAATAGTATACATATGATGTTTGTTTGTTTGTATGGTGTTTTACGTCATTTTCAACGCTTGTAAAAGTTGCCTGTTGTTGTCGGGATAGTTACTTTAACATTTAGTGGTGCTACACTATTAATATCTTCAAATGCACAAACAAACACAAAAACACAACAGAACCCACAATTCTGGCAATGATATTATCCAATGTACCTTAAAGGGACCAGAGGCGATCTGGAAGAAGTATGGGTGTTGATCCAAAGACGAAATAAACCCTCATACTATGTTTGGGTTTCATATTCAATGTGCATTTGCGCTACACTAGGTCACATGATCCGATGACTCGGTTAGCTTATCATTAATAATAATTTTCAGGATGTCTTAAGGCTCCTATAAATTATTGTTATTTTTTGGATCGACGTACACTTTTATTGAACCACTGTTAACATTATAAACCCCAGATGACTTTATATTCATGGTTTAGCAACAAACACCGGCCACATGTCTTGAGTTTTTCCATACCAAACATGTTCAAAAATAATTTTAACCGAAGGTAATATGCGGCTTATTTTCATACATATGTAAATTTTATATGAAACTAAAGCACACTGATGGTTTCATTTGTATTTGGATTGCCACCTTAATCCATCTTCCAGATCGCCTCCAGTACCTTTAAAATTGACAGTTCCCAAGATTTCGACTTAACAATTGACTGGTCCCATGTTGTATATTTGCATCTTTCATTCAAGAAACTAACCCTCCAAACTAATGGAAAAATCACAGTACATAACCGTTTATTAAAACTCTAGCCAGATGTTCATATCATATAATAATGTATATGTGCCGATTAAAAGTAAAGTTCATTCACGGGTTCTTAAAATACTCGTGATTGAATATGCCTAAAATGAATTATGAGTTGGTAACTCTTAATTGGACGCTCCAGTTTTGGGGTTTGGCCTGGTTGGTTAACACCGTTTATATTATGTTTATAGAGTTTGTATTCTCAAAATGGGTAAACTATTTATATATCTCGTCGTCAGTAGGTTTAGAAACGGTGTACATATGTTATAAAATTTGGCTTTTGTTGGCGGAATAGCCACTTTCAGTAAATACAAATAGGTTTTATGTAGTTGCGTCTTTGTTTCAGAAAATACCGTACAAACCGATGGACGATGAACATAATGATATTGTCGGTGTTGGTCGCCATTGGTCTGGGGGTCGCCCTTGTCGTGGTGGTGGTCAAGCATAACAATGAGGACGATACACAGGGTCAAGGTATACGGTTAAAAGTAAAACAGTGAGATTGTTTGTTTGAATGGTGTTTTACGCCATTTTTAGCACATGTTAGGCCATATATGACGGTCGATTTTTTAGTGGTGGAGGCAGACCACCCTATTTTTTCCTAGCTAAAGCAGTACTGTATGTATACCTCCCGCTATCCGAAAGAATCGACAATTTACTTACTTTATAAGTAGAGCTCCCAGTGGGATTCGAACCCGAGCGGTAAGAGGCGAGACAGTTTTAGACGCAGCGTCTTTACTATCCCACGGAACGCACCCCGCAATCCCTCGGAATGATGCAATTGGCAATTTAATAAAACATTTATTGTTGCTGTTTTCCATTCCAGAATTCTTGATTTGTATTGGTTGCATATTTGTGTTAAGGTTAAAAGCACACACGGCCATTGTGATATATTTTCATCCAGTCGTTATTGGATGACCGGAATTGGCCAAAACTCGCTATGACACAAGGATGTGTTGGCACGTATAATACAAATATGCATGTATTCTCATATGACTCTCATAATATTCGTTTATAAAAGGAGCCACATATGATTCTACATATAAAACATTTCATATGCTAATTGTCATATAATTTCATATTAGATTAGTCTTTTTTTTTAATTTTTTTTTTAAAACACACACATATTTTCATATAAATTTCGTGAAAAAAATATGTGTCGGCTTTCATTATGATAAGTGTATGAGGTTTTATATAAGAATCATGTAATTTTATATAAGAATCATGTACTTTTAAGAATCATGTACTTTTATATAAGAATCATGTACTTTTATATAAGAATCATGTACTTTTAAGAATCAGTACTTTTATATAAGAATCATGTACTTTTAAGAATCATGTTCTTTTATATAAGAATCATGTACTTTTATAATCATGTACTTTTATATAAGAACCATGTACTTTTATATAAGAATCATGTACTTTTATATAAGAATCATGTACTGTTATATAAGAACCATGTATTTTTAGAATCATGTACTGTTATATAAGAAGCATGTACTTTTATATAAGAATCATGTACTTTTATATAAGAATTATGTACTTTTATATAAGAATCATGTACTTTAGAATCATGTACTGTTATATAAGAAGCATGTACTTTTATATAAGAATCATGTACTTTTATATAAGAATCAAGTACTGTTATATAAGAATCATGTACTTTAGAATCATGTACTGTTATATAAGAATCATGTACTTTTATATAAGAATCATCTATTTTTATATAAGAAGCATGTACTTTTAGAATCATGTACTGTTATATAAGAATCATGTACTGTTATATAAGAATCATGTACATATAAGAATCATGTACTGTTATATAAGAATCATGTACTTTTAGAATCATGTACTGTTATATAAGAAGCATGTACTTTTATATAAGAATCATGTACTTTTATATAAGAATCATGTACTTTTAGAATCATGTACTGTTATATAAGAATCATCTATTTTTATATAAGAATCATGTACTTTTATATAAGAATCATCTATTTTTATATAAGAATCACGTACTTTTATATAAGAATTATGTACTGTTATATAAGAATCATGTACTGTTATATAAGAATCATTGTACTGTTATATAAGAATCATGTACTGTTATATAAGAATCATGTACTGTTATAATCATGGACTTTTATATAAGAATCATGTACTTTTATATAAGAATCATGTTCTTTTATATAAGAATCATGTACTTTTATAATCATGTACTTTTATATAAGAATCATGTACTTTTATATAAGAATCATGTACTGTTATATAAGAACCATGTATTTTTAGAATCATGTACTGTTATATAAGAAGCATGTACTTTTATATAAGAATCATGTACTTTTATATAAGAATCATGTACTTTTATATAAGAATCATCTATTTTTATATAAGAATCATGTACTTTTAGAATCATGTACTGTTATATAAGAATCATGTACTGTTATATAAGAATCATGTACTTTTATATAAGAATCATGTAATGTTATATAAGAATCATGTACTGTTATATAAGAATCATGTACTGTTATTTAAGAATCATGTACTTTTATATAAGAATCATGTACTTTTATATAAGAATCATGTACTTTTAAGAATCATGTGCTTTTATATAAGAATCATCTACTTTTATATAAGAATCATCTACTTTTATATTAGAAGCATGTACTTGTCCTTCGAGTAAATGTCAGTAATATCCGCTATTTCAGAAATAATTGTTGTGTTTAATTAGGGTAGTTATCATGAATAATCTTCCCCGAGGCCCTAAAACTTTTATTTTTATCGTGCCATTACATATTGATATTCAGCATTTCTTTGCTGGAAGGAGGTGGACAAAAAAATATTAAATAATACATTCGCGAATCATTACAATAACATTTTCGTTGGATTGAGGCCAAATTCGACCGCTCTAAGTGTCATCCATTTTGACATCGTATTGGTATGTTAACGTATGCAACTGCATGTCGTCTGGTAGCATTTCTTTGCTATCAGGTAGAACTGGAATGGGGTTGAAATACAAACTAAAATGACGTATATTGTACTTATGTCTTGTATATGGTACACAACACATTTTAGACGATTTTAAGTAATTTGCACACTTCGTAGGGCTCTTGACACTCTTCATTCAGAAAATAATTACGAAGTCACAAAAAGACACGTTTACCTGGGATAATTCAGTTAGTGAAGGGTGATCTGCACTGAGACTCTATCGAGTTTATGGAACTGATCCATGTCGACTGAAGATCGGGGTTGCGGATTGAAACTTGGACAATCTTGGACAGTTTGGTTGGGATCGATTTCCACCATTTTCCGAATCGTGTTACACCTGCTATCCGTTTAACACAGGTAATGTTAGAGGGAACCGCCCAAACATATATGGACTATAGAAACACACGCACGCATGCAGGCACCACTTGCACCACAGACACGAACGAACGCACGCACGCACACACCTGATGGAGGTGAAGTTTGGGTAGTGGGTGGGAGAATGGAATACGGAATAAAAATGTACAGATTGCCAGATTGCATGGATTACTAAACACCATTTAACAAAGAGGGTGGACTGCTATACCTGCTACCAGAGGTGATTGGGGGAGGAAGTGGTGCCTGATCTTGTTTCATGTATTTGCCCTTCACAAAATACAGCTGTTACCCCACCCACTCTAATTAATATCCAGTTCTTAAAGTTCTCCGGCCATGTTTTGTTTCATGAACGTATTTATGTTTATTTCAATCGAAATCAATATACAACAATATATATTTACAATTCACGCATTGCAATATCTTTGAAAAGCGAGAATAAGATTTTATTTGATGACGTAAAAAACTTTGAACAGGTAAATTAATCCACAGGTAAATATATTTATCAATTATCGGGCAATAGTTGTGCAGCTATACAATTCAGATTTACCTCATTTCCCCGTGCAGTCACGCAGTCGTAGAAGTAGTATCTACGTCGTGCACATAATACTTATTTTTACATACGACTTAGTAGCGGTTTTAAATATATGTTTCTCTCCTACGATAAAAGTGTTCCAGGCAAACATGACAACAAGCAATGCATTGCCAATTTCACGTTATAAAAAACAATATGTGAAAAAACGTCCTTTAATTATCTTTAGCAAAATGTATTATGTACTATATATAAACCTTGTTTTAATATTTATTTCAGAGATCTGTGTGACAGAGGGATGTGCTCGAGCAGGTAGTTATATATAAAGGCTTGCTTATAAATCGTACAATACACCTCAGTACTAGTACATACACACCGGCCTTGTTTGGTGACATTAAGATAAGAAGTAAACAGTCAGTACATTTGAGCTTGTCGGGATTAATTGCTTTGTTTTATCTAACATATTAATATTTCGACATTGCTTACTATAAATAGTTTGTTCTGTTGATTCTTATATAAACCATCTTAAGTAAGTACGAGGTGCATACACTATTTATTAATTATTTTTACTATTGAACTATCTGAGGGGATTTTGTTTTGTCCGATTTATGTCAGTATCGTCTCATAGCTCAGCAGGTTTTCCATTCATCAAAGCAGTGATCTGTCTTGGTTTAGCACCTGGCGCGCTATTTTCCTTTGATGCTTCTTTGCTTGTTATATATCCTCTCAAGCGGCCTGATGCCTCATCAAGTAAATCCCCTTGTATGATATGTAATGCTGTTTATTAGGAAGGCACAAACTTGACTAACACATAAGAAAATATTATCATTTATTAAATTGTTTGGCAAATATTGGGCGCGGCTCCAAATAGCGAGCTGCCGGCAACACATACATATATTATGGCAGCCTTTAACATGTTTCACAAAAGAGGGCATGGCCTCAAAAGCCTGATACCCTTAAAGAAACCCCAATAGGCTTAAACAAAAGAGCGCATGGCCCAACACCTGAAACCTTTAAAGAAGCCCCAATAGGCTTAAAGACACATTTCCCAACGCTACTTGGTCAGTGAAAAAGCATGGGAAGCTTGAATATTTACAGCCAGCAGGCTCCATGGCTGATCAGCTCAGGTATATAAATTGAGGCCCACTCTTAGTTTTTTTTATTTGTATAGCATTGCTATATTGAGGGTAAGAATAGCTTAACAACACTTTGAAATTTACTTTAATGAAAAAATATATGTTTATAATTTAGCTTTTGAATACAAAACTTATCTGGTGTTTCTTAATTTTTTTTGGACCACAAATCAGAGCACAACACAGTAAATATACAACATTCTTTAATGTGTTATTATGTGTACTGGTCACAAATGCTTAATTGGGTGGGCCTCATAAACTGAAGAAAAATTGAATATCACACTTTGCTCATGAAATTGTATGGCTAACAGTGATTTACAGTTACCTATAGAAATGCTCTCCCCCACCCCCAAATACAATATGCTCGAAATATGTCTTTAAACAAAATAGGGCATGGCCCAACAGCCTGATACCCTTAAAGAAGCCCCAATAGGCTTAAACGAAAAAGGGCATGGCCCAACAGCATTATACCCTTAGTGAAGCTCCAAAAGGCTTATAAAGAAAATGTTTATTCAAAACTCTAATTCTAAAGTTAAATGTTTTTTTCATTTAATCAATTGAAAGTGATTTCTTTTGTAAAGTTTACAATTAATGTGCACGACCGAACTAGGCATGATGCACCAACAATAAGCCCCAAAACGCTTAATATTTCATGCTGCAACCCCGACCTGGGGAACAGTGGTCAGAATTACATTGAAATTTACTAATTATAACATTGTTAATTGTCATTAAATTGGGTTGCACTGAAATGAAGGATTCGCTGACGGCAAGGGATTGTAGCCATACAGCCGAACACTCTTTATTAATCAGAGTTCTGAAAAACTTGGAAAAGGATGAAATAATGATCAAAATCAGATGATAATCAAAGAAGATATGGGAGTCGCCATTTTAAAAACTATGATGTCATAGTTCTAAATTACCCTATTAGGTATATTGATAAATATCTTTTAAAGCAAAGAAAAACACTTCAAATCAATGCAAAATCCTTTACTGGTCATATAATGCATTATACAGTTTAGTACACTTACATGTGCTGTAAAAGAAACCCTATAAATCAGTAAATTATCATATTTGTAAATATCCATATATGGTAATTTAGAACAATGTTGTCATAGTTTTCAAAATAGGAGGTTCCATATCCATTTCAAAAGAAACTTCAATGGACATATCTTCTGTATTTAACATTCGATTTTGATAATTCTTTCATCTTTTTCCAAGTTTTCCAGAATTCTCATTAATAAAGATGGTTTGGCTGTATGGCTACAATCCCTTTAACTCGGTGTCATTAACATTTCTCGGATGAAGCCTTGAGTCCATGTTATGAGGTTGGCATAGAGCTACGCCTAGGCGGATACAAAACACCAGTAATATCGGATGTACCGAGGTTTCAGTTAAAGGGACACAAGGCAATCTTGATTTTTTAAAAACTCACGGCGTCGCGTTAGTTTTTCTACAGTACTTGCATTCGTTAAATCATTAATATTTATTATAAGAATAGTACAATGCAAATTGTTTTTGCATGTTATTAACTACTGATAATACTGCACCAATAATATATTACATATTTAGTAGAATAACGAAGACAATTTGAAAACTTTTTTTTTTATTTGATTTAAAGGAAGTTTAAAGTGAAAATGATGCTGGAATAATAAATCGAGAAGCTAATTTTACTTCAGGATTACCGTGTTCCCCTTTAACAAAGAGAAGATGCAAACTATGCATTTACAGAAAGGATGCCTTCCAATAATCACGCCCTCAAAACAACACACGCACACACGCATGTACACAAACACGCACACAAACGCACATACTTTTAACAGGCAAAACCCGAGACACCACAAACATACAAGAGTTGAACATAGTGAAACTCGTGAGATTCCCTGATATATTATCGACATTTGAAGTTAACTTAATACGTTTATTAATTTTGAAATAGCAGTTGTATTGTAAAAGAGTATGAGAGTGGACCTTTGGAAACGGCCGAACACGATAAATACGAAATATTGCAGTCTCGGTTTGATTGAGACTGCTCATGAGCGGTAGTGAAATATGCTAGCTACCGCTCACGCCCTCTAGCCCCGGGTAGAGCAGAACTCAATATTCATAAAATCAGCAGTACAGAATTGTAACCACCCCGAAGATGGTATGCATATGGCGGTGGACATGCTACGTTTACTGTCATTATTCCATGTCAAGCGGCGTATGGTCCCAGTATCTAACAACATTCTATGGCCCGAAGAGCGAAATAAACAAAATGAAATTTAGTTGGGAGCGGTTATAAAGTTGTTTTCATCAATATTCCCTAGCGTCCCGTGTTCTAGAGGCAGTAGACAGGTCCAGCTTCACCCCTATTTAGAACCTATGACATATTTTCGACCTACTTTACCTATTTATTAATTTTGAAGTAACGGGTTGATTACGGATTTTCATTTATATTCCCCAGCGTCCCGTGTTCTAGAGGCAGTAGACAGGTCTATTAATCCGTGTGACGACTTCTATAAATTCGCGTGCGGCACGTGGGTGAAGACAAATGTGATCCCCGACGACAGATCGGCCATAGACATATGGAGCATCATCAGGGATAACGTAGATGCCACCAATAAATGTAAGTTTGTTGAAATGAAATGGGGTCTGTTCATGAGAGGTAATAAAAGGTGCAACACCTCTCATAACCCTAGCACCGGATTAAATGGTACATGTATTCTACTTTAAAGCCACAAAGATTGGGTTTGATGATCCAAAAGGACCAATAAGTAATAACTACTGATTTGTAGTCGGGGCGACGTTTTACAGCCGCCTCACAGCACTAAACAAACGCTAGTGTGAATGTCAAGAAATACTGAAAAGAGGATACATTGGAAAGAGAGAAAAATAATAGACTCGGTTTTATTGAGTATGTTCATGAGAGGTAATATCTCACGCCCCCTAGCACCGGCGTAACCGGTATTCTACTTTAAAGCCACAACGACTGGGTTTTATGATCCCAAAGGACCAGTGAGTAATAACACTACTGACTTGTAGTCGGGGCGACCTTTTACATCAACCACACAGCACTAACCAAATGCTAGTCTGAATGCCAATAAATACTGACAAGGGGATACTTGGAAAAAACAAACACCAGCAAGAGAGAAAAGTAGCAGACCCGTTGTTTTTTTGAGTCAGTTAAAGAATGTTGTAACCATAAACAATGAGTTTCAGTCCCTTAAGCATGTTCGTTACACGGTTGTTCCACATGTCGTATTGATTGTATACCTCCAGTTTTGATTTTCAGATTTGCTAGAAGACCCCGTCACCAGACCGAATGCAACAGCTATACAGAAGGCCAAAGACATGTACGCATCATGTGTTAATATGGGTATGCAGCATTTAAGATAAATCAACATTTAAGAAAAATTAACATTTAGTATAAATCACCATTTTAAAGACAAATCACCAGTTAAAGGGAACTCACTATTTTTTAAATACATTGCAAATAAATAACCGTTTTTAATGACGTACCTAATATAATTGTAATGCTGAATTATTTGAATATTGTGTTTTGTCTGAAAATGGCCACCATATTAGCGTTTCGAACAGACTTAACATCTGAAATACCGTTTCTTGGAAAAGTGTATTCTTTGAAAGGGCTTCCGTGAACCGGTTAAATACGTATAAACACATATAACGAATTAACCTTCAAAAACAAGGCAATTTGAAATTGCGAAAATTATTGTCACTCATGATTTTCCAAACGTTTTGTTATACATGTCCATTGCATTCTTGAGATGCGTATAGGACTTACAGAACACTTATCTGCCCTTTAATACTCGTGCCCGGGAGATGAAGGAGGTAAACAGAAAAACACACACAGCTCGTCTGTTCTATTTTTACAGGACTTTTTATTATATACATTGATTTATCCTCACTCAAGTGATATGAAAACGCAACACGGGAATTTCCGCTATATATTGTATATACCGCACACTTAATTGCACATAATATTCCAAAGAAATCCCAAGATGTTTTTTTAAAAAAAAGTTGCAGTTAACTAGAGAAAGGACACAACTGTGATGTTGTAGACGTTTTAATCACACTACACTTTGTAACAAGAACTTCATCAATGTTGAAGTTGCTCTTCGAAAAATTGAGCTAGTTCAGTACTGTATTTAACGTAAATAGTTTGCAAAATTTTGCATCCTAAGTTTGCTCACATGATTGAGCCAAACGCGTACTCTGTGAGTAATGAAACATTGCATGAATACTATTTGCTGTATTATTTGTTGTTTTAGTATTTTTTCCAAAAGGAAAGGTCTTACGTAGCCATGTACCATTCGATTAAAAGCAGCATATTGTACATACAATATATAGCGAAAATTGCCGTGTTGCGTTTTCATATCACTTGAGTGTATGTTTTCATTGTGTTTTGAACTGCAGATATTGGATCAATGAAGAATTTAAGCCTAAAGACATGTTCTAAATTGTGTATATCCCTATACATTAAAATGAGACCCTGTAGAAAATTAATGGTGGTGTGGGACGTATACATGTAGAAAGTTCCGTATCATAAGAGAAAAGATGTTTGTTTGTTTTTTAGATTCAGTAGGGAAAAAAAAAAAAAAATACATTTTATGTTATATATGACGGTAGTTTTGTTTGTGATGGAAGCAGACCACTCACTTTTTCCTGGGTAGGACCAGTATTGTACACCTCCCGCTATCTTTAAGAATCGAAACTTCTCACTTACAAGTCGTGTTCCGAATGGGATTCGAACCCGCAGCGGTGAGAGGCGAGAAGGTTTCAAACTGAATGACATTTGTGTTCAATTTTCAGGATCGAATTTTGACATTTCTTTACATTGTTTTTCAGAACGCATTGACCAAAAAGGTATTTCTCCGGCATTACCTTTATTAAGCGAACTCGGTGGATGGCCAGTACTTGGAAATAGCCCGGGAGGAAACTGGAATGAGTCGAAGTTCGACATATCCGACGTTATGATCACTCTGCGGAAATACAACAACAAAGTTATCATAGATATGAGTGTCGGTATTGATGATAAAAACTCCACTCAATATATCATAGCTGTAAGTAGGTAACCCTACGTGTATGAATTTTCAGCTCAGTGGGTATTGAATTGGCTTAAGAGCTATATATATACTGAGGGGGAAACGTTTATCAAGTTTTGGTTGCACCCTGGAAATAATACATTTTTGGTTGTAAACTCAAGAAACTACTGCCATAGAAACATTTTTTTATTAAACACACATCAATAACAGTCGAACATCTTAATGACGTAACGAATAATTGAACGTAGGGGTCAAGCCCGTAAAGTCCCAAAATGTCAGTATATCTTGTATACAGTATTATTTCATCTAAAAAACTTTTTTCCTGGGTAGAACCAGTACTGTACACCTCCCGCCAAAACCTAATAAGATGTTATCGGAATATTCATTGGGCATGAAGCACAACAACTTATTTTATGAATAGATAAAAAAGGATAATATGTTATGTTGGAAATGGCAAAGTTTTTTTTATTCATATATACAGGATCATCTTTGCGTTTTATATTGCCTATTCATTTTATGCTGCTTAATTTGTTAGAGGATATTGTCTGGCGGGGATTTATTTATTTTCACTGTCCCGTTTTATTGGGATGAAGGACAAGAGTGAGGTGTGGTGCACCCCTGAACTTGGTTTAACCCAGCAGCATTTTTGCCACTGACTGTTCCAGTGCGGTACCCCTATTGGCAACCCTTTTGTGTGTATGGTGTTGCACAGTTTCCTTATAATTGTTGTCTGTTTTTGAATGGATATGTTTGGTTGACTGTGTTTTGCCTGCTCGACTTTTATTCATACATGTCTGCTTAAAGCATGCAGATTTTCTCCAAAATGAGCACCACTGAGTCTCATCAAATGTAGAATCATCATGTGTATGAAATAAAGTTATTTGATAATTGTTCAATGTGGTTGACGGTGTAACATGTTTGACGACATTAACATCTAAGGTTATCTTCTTTTAAACATATTGAAATGGCTAGTATTTAATAATTTAATAAAAAAAGAATTTACTAACAGTAATCTAATCGTCGGTCATGCTACTAACCCAATAGTATTGCCGGTTATATTGACATGAGGCACATAACTTGTTTTAATGAAGGACGCACATCATTTCGTTAAGTGTTTATATCCCTGCCAGGGGCCCGTTTTATGAAACATCTTACGACAATTCTGATAGTAAATCAAATTATTAAATGTATTGGTATATTTAAAAATTTACCAAATAAATATATTTTCTTTAAACTGTCTAATACATACATTGTTTATGCAATATTTCCACCCTTCATTGTTTGCTTTAAATGCGTATAAGGTAAATGGTGGAAGGTATTTTATTTTGATTTACGATAAAAATTATCGTAAGTAGTTTCATAAAACAGAACATGTGCACTTATTACCTTCACAAACAAGTCGATGAAGGCGTATAAACTTTAAATTTCTGCTGATTCAGTGATGTAAAAAAGCCGTAGTTGTTTAATGGTATTGACACATCTATAATATATACTGTTAATTAAGTACACTAGACAACACTTGTAAGTACCACAGTTACATTTTATTTCATATCTTTTAATGGAATGTACAATTTTGATAAAAAACAACAACAAAAAATAACGCATGTAAACTTATAAATATGAATACAGATAATACAATTGAAAGTAAATAATCAAAATTGAAAATAAATAATCAATCCGAAAATCAGATTACATTCAGTCACTACTTTAAAGAACGAGTTCAGATTTGAGCAAATTATGATGAAAAATAAATGTTTATGTGTAATGGACCTTGTAAATATGCAGTTATGTGGAAAAACTAACAGGACACCGTGAGTTTTAAGAAAATCAAGATTGCCGTGTGTCCCTTTTAACTCTTAACCCGCTAATCACAAATATAATAACATCTGCGTCCATTGTAAACCCAGATCAGCCTGCTGCTCATAAAATGTCCTGCTGATCAGCCATTTCCCCTAAAACACCCCTTTGTCACATACATGGAATGGTCTTAATTCAAAGAAAGAACAGTCCATTATATATATGTAGGGGGTTAAGGGTTAAGTAAAACAAAAGCAGCCTGTGGTGTATGTCTTTATTTGTAAAGTGCCAAACCCGATAAAGCGCTTTGTTACATAAATTGACCCACTTGCCAAAAAAGTATCCCCCCCCCCAGCTCCCAGCACGCACGCACACACGCACGCAACGCACACACGCACGCAAACACACACACAAACACCCAAACGTGAAGCTCTAAATCGTTTAGAAATAAATATGCTGAACGACTATAAAAACGCATATTGCATCACTTCCAAAATGATATCTCCTTTGAGGAACAGAAAAGGAACAAAAGCATTTCATTCACGGAAAATAACCAAAATGAAATCATGAATTCTAAAAAGAACCGAAAATAATGTATTTAATGTAATAATGATCAGTATATGCTGAAAGTCAACGTTGACAAGCAATAAGCACGTGCAATAAGAGCAAAATATCCTCAATAAGCCTTCAAGATAGAAACCGCTATCCCGTCAACAACAGACACATTTTACAACAGATGTACATCGTTTTTAAACCTACTAATAAAACGGTATAAATGTAAGTAATATTTATAGCATAATTTTTCGAGTATATGCGATTTATACTGTTTCTCGAGGGCCGCAAGCCCGAGAGTGCAGTATAAATCGCATACGAGAAAAATATGCTATAAATGTTTTGTACCATAGCCATTCAATGCCGGTAATTGACATTTTGATTGACAGGTTGTGTAAACATTGCAACTACGCGCGTGTAAAATTGAGTTGACCACGGTTTAGGTTCAGACCTTCAGGTTTAATTATGAAAATTATATCATAAAGAAGAACAAAGGAAACCCATTAGAGCTATGGTACAGCTTACATATGGTGTATATATTACTGCAGTATAAACACCTTAATTGGTCCGGCATTACATCACCGTATTTGTATCGTTGCCGAACGTCAATTATGAGTTACCATTGAAATCTGGCGGTTTAGTTTTTTTACCTCATCGAACACTTAACATATGTCAAAAGTATTCGTCAATAATATTACATCGTGTAACAATTGTGTCTGTATTTCTATTCATTCATAGTTTGATAGTGAAGATTTCGGGTTGCCTAGTCGTGACTATTACCTGCAGCCCAACCTTGGCTATCTACGAGAAGCCTACGTAGTGTTGGCGAGAGATATAGCCGTGGCGTTTGGTGCAGAATCGAACGTTGCGGAGAAGGATATGAGAGATATGCTTCAACTGGAAATACAACTTGCAAATGTGAGTAAATTTTTTTAAGATAAAGTTGGTGTCACTATTTAGGAAAATGATGAAGTAATTTAGAATACAGCAGGTTCTGACAAAATGTCATACCTTTAATGGCATCCTCCCATCTTCAACAAGCTTTTTGCAGAGTTCCGTCTGCAAGCAAATCTTCAGGCACAAAACTAAGTTATTATCTCCTCAAAGAATGCGGACATAATAAAACGAATGAGCGGCGGTGCAAAGTAAGGGCAGCTGCTAGCTTTCTTGTCTCGTTCAGAATGCATAAACAGATTAAGGGTGTCTAAAGAGTATTGCGAGAATTTAACAAACGCCATCTTCTTTAGCCTCGGTCATCCGGCCTGCTTCTGATTTCTTCGCTACCGATATGTGCATCCAGACTGAGACTATATATTTTTCTTTTCCAGATAAGCATGTCTCAGGCAGACCAAAGGGACAATGAAAAGCGGTACAACAAAATGACAATAGCGGATCTTTCAATTCAATTTCCAGAGCCAAAGTCAACAGATTCTATACAGGTATGGGTTATATAATACTGTGTTCTGCCGTTATACATTTAGGATAACGAAAAAATGTAAATTTCAGTGCACAGAAAATGTCAGAGAATTCATATACCGCTTAATTTTGAAGCACAAATTGCAAAATATGTTTGTGTTTTATACATTTGGTAAATATCTCATGATATATATACACATACTTTGCTGGTAGTTAATATCATAGGAAAGTATATATATTATCAGTTCCAAAAGAAACCGGACTTTGAAAATTTTGCTTTACACCCTATCCTCTTACCAAGCGACTGTCCCTTAATAAGTCGACCTATTGAAAAACAAATGACAACATGATATTGACAATGGCATAATAAAAACTTTGGAACCAAATATGGCATATTTATTTTGGAATTTGTCAATTTAATTCTAATTTTTTTTTTATACAATTAAATCTAAACAAAACTCAGTGTCCACTTTCTTTTGCAACTGCGTATACAATCGCGCTCGATGTCGTCTGGAATGAAAAAAATAGGGCACTGATGATTAAAATATAACTGGCAGCTGGAGTAATTGACACCAATTGGAGTAATTGGAGTAATTGGAGCGCTGTCGTCTAGTGGTAGAGCGTTGGACTCATGATCGAAAGTTCGTGGGTTCGATCCCCGCCATTGACCATATGTGTTGTGTCCCTGAGCAAGACATTTTATCTGCATTTGCTTAGTACTGGTTCTACCCAGGAAGACATCGAGAGTAATTAAAACAAGTTCAGAGAGCTTTCGTTACAATCGATGTAAAATAAATACGTTTAAACTAATTGACACCAAGAATCGAAACAAAAACACGTTAGATAACCGTATGAATATATTTCGCTAGTAAGAGTGGTGCTCGCGACTTGTCAAAGGACACACCCACTAAACGGGTTACCCAATGACAGCAGTGTGACTCGAACACGTGATCTCCGGATACAAGTCACATGACAACCGTGTATGGGCGCCGTTTTACTTAAGAAATAGAACATCGTTTACTGTGAATTATCGTTTAATATATCACGGTTTGGAGTTCAATTGTAAATATTAATTTCACGAGCCCGAAGGGCGAGTGAAATTATTGTTTACAACTGAACGACAAACCGTGATATATTATAGATAATTCACCGTAAACGATGTTCTATTTCTATTCTAATACCCCTAAAATGTGAAAATAACGCACACATCTGAAATCTTTCGCATTGCTTTGCTTGCTCTCCTAACGTTGCATACGTTACAATGCGTAATGCGCAATGCGCAATGCTTATTCTCCTAACTTTGCAAAAATTACAGTGATATATCGTTCAATATAACGAGATATTTTAAACTAGGCTATATAGTGCGGGTGTATTAGAATATTTAATCACTATTTATAGATATCAATACTTGAATTAAAGATATCTATAATTCGAATATAAGATATCTATAAATCGATTTATAGCTATCTTAAAATGAATTATGGATATATATAATTCAGTTAGATATGTTATTTAAGATATCAATAATTCAATTTAAGATATCTGTTAATCGATTTTTTAAATATCTATAATTCAATATAATATATCTTTGAATATCTTCGAATTATAGATATCTATATATCAGTGTCATTGCCGGCATTGAATATGCCGCCATTTTTTGTACGATGCGATATGACAGTAAATATTTTCATTGGACATTGAATGCATTAAATTATAGATATCATTAATTTAACAGTATTTATGGATATCCATATATTTATGGATATCCATAATTCATTTAAAGATATATGTAAATAGATGTATGGATATCTTAAATTGAATTACAGATATCTATACATCTAATATAAGATATCTATAAAATGCTCGTCAATTAATGATATCTTGATATGAATTATGGATATCCATAATTCGAATAGAATATATCTATACCTCGTTTTAGAGATATCATTAAATGACATAAAGATATTCATAATTAGAATATAAGATATCTATAAATAATTAATGATATCTATAAATAATATAAGATATCTTATATTCGATATATTTAATTATGGATATCTATAAATAGTGAATAAATAGTAAAACGGCGCCCCACGACACTAGATAGGACCTTTAAAACCGATTAAAGTTAATGTACATAAAATGTATTGCAGTTTAATTGGCTAGAGTTTGTAAAGGGGACATTCAACATTGAAGGAGTGGGAATTCCAGTTGACGCCACAGAACCAATACTGGTCAAAGATTTACAATACTATGCACGCCTGTTTGGTGTCCTTCAAACGTTTCCGAAAAGGTAACTCGTACACTGATTTTGATGTAAGATATACATGTATTAACATAAGTTCACCTCTTTGAAAGGTACACACATTGCTTATTATGCTAAAAAAGTATTTCAAGGGGTTTGGTCCTTCTAGTTAAAGGATCAGAGATATGCTCTAGCATACACACGCATTCCAAAAATGGAGTTCAAACCTTTCAAGTGGTCCTGTACTCGATTTTAAACGTTAACGGATTATCCAATATCATGCACAAGTGTTCGTGTTTTTCAAAAACAGTTTCAAAATGTAATTCCTTTTCTCTTTTTTTCGGATATCAAATATATGAAATATAACATCCCGAAACAAACCTTTGATAGGTTCTCTTTCAGAAAGGTAGATATATAAACTATTATACACGAAACATTCATTTGTATGTTCTCTTTCGGCGGAATATATAATTATACATATGTCCCTCTTTTCAAGAAAAGTATATGGATATTTCCAATGTAATTTGAACAAATGGGACATTTCCATCTACCTTTTGTGAACATTAAGACTTCAAACCAAACTTTATAGTGGCTTCTTTTGCCGGCGGTAGCCCTATTGTGAACCCTTGTATGCTTGTGATGTCTCATCTCGCCTTTTAATCATTTGTGTAGTTGTTGTTTGTTTCTCTTCGTGTTTGTGGTTGTTGTTTGTTTCTCTTCGTGTTTGTGGTTGTTGTTTGTTTCTCTTCGTGTTTGTGGTTGTTATTTGTTTCTCTTCGTGTTTGTGATTGTTGTTTGTTTCTCTTCGTGATTGTGGTTGTTGTTTCTCTTCGTGTTTGTGGTTGTTGTTTGTTTTTCTTCGTGTTTGTGGTTGTTGTTTGTTTCTCTTCGTGTTTTTGGTTGTTGTTTGTTTCTCTTCGTGATTGTGGTTGTTGTTTCTCTTCGTGTTTGTGGTTGTTGTTTGTTTTTCTTCGTGTTTGTGGTTGTTGTTTGTTTCTCTTCGTGTTTGTGGTTGTTGTTTGTTTCTCTTCGTGATTGTGGTTGTTGTTTGTTTATCTTCGTGTTTGTGGTTACTGTTTGTTTCTCTTCGTGTTTGTGGTTGTTGTTTGTTTCTCTTCGTGTTTGTGGTTATTGTTTGTTTCTCTTCGTGTTTGTGGTTGTTATTTGTTTCTCTTCGTGTTTGTGGTTGTTGTTTGTTTCTCTTCGTGTTTGTGGTTATTGTTTGTTTCTCTTCGTGTTTGTGGTTGTTATTTGTTTCTCTTCGTGTTTGTGGTTGTTGTTTCTCTTCGTGTTTGTGGTTGTTGTTTGTTTTTCTTCGTGTTTGTGGTTGTTGTTTGTTTCTCTTCGTGTTTGTGGTTGTTATTTGTTTCTCTTCGTGTTTGTGGTTGTTGTTTGTTTCTCTTCGTGATTGTGGTTGTTGTTTCTCTTCGTGTTTGTGGTTATTATGTGTTTCTCTTCGTGTTTGTGTTTGTTGTTTGTTTCTATTCGTGTTTGTGGTTGTTGTTTGTTTCTCTTCGTGATTGTGGTTGTTGTTTCTCTTCGTGTTTGTGGTTGTTTGTTTGTTTCTCTTCGTGTTTGTGGTTGTTGTTTGTTTCTCTTCGTGTTTGTGTTGTTTTTTTCTCTTCGTGTTTGTGGTTGTTATTTGTTTCTCTTCGTGTTTGTGTTTGTTGTTTGTTTCTATTCGTGTTTGTGGTTGTTGTTTGTTTTTCTTCGTGTTTGTGGTTGTTGTTTGTTTCTCTTTGTGTTTGTGGTTGTTGTTTGTTTCTCTTTGTGTTTGTGTTTGTTGTTTGTTTCTCTTCGTGTTTGTGGTTGTTGTTTGTTTCTATTTGTGTTTGTGTTTGTTGTTTGTTTCTCTTCGTGTTTGTGGTTATTGTTTGTTTCTCTTCGTGTTTGTGGTTGTTATTTGTTTCTCTTCGTGTTTGTGGTTGTTATTTGTTTCTCTTCGTGATTGTGGTTGTTGTTTCTCTTCGTGTTTGTGGTTGTTTGTTTGTTTCTCTTCGTGTTTGTGGTTGTTGTTTGTTTTCTCTTCGTATTTGTGGTTGTTGTTTGTTTCTCTTCGTGTTTGTGGTTATTATTTGTTTCTCTTCGTGTTTGTGTTTGTTGTTTGTTTCTATTCGTGTTTGTGGTTGTTGTTTGTTTCTCTTTGTGTTTGTGGTTGTTGTTTGTTTCTCTTTGTGTTTGTGTATGTTGTTTGTTTCTCTTCGTGTTTGTGGTTATTGTTTGTTTCTCTTCGTGTTTGTTATTTGTTTCTCTTCGTGATTGTGGTTGTTATTTGTTTCTCTTCGTGATTGTGGTTGTTTGTTTCTCTTTGTGTTTGTGGTTGTTTGTTTGTTTCTCTTTGTGTTTGTGTTTGTTGTTTGTTTCTCTTCGTGTTTGTGGTTATTGTTTGTTTCTCTTCGTGTTTGTTATTTGTTTCTCTTCGTGTTTGTGGTTGTTATTTGTTTCTCTTCGTGATTGTGGTTGTTTGTTTCTCTTCGTGTTTGTGGTTGTTTGTTTGTTTCTCTTCGTGTTTGTGGTTGTTGTTTGTTTCTCTTTGTGTTTGTGTTTGTTGTTTGTTTCTCTTCGTGTTTGTGGTTATTGTTTGTTTCTCTTCGTGTTTGTTATTTGTTTCTCTTCGTGTTTGTGGTTGTTATTTGTTTCTCTTCGTGATTGTGGTTGTTTGTTTCTCTTCGTGTTTGTGGTTGTTTGTTTGTTTCTCTTCGTGTTTGTGGTTGTTGTTTGTTTTCTCTTCGTATTTGTGGTTGTTGTTTGTTTCTCTTCGTGTTTGTGGTTATTATTTGTTTCTCTTCGTGTTTGTGTTTGTTATTTGTTTCTATTCGTGTTTGTGGTTGTTGTTTGTTTCTCTTCGTGTTTGTGGTTGTTGTTTGTTTCTCTTTGTGTTTGTGTTTGTGGTTTGTTTCTCTTCGTGTTTGTGGTTGTTGTTTGTTTCTCTTTGTGTTTGTGTTTGTTGTTTATTTCTCTTCGTGTTTGTGGTTGTTGTTTGTTTCTCTTCGTGTTTGTGGTTGTTGTTTGTTTCTCTTAAATTTTGTGGTTATTGTTTGTTTCTCTTCGTGTTTGTGGTTTCTTCGTGTTTGTGGTTATTGTTTGTTTCTCTTCGTGTTTGTGGTTGTTGTTTGTTTCTCTTCGTGTTTGTGGTTGTTGTTTGTTTCTCTTCGTGTTTGTGGTTATTGTTTGTTTCTCTTCGTGTTTGTGGTTGTTGTTTGTTTTCTCTTCGTATTTGTGGTTGTTGTTTGTTTCTCTTCGTGTTTGTGGTTATTATTTGTTTCTCTTCTTGTTTGTGTTTGTTGTTTGTTTCTATTCGTGTTTGTGGTTGTTGTTTGTTTCTCTTCGTGTTTGTGGTTGTTGTTTCTCTTCGTGTTTGTGGTTGTTTGTTTTTCTTCGTGTTTGTGGTTGTTGTTTGTTTCTCTTCGTGTTTGTGGTTGTTATTTGTTTCTCTTCGTGTTTGTGGTTGTTGTTTGTTTCTCTTCGTGATTGTGGTTGTTGTTTCTCTTCGTGTTTGTGGTTATTATGTGTTTCTCTTCGTGTTTGTGTTTGTTGTTTGTTTCTATTCGTGTTTGTGGTTGTTGTTTGTTTCTCTTCGTGATTGTGGTTGTTGTTTCTCTTCGTGTTTGTGGTTGTTTGTTTGTTTCTCTTCGTGTTTGTGGTTGTTGTTTGTTTCTCTTCGTGTTTGTGTTTGTTTTTTTCTCTTCGTGTTTGTGGTTGTTATTTGTTTCTCTTCGTGTTTGTGTTTGTTGTTTGTTTCTATTCGTGTTTGTGGTTGTTGTTTGTTTCTCTTCGTGTTTGTGGTTGTTGTTTGTTTCTCTTTGTGTTTGTGTTTGTTGTTTGTTTCTCTTTGTGTTTGTGGTTGTTGTTTGTTTCTCTTCGTGTTTGTGGTTGTTGTTTGTTTCTCTTTGTGTTTGTGGTTGTTGTTTGTTTCTCTTCGTGTTTGTGGTTATTGTTTGTTTCTCTTCGTGTTTGTGGTTGTTATTTGTTTCTCTTCGTGTTTGTGGTTGTTATTTGTTTCTCTTTTTGATTGTGGTTGTTGTTTCTCTTCGTGTTTGTGGTTGTTTGTTTGTTTCTCTTCGTGTTTTTGGTTGTTGTTTGTTTTCTCTTCGTATTTGTGGTTGTTGTTTGTTTCTCTTCGTGTTTGTGGTTATTATTTGTTTCTCTTCGTGTTTGTGTTTGTTGTTTGTTTCTATTCGTGTTTGTGGTTGTTGTTTGTTTCTCTTCGTGTTTGTGGTTATTATTTGTTTCTCTTCGTGTTTGTGTTTGTTGTTTGTTTCTATTCGTGTTTGTGGTTGTTGTTTGTTTCTCTTCGTGTTTGTGGTTGTTGTTTGTTTCTCTTTGTGTTTGTTGTTTGTTTCTCTTCGTGTTTGTGGTTATTGTTTGTTTCTCTTCGTGTTTGTGGTTGTTATTTGTTTCTCTTCGTGTTTGTGGTTGTTATTTGTTTCTCTTCGTGATTGTGGTTGTTGTTTCTCTTCGTGTTTGTGGTTGTTTGTTTGTTTCTCTTCGTGTTTGTGGTTGTTGTTTGTTTTCTCTTCGTATTTGTGGTTGTTGTTTGTTTCTCTTCGTGTTTGTGGTTATTATTTGTTTCTCTTCGTGTTTGTGTTTGTTGTTTGTTTCTATTCGTGTTTGTGGTTGTTGTTTGTTTCTCTTCGTGTTTGTGGTTGTTGTTTGTTTCTCTTTGTGTTTGTTGTTTGTTTCTCTTTGTGTTTGTGGTTGTTGTTTGTTTCTCTTTGTGATTGTGTTTGTTGTTTGTTTCTGTTCGTGTTTGTGGTTATTGTTTGTTTCTCTTCGTGTTTGTGGTTGTTGTTTGTTTCTCTTCGTGTTTGTGGTTGTTATTTGTTTCTCTTCGTGTTTGTGGTTGTTATTTGTTTCTCTTCGTGATTGTGGTTGTTGTTTCTCTTCGTGTTTGTGGTTGTTTGTTTGTTTCTCTTCGTGTTTGTGGTTGTTGTTTGTTTTCTCTTCGTATTTGTGGTTGTTTTTTGTTTCTCTTCGTGTTTGTGGTTATTATTTGTTTCTCTTCGTGTTTGTGTTTGTTATTTGTTTCTATTCGTGTTTGTGGTTGTTGTTTGTTTCTCTTCGTGTTTGTGGTTGTTGTTTGTTTCTCTTTGTGTTTGTGTTTGTTGTTTGTTTCTCTTTGTGTTTGTGTTTGTTGTTTGTTTCTCTTCGTGTTTGTGGTTGTTGTTTGTTTCTCTTCGTGTTTGTGGTTGTTGTTTGTTTCTCTTCGTTTTTGTGGTTATTGTTTGTTTCTCTTCGTGTTTGTGGTTTCTTCGTGTTTGTGGTTAATGTTTGTTTCTCTTCGTGTTTGTGGTTGTTGTTTGTTTCTCTTCGTGTTTGTGGTTGTTGTTCGTTTCTCTTCGTGTTTGTGGTTATTGTTTGTTTCTCTTCGTGTTTGTGGTTGTTGTTTGTTTCTATTCGTGTTTGTGGTTATTGTTTGTTTCTCTTCGTGTTTGTGGTTGTTATTTGTTTCTCTTCGTGTTTGTGGTTGTTGTTTCTCTTCGTGTTTGTGTTTGTTGTTTGTTTTACTTCGTGTTTGTGGTTGTTGTTTGTTTCCCTTCGTGTTTGTGGTTGTTGTTTGTTTCTCTTTGTGTTTGTGGTTGTTGTTTGTTTCTCTTTGTGTTTGTGGTTGTTGTTTGTTTCTCTTTGTGTTTGTGGTTGTTGTGTGTTTTTCTTCGTTTTTGTGGTTGTTGTTTGTTTCTCTTTGTGTTTGTGGTTGTTGTTTGTTTCTTTTCGTGTTTGTGGTTGTTGTTTGTTTCTCTTTGTGTTTCTGGTTGTTGTTTGTTTCTCTTCGTGTTTGTGGTTGTTGTTTATTTCTCTTAGTGTTTCTGGTTGTTGTTTGTTTCTCTTCGTGTTTGTGGTTGTTGTTTGTTTCTCTTTGTGTTTGTGGTTGTTGTTTGTTTCTCTTCGTGTTTGTGGTTGTTGTTTGTTTCTCTTTGTGTTTGTGGTTGTTGTTTGTTTCTCTTCATGTTTGTGGTTCACTGTTGTCCTTCTAACTGTATTCTATACCTGTTGTAAGCGATTCGCTTCTAAGGTAGTTCTTGATTGTCTTCCTGGTCAGGTTCGACTTTTATATCTACTTTTTATGAATTTGTTTAGAGACTGTTTTATTTTCCCGACTTTTAAATTCACTTTGAAAACTACTTTAATGAAACTGATTTCTTCCATATTCAGAACCATAGCTAACTATTTGGTATGGCGAATCATGCAGAACAGGGCCCGCAATCTGTCACAAAAGTTTCAGGACATCATTGATGAGTATAATAAGGTGAGCTTGTTTAATTAAGGGATACATAGGGGATCTTACATGGGTACCCATTCATTATTGAATTTATTAAACGAGTTGGCAAAATGATATAATGCGAGGCTCTTGCCGACCATTATATTATTTTTGCTAACGAGTTTAATTCAATAATGAATTAGAACGAATTCGAGATTCTATTTATTACATAACTTATAACGTCACATTACGTCATAAAACGTACATTAACGTGACGTCCATGACGTCATTAACGTTATGTTATACCACTAGTGGAATATCGAAAATATTGAATGGTGGTATTAAACTCCCACACCGCATGTTATGTGATAATTATATTTTTATATGCGTTTATTTGCCAATAATGAAATTGTTTTATCTAAATATACGAGTACACAGCACGTTTTTTTTCTTCAAATATTGTCCGAGAAATCAACCATGATACCGCAAAATGCAGAAACATGAAGTAAGATAGTTTGTTTCACACATTACTTTCGGATGTTATAGCCGTCAATTAACTCTCTACAAAATCAATTGTCCCCGTATGTAGTTACACACCATCTAATTTAAGGTCACATATGTACGGTGGCCGACAATGCGACGCCCGAGAACGCGACATCGCGACATCGCGATACGACATTGCGACATTGCGATACGACAACTCGACATTGCGATACGACATCGCGACCATTATGTCGTGATGTCGTGTCGCGATGTCGCATTGTCAGGCGTCATAATGTCGCGTTGTCGTGCGCGACAATGTGACGCCCGACAACGCGACATTGCGACATCGCGATACGACATCACGACATAATTGTCGCGATGTCGTATCGCAATGTCGAGTTGTCGTATCGCAATGTCGCATTGTCGTATCGCGTTGTCGGGCGTCGCATTGTCGCCCACGACACTGCGACGTTGTATCTGGCCCCAACCGTACATATGCAACATTGTTTTTTTCTTTGAGCTAATTATTGTTCTCGCTGCTCGACCTATATATTTAGATGACACGCAAAATGCACGCGCTTTTGTAAAAGGTGAAGTATAGATTATCTTTGTTGTTATTTATTTATGCATAAATAAATATAGATATAAAAATCGAACAGCATTCAAGGACGACAGTCAACCACTAACAACACTTCAGAATGTCAACTTTAGTTTGACTCGTTGGAGTTTGAAAATGGCTTGCCACATCCTCGCCTTTATCATTTGTCCTTTCACTCGCCAGCTGATATAATTAGTTAGCTCTGATGCAGTGCGCTTATACCATTAATTTTCTGTCAGTTGGCAAGAATTCAAACATAACCTAAGAACGAGAATAAAAACTATGTGCCGTTCTACTACCAGTCATTGACATATGTGATCTTGTTAACTATTAATTACAATATTGTTGGGATGGGCCTTTATTAATGTTGGAAGAACTTGTGACCCAGCATGTTGCTTGTATATAGAAGAAACGCAATAAAATATTTTAAAGTAAACGTAAGTAATATGTGACCTGTCACGCGAAAAAAATAGTTAGTAGTGTAGCCATTTTCCACCTTTATGACTACCTGCTATTTGTACATCCTAAAGTTCATTTATGTTACCACCTTGCTAGTAATTCATTGCTTTCTGCAGATTCGAACGAATACAATGCACATTGGGTTTGGGTTATCATTGTAGGTCATTTATGGTTCTTCCAACCGTGCACGCTGGAGGAGTTGCCTGAGCTATGTGGTGCTACAAATGTCGGCGGCTGTTGGAAATCTATTTGTACAGGAAGCATTTGATGAAACGTCCAAGGGCACGGTAAGTTGTGTTCATATTACCATATGTTACTCTTTTAAAGAATAAGCTGACATATTGATATATTTTCATTTATATCTCAACGCAGTCTCTCAACGCAGTCTAGTAAATTTAGTAGCAAAGTCCAAATCATGAAGTACAGCATTGGCAGAATGCATTCATCTAAACATCTAAACACGTATTTAGGTTAGTTGTTTTAACTGACTGGACAACCTTATGGGACTCTATGATTGAGTCTTCTAAAAGCCAAATTATAGGAAGGTGCATGAACATTCTTCTCTCAGGTTTTTTGGTCGTACATTAGTTGATTTTCTTTATTGTTGCAACTGATTTGTGTTCAGTACAATTCTGAATACATCCTGAGGTGTCTCTACTTATATTTCATTTTTCATATATCATTTCAACAGCATTTATTTTATTGTTGGCTAATTTCTCTGGAAGTTGACTATAACATTAGAGAGTTAATTTTGATGGGATTATTTGTAAAGTAAATACATTTACTTGGATAGGTAGTAAAGTTTTTTATTTACAGATGTAATGTTCTCATTGTTGACAATTTGTTGACCTCACATATTTATTTAACTCAATATCTTACAGGCGCTTGAAATGATTCATGGTATACGCAATGCTTTCTCTGAAATTCTGATTGAAGAACCGTGGATGGACGACACGACCAAACAAGCGGCGCAAGAAAAGGTAAACATTTGTTTCTAAAATGAACAACGAACAACTCTAAACCATGTTGCTGGACGCATGAAACGGACAATATAACAGAAATACAGAGAACAGTATATGTGTTTACTTTTTATGGTTGCAGCCACGGTAAAAGCATTAAACAGATATGCCACTGAGGACTGTGTTTAAATGATTGTTGTAGCCATTCTGTAATTCTGAAAAGGAGATCCTGCAGAATCAATGATCACACGCAGAGTTGAGTATGTCCATGAGAGGACATGTATTATGTACATGTATATAACACATCACGCCCCACCGCCTTAAGTGGTAGTTTACGTTATAGCAACACTGATTGCGATCGATGATCCCACGGCCCAGTTCAAAGGATCGGTTAACTTAATCCAGCGTTAAGTCAAAATTTCAAATCTCTCTGAATTTCAATAAATTAATATTTCTACCAGAAAATGAGCACGTGAAAACATTATGTTGAGAAGAAAAGCAAATTAAAAACTTTTAGCAGTGCAAAACATATTTTTTTGGGAGAAAATGTACCTTGGAAGTTTTCACTAACCGATGATTAAGTTAACCGATCCTTGAAGAACTGGACCCTGGTGCGGCTTAGTACCGGGGGACGTTTAACGCTCGCCATATAGCGAGCACTAAACTGATGTTAGTGTGAATGTCAAAGAACCATCGTAGTAACGAACCCAAACTAGAAAAAAGGGTGGCGGACTCGGTTTCATTGGGTCGGTTATATATAAAAAGAAAGATCCCTCACGAGGCTGGCATATTTGTATTAGTAACACATAGTTATTATTAAATGTGAACTAGATGCAAAAATATAAATCCGGGACATCAGCGCGTACGTCGTATGTGTCGGATACATGCCAACATTTTACTTCTATATTCCAGGCCGACGCTATGAATGAGTGGATCGGCTACGCAGACGACATTCTAGACGACAACGTTTTGAATGAAATATATAACAATGTAAGATATTAAACTAAAAATATATGTCATTACGAAGACGATATCCTAGATGAGAATGCAAACTATTAAACTAAAGAAATGTTTCAGTATTCCAAACGGAAGATAATACATGAATAAAATAAAACAAACATTTTAATGTGATAAAAATGCAACTTTTGTTCTACAAATCCACACATACAGCTATTGAACTATTGAAAAACGTTTTCATAACTGCTCCTTGGACGCATCCAACACAAACAAGAGTGACAAGTAGCGGACTCGGTTTTATTGAGTCTGCTTTTAAAAGTGACATGTATGGCTAGACTTTCGGATGTATACGTCAGTATTTGGACTGTGTCTGTTCTGGGCACTCGGAGACACGATATACAACAACTGGACATAATGGTGAGGATTGATATAAGAAATTGTCCTGGTTATTTAAAAAATCAGAGAAATATGAAACAGATAAGAATGCTTAAATGTTTTCAGCGCAGGTTTTCTTAAATATATTAAGTGAAATTTGGCAACATGTATGGTGTTCTTTACAATATTTGCCATATGACTGCCACTTGCTGATAAAGGTATCGGCAAACAAAAAACAAAAAAAAGTTTGCCCTGACAAATCATTCGACAAAAATACCTATTTGTAGAACGTCCAACGTGTTTATACATTATAACCGACTCGTTACCCTGGCCAATCGGTGATATATAGTCTAAGGTTTACCGCCAGCGGCCGTGTTGCCCCTGACCGTTCCAAGGCGCTACCCTTGTTGGCAACACTTGCCACTGACCGTTCCAAGGAGGTACCCTTGTTGGCAACACTTGCCACTGACCGTTCCAAGGAGGTAACCTTGTTGGCAACACTTGCCACTGACCGTTCCAAGGAGGTAACCTTGTTGGCAACACTTGCCACTGATCGTTCCAAGGCGGAACCCCTGTTGGCAACACTTGCCACTGACCGTTCCAAGGAGGTAACCTTGTTGGCAACACTTTCCACTGATCGTTCCAAGGCGGTACCTTTGATGGAAACGCTTGCCACTGACCGTTCCAAGACGGTACCCTTGATGGCAACGCTTGCCACTGACCGTTCCAAGTCGGTACCCTTGTTGGCAACACTTGCCACTGACCGTTCCAAGGAGGTAACATTGTTGGCAACACTTGCCACTGATCGTTCCAAGGCGGTACCCCTGTTGGCAACACTTGTCACTGACCGTTCCAAGGCGTTACCCTTGTTGGCAACACTTGCCACTGACCGTTCCAAGTCGGTACCCTGTTTGCAACACTTGCCACTGACCGTTCAAGGAGGTAACCTTGTTGGCAAAACTTGCCACTGATCGTTCCAAGGCGGTACCCCTGTTGGCAACACTTGCCATTGACCGTTCCAAGGCGGTACCCTTGTTGGCAACACTTGCCACTGACCGTTCCAAGGAGGTAACCTTGTTGGCAACGCTTGCCACTGACCGTTCCAAGGCGGTATCCTTGATGGCAATGCGTGCCACTGACCGTTCCAAGGCGGTATCCTTGATGGCAATGCGTGCCACTGACCATTCCAAGGCGGTATCCTTGATGGCAGTGTGTGCCACTGACCATTCCAAGGCGGTACCCTTGTTGGCAATGCGTGCCACTGACCATTCCAAGGCGGTACCCTTGTTGGCAACACTTTTATCGCACATTTGGCTTCTATTGCTCCTTGTTGTTTGTTTTGAATTTTGTAATTTAGTCACCTGCGTTCTGTGACGGCTACATTTAATGTTCGACTTTTGTATTTTCTTCTGTATGCATATTTTCAGGTAACAGTCGACCGTAATGAATATTTTCAAAACGTATTGGGAAATTTACAACGTTGGGGAAATGGTGATCTACAAGTTCTTAGAATGGAAAACAGCAAATCTGGGTAAGATTATTATATAAGGTTAAGTGTTATAAACCGTTCTCAAATCATTATTTTACGATTTCCATCTATCAGTATAAAATTGTGTTTATTAATATAACATCTAAAGCGACTGATTCCAAAAAAACACATTTAAAGTCAGATCTTTTCACCAGCTTTCGCAATAACACGTAATATAGTAAAAGAATATTTTGCAATGAAAGGGAAACACTGAAGTTCTAATTAGTTATCTAGCTGTAAATAAGCACCTCGATTAGTTTGCATTCTATAGTAGGCTCACATATAGTGTTAGTCTAAACTGCTCAGCAATAATTAATATGCAAATTAAATTGTTTTCAAACATTCAAATAAAGCCGATATACCGCCAACAACAGTCACATTTTAAAATTTACCAATTATTGTTTATTATCAGCACCGAATATTCATTTTACACGTGGCCATAACTTCATAAAGTTTTGGGCTCGCCAGATAACTACGGAAATTACCTGTTGACATTCGTTGCCCAAGTGTCAAGTTAGGAATCACCAACTCTTAATTTCATTTTACGCATGTTCAATTACAGGTATTCGAAGAACCCGTGAATAAATATTGAATTATAATCAGCACGTATGCATCATTTTTAATGACCTCAACACATGTATAGAGTTTGGAAGAACGGGCTTCTAGCGAAATTTGGCGATTTAGTGTTTTCTATCGAAATTTGGCTAGTTTCTTTAACGAGGGTTTTCAAATATACTTGTTATATATAAAAACTAGCACCGCAATATTATAAAAAGTCAAGATGAGTGTGTTAAGATGTTGTTACAATGTATGATGAACCAGTAGAGCGATCCACCGTATTGCCCGTTTTAAACTTCATGCATGAAGAGAACCATTTCACCACTTTCCACAAATTTGGAGACGCTCCCTTCTCACGTTTCATTTTTTCAAGAGACTTTATTTGCCTTATCTTGATTTGCAGATGGGGAGAACCGCCTTCAGATGTGAATGCACAGTACAGCTTCTATTTGAATAATATTCGTAAGATATACCATTGCATGTAGTTATTAGTAGTAGTTCAAAAAGGAAAGTATGAGACTTTTAAAGGCAGAACAACACTTATGCATAAAATAGTAGCGTGTGGGGCCAAATGGTTTATGTGTAGTACAGGTAGTGTGTATGTGTGTCAACAATGGCTAAACCATTTTTTAAACGATTTTCCGGAAATTTAATTTCAAATTAGTTGTTCCAATTAATGCATGAGAACATCGGACAGATTTGACGGTAATATTATTCAGTAATCGTGCCTTTTAAATGTTAATAAATGGTTCTAGTTAAAAGTATTTTATAATGAGAGAGGTAAGATCAATATTTAAACATAATTATTAAATGAAAACAAAGATAAATGTTTAAAACAAATTGTAATTGATGTTTTCAGAATTCCCAGCAGGGATATTCCAGCCGCCGTTTTACCATAAAGATCAGCCAAGGTGATTGTCTTAATTGATTAGTTCGACTTTTAGCAGAAATGCCGAGTTATATATTCTACTCACCCCGGCGTTGACCAGCGTCTGCGTCCCCGTCAACGTTGGTTAAACAATTTTCGGTAAACTTTTATCTCAGAAACTGCTTGACAGGATTCAATAAAACTTTACACATGTATTCTCTATCATAAGAGGAACTGGAACAGAAACGTGACATAACTCCGTTTTGAATTTTGACGAATTATGCCATTTTTACTTACTTTTCCAGTAAATAAACAAGGCCTGTCATCCGAGAGCTGTAACTTTAACATAGACCGGATGAAGTTTCAGTCGATTTTTGTCGAGATAGCCCTTTCATAATAAATTGCTTAGCACGTGTGAATATTGTGACATTTCGTTTTTATATCAATTATTTACCTGTATGTTTGTTTCCCTTTTGTTTTCATGTATTAGTTTTATAAGTTGATATATATATATATATATATTGAAAGTTTTACTTAACCACTAGTTTCTCCTTTTGTTTCTCTTTAATGCCCCTGTCACACTATAGCGCGTTTCCACTGCGTTGGCACGGCGTTGTTTAATTTTCCAGAACGCCGTGAGACGCGGTAGAAGCGCCTTGGGAGCGCAATGATCGCCGTGACAGCTCCGTACAGTCGTTGTAAGAGCGCAGTAAAATAAATAACACTCCGTATAAGCGCCGTAGACGCGCCGTATAAGCGCGGTAGAGACGCAGTGACATCTCAGAGAACGCCGTACAATATACGTGCAAGCGCCACCGACAACCACAACGTTCGCACTGCGACCTCTGTGCGCGCCCGCGGAGCTCCTGTGGCGTTGTAGGAGACCTTACTGCGCTGCTATGGCGACCTTACGGCGACCCCACTGCGCTCATCAGAACGCCGAGCGACGGCGTTTGTTTTGTGCATGCTCAAAGTGCGCGCCGTCGCTTGGCGTTCTATGCGATCCCAATGCGTCTACTGCCGATGCCACTGCGTTGCTGCGGCGATGCTTGCGATCGTACTGCGCGCACCTCGGCGTTCTGCATTTTTCTTGGACGCCGTGGGATCGCCGTGAGAACGCGGCCCTAGTGTGACAGGGGTTTAACACATGTGTTCAGGGTGGCGAAACCACGTGACTTTTTATCGGTTTCACGGCAAAGAAAGGTAGGCGTTTGCTTCGCAATTATCTTAACATTTATCGAATTATTTTCATCTAAAGCGCACATACACCTCCAAAGTGAGCTCTTTACTTCGCCGCGTAGGGCATTTCGATTCATTTAGTAGTTTCTCCGATTAGCCCTCCAATACATTTTGGGAGGGCCAATCGGAGTAAGTACTGAACACAGACCTAATAACAAATATATTTATTATTAATATGTCTGTGGTACTGAATGAGTCGAATTACCTTTTTGCGGCGAAGGAAGGAGCCCACGTTGTTAGGGTATGTGCGCTTTAGTTGATCACCAATCGCTGAATATTAAGGGAGGTATGAAGAAGAACACATACCTGAGTCGCGTGCTTTGTTTACAACTTCTTTGCCGTGATACCGATCAAAAAGTCACGTGGTTTCGCCAACCTTAGAAATAAAATATATGTTTAAACAAAATATGTGACAAGCAATATGGTCTCTGGTTTTTCAGGTCAATGAATTATGGTGGTATCGGGGTTATCATTGGACACGAGATTACCCATGGCTTCGACGATCAAGGTAGGTTATTCATCTTGTAAAACTGTCGATTTCATGTAAACATTTACACATATAAACTGTGTGAAAATGCACCAGAATTCGCCAAATGTCCTTTATGAAATCAAACATGTTCAGGTGCGCACCCCCACTAAACTCAAATACTGGATATGTACCTGAAATGTGCTTTGTTTAAATATACTAAACTATCATTTTAATTATCTAACATAATATTTAATAACTTATTTAGTGTAAAAACTACACATATCAGTACAAGTGAACTGATCGACACTAACATTACGCTCGCAGTAATAATTGCAAACCACGAGAAGAAGTATAACTTAGCACAGGTACTGGTCACTTTTAATTTTTGCCTTCTATTATTATAATTGTCTATAAAGGACTTTAATGGGAAATTTTGGAAAATGCTGGTGTTCTTTTTCAGAGGTCAGGCAGACGTTCGAAACAATCTCAGTTACAGGCACACTATATACTAACATGTGCAGAAATAAATTTCCTATCCAACAATACCTTTCTTCCTACGATCCCTTGTAAATTCGCTGAGATATCCGAGTTCAAAGTCACCAAAGTGCAATTTCAAGCTGCACGTCGTTTGTCTATGTCCCCCTATGTAAACAAATGAAATTTACCGAAAATCAGGTGTCCGTTAATTCCGTTAATTTCGGCGCAGTATTCCAGCTTCAAATCACAACCAATTCACTAAAGTAAAGCATCGATACGTAAATAAATCCATATTTTATCAGTTTGCATAGTCCGTATCACGAGAAAGTCACACAACAACGAGTATTTCGCCACTTGTTATCGGCACTAGCAGACTTTACAAATGAAACCGCCATTTTCAATTGAATTACGGGGTCGAATGACGTCATAATACGAACCTAACAGCTATGGTAAAAAAAAATACTTTTTAAAATTATTCTTGAATATATTATTAAATACGCTTGTGCTTATCCATAACACTATTATTGATTATAATAGTGTTATTGATAAGCACAAACGTATTTTCTAATATATTCAAGAATAATATTAAAAAGTAAAAATACTTACCATAGCTGTTAGATTCGCATTATGACGTCATTCGGCCCCGTAATTCATTTGAAAATGGCGGTTTCATTTGTAAAGTCTGCTAGTGCCGATAACAAGTGGCGAAATACTCGTTGTTGTGTGACTTTCTCGTGATACGGACTATGCAAACTGATAAAATATGGATTTATTTACGTATCGATGCTTTACTTTAGTGAATTGGTTGTGAATTGAAGCTGGAATACTGCGCCGAAATTAACGGAATTAACGGACACCTGATTTTCGGTAAATTTCATTTGTTTACATAGGGGACATAGACAAACGACGTGCAGCTTGAAATTGCACTTTGGTGACTTTGAACTCGGATATCTCAGCGAATTTACAAGGGATCGTAGGAAGAAAGGTATTGTTGGATAGGAAATGTATTTCTGCACATGTTAGTATATAGTGTGCATGTAACTGAGATTGTTTCGAACGTCTGCCTGACCTCTGAAAAAGAACACCAGCATTTTCCAAAATTTCCCATTAAAGTCCTTTATAGACAATTATAATAATAGAAGGCAAAATTAAAAGTGACCAGTTCCTGTGTAACTTAGTACATGTTTACCCAGGGCGCAAGAAATCTTTTTAATAGTATGCCTATGCTGCAACCAATATTTCTTTTTCTTTTTTTCTAGCACTCCTGCAGTATTTTCTTTTATTATATACCTATCAATAATACATACATAGTACCTTCATTTTCTTACAATACGAATCACACTACAGAACAGGTTATCAGTATGCTACTAAAAATAGATTTTTGAAAATGTTGGGGATTGTCCAGCTAGTAATATATTAAGAACAATGGATGTTTTAATATGAAATGTGAACTATCAGAATGTTTGTTTGTGCGTTTGTGAACATTGTGGGTTAATTAATTAATTTCAGATTATGTCAGTTGGTAAATTCACCAGAATTTGATGTGTAATGAACACAGGTAGTTGTTGCAATGTAATGTACATGTTTTCATGTCTTTCCTGTTGGTGGTTTTCAGTTAATTTGACTTTATATAATTTTGCTTTAATTTGTTGTTTTTGATTCATGTATTTTATTTTAATGATATGTAAAGAGGTATATAATAAAAGGATCATTACTATAGTAACTTGTTCTGGAAGCTTGTATCACCTCTCGTAGGTAAATGCCAGATCAGGATCACACTCGAGGCTACGCCTCTCGTGCGATCCTGATCTGGCATTTACCTCTCGTAGCCTCTCGTGCGATCCTGATCTGGCATTTACCTACGAGAGGTGATACAAACTTCCAGAACAAGTTACTATAGTAATAGTCCTATTATATTTAGTGTTGGACGCAAACTGTTTTCCTTATATCTTACGCAGGGCGCAAGTACGATAAAGAAGGTAACCTGAAGAGCTGGTGGGATCAGTCTATCATTGACAACTTCATCAACAAATCACAGTGCATTGTCGACCAATATGGCAGCTTCGAAGTGCCTGAACTCCGCTTGAACGTGTGTATTTATTTAAATAATGTAATGGTCAATAAACGGTACGTAAAATGAAGAGCTTAGCTGACCAAAAACAAAGCATTACGCGTGCCTATTATTCATCAAACTTTTGAGCACAAGAATCAGACTCAGACTCAAAATCTATTTTTTTTTGCAAACCCTATCAACACAAAAGTATGGGTAAGAATATGTAAGAATTGCGATTTTCAGACATTTTCTGTTAAATTATCTTTAAAGTTACTCATTTCTGTAAGTAAATATAGTAATTTGCTTGTAAAAATGTAGTTTTTTTGGAATTAAAGAAATTGAGATATTGAGTTGAGTTCCATTCTTGTGCTCAAAAGTTTGATGAATATTAGGCAGTATTACAAGGCATGTAGGCATTCAGACCAACATCTTTATTGTTGAGAGTTCTTAAAAACTTGGGGGCAAAAAAGTGAAATAATTGTCAAAATCGGATAATACACGAAGAAAATCTGTCCATTTGAAGGTTTTTCTTTGAAGGTTTTTCTAAAACGGATATGAGAGCCGCAATTTTTAGAACTATGACGTCATAGTTCTAAATTATCATATATGGCATATTGATAAAAATCATTTAAAAAAAGCAAAGAAAATCACGGCAAATGAATGCAAAATCAATTACTGATTATATAATGCATAATTTCACTTTAGTATACATATTTTTTTCATACATTTGCATAATTTGTTTCTATAAACCAGTAAATTATCATATTTTTGACTGTGATTTTCTTACGGATGGCGGGAGGTGTACAGTACGGTGTACAGTACTGGTTCTACCCAGGAAAAGTGGGTTGTCAGCCTCCACCACAAAAAAATCAACCGTTAAATATAACCTTGCATGTGTTGAAAATGACGTAAAGCATCATACAAACAAAAGAACAGTGATGTCATAGTTCTCAAAATGGCGACGTCCGTATTAATTTTGAAAGAACTTTCAAATGATGATATCTTCTTTATTTATCATCCGATTTTGATAATTATTTCATCCTTTTGCAATTGTTCAGTGCTCTCTGTAATAACGATTATTTGGCTGTATGCCTCTATTTCACACGTTAGCAATTACAAACAAAGGGAGGGACAATGTTTGTTGTGTTAGCCTCTTCCAGCCAACCTCCAAAATGCCTGTTTTTAATAAAACTGTTATTAACGTTTAAGAACGTTTTCTAACTACAAAACAGTTTGTGCACATGTTCCTGGTGTGGATCCGCTGCAAGGCTGATATTCAAGAGTATCGCCGTGGCTGCAATGCACATTTTAAAAGGCTTAGACATCATAGGGGAAGCAAAAGCAATATCTGTATTAATACATACAACACATACGTTTTTGTTCAAGTGTTTAACTTTCCGTCAAGTCATTTTAAACACAGTTGGCATATAGCGAAAACACAGCGTCCGTTGATCGTATGTGAACAACCATTTCCCCAAATCGACAGACACTCTCAAAAGCTTCATATTATTATTATTGCAAATAGCAATACAGTTAATATTATAATGGTTTGTGTGTTTGTTTGTATGGTGTTTTACGTCATTTTCAATACATGTAAGATTTTATATGACGGTCGATGTTTTGTGTGGAAGACAGACCACCCACTTTTCCTGGGTAGAACCAGTACTGTACACCTCCCGCCATCCGTAAGAACCGACACTTCCTCATATTATAATGGGGACGGGATACATGTTGTTTTGTATTGCAGGTAAACGGGCAATTGACGTTGGGAGAAAACTTAGCCGACAATGGGGGATTAAAAGAAAGTTTTAGGGTAATGCAATTGTTACCTTTAAAAAAAAATTATAAAAAAAATAGGATAGTGATTAAACACCATTTTAAAATGGTATTAGAAACAATATATATAAACGTGTTAATTGTTTTTGTTACGCATATACTAAATTAAATGTAATATTGAAAGGAAAAAGAAACGCAGGGTGCGTATTTCCGCTATATGTATAGGATAGAGCATGAGTTTTGCACGTGTACGGGGAGATAATGCACGAGCGTAAGCGTGCAAGACTCATGGTCTATTGTATTTATACCACAATAACTAACATATGCTGTGTATATCCTCGGGTATTACACGATGCATAGTGTGTATTTAGGCTATTGTGGTATAAATTGCATATACTGCACATTTAATTCCATATATATTCCAAGGAAATCCCAAGATGTTTTGTAAAAAAAAAAGTGCAGTTAGTTAGAGAAAGGACACAACTGTGATGTTGTAGACGTTTTAATCACAGTACACGTTGTAGCAAGAAATTCATAAATGCTGAAGTTCCTCTTTGAACAATTGAGCCAGTTCAGTACTGTATTTAATGTTAAGTGATTTCAACATTTAAAGCCTAAGTTTGCTCACCTGCTTGAGCCAAATGCGCATTCTGACGATAATAAAACTTTAAAGGGGTAACCATTGGTGTGTTCGGTGCTGTTTAAACCTTCTTTCTAAAAGGACAGGCCTAATGTCGACCTGTACCATTCGATTAGCAGTAGCATATTAAACATACAATATATAGCGGAAATAACAACCCTGCGTTTCTTTTTCCTTTCAGTATATATTATATAAAAACGTTAAACATACTACTTTAGTCGTCTTGGGTGAGCAAAACCTACGAAATACTAGCAATTGGCCGACTTTTATGGCGTAGAAATAAACCGTTGCTTCTAGCGCAAAGTTCCTGGTATGAATCCCAGCTGAACTTCTGATATAGATGATTTCCATGTTGTTTTAGCACCGTTATTTTATTGTCAAACATAGTATTCTGTCTATATGTTATACATGATAATTAGGCTGAATTTCATTTTAACGATAAAAGGCCACCCTTTTTGTAGTATTATCAATTTACAAATTTAACTCTTAAACATCATATGAACATTTCTTGATGACCTCGGAGAGAAACATATTGAAAACCGCTACTAATTTGTATGTACAAATAAGTATTATTTGCATGACGTAGATACTACTTTTACCACTGCGTGACTGCACGGGGAAATGAGGTAAATCTGAATTGTATAGCTGCACAGCTATTGCCATATAATTGATAAATACATTTACCTGTGGATTAATTTACCTGTTCAAAATTTTCTACGTCATCAAATAAAATCTTATTCTCGCTTTTCACAGATATTGCAATGTATGAATTGTTAATATGTATTGTTGTTTATTGATTTCGATTTAAATAAACATAAACATGTTCACGAATCAAAGCATGGCCGGAGAACTTTAAGCATATCGCCACTGCGTTGAAAGCAATATTGATTACATGTATAGCCTGGTTTTTATCAAACGGGTGGCGGTGGTATATTCAAGACACATAGTTTATATTTCATTTCGGACGTATCGTTACTGGGTTGTTGGTGATGCATTTAATACACTTAGTTTGCGCTGGTTCGGTGGTGCTATTTAATAAAAGTACTTGTAGTCAGTACTTCATTTAGGCCTATCGTCACAGGTTTGGAAATGATATTTCATTCAAGTAGTTTATATTTCATTTAGCCGTATCATTCTGGGTCGCGGTTCATATTTAATACAATTTCATTTAGGCCTATCGTCTCTGGTTCGGAAGTGATATTTCATACAAGTAGTTTACATTATACAATTATGGACTTTTCAGCTGTTATACATGATGTGATATGCACCAAAAAAATCATTATTGACCGAGGCGATAGCCGAGGTCAATAATGATTTTTTGGTGCATATCAACATCATGTATAACAGCTGAAAAGTCCATAACTGTTTTATTATATAACCCTCAATTTACAATTATATAAAACAGGTCAATATCAAAAAAACAATTATATAAAACAGGTCAATATCAAAAAAACAGGTCAATATAAAAAAAACAGGTCAATATCGCTAGATATTTTTTCTAAAAAATTACTTTTTAGCCAATGAAAACGCGTCTATTTATAGGTTATATAATAATTCATTTTAGCCGTATCGTTCTGGATCGGCGGTTCATATTTAATATATGTAATCTTTCATTTTAGCCGTATCGTGCTGGGTCGGCGGTTCATATCTAATACATGTACTCTTTCATTTTAGGCGTATCGTCACTGGGTTGACGCTCAGGGCCATGAAGAACCATTGCTTCCAGGACTTGAGTTCACCAATAATCAGCTGTTCTTCCTTAACTTCGCGCAGGTAATACTTGTACAGTGAATACTAATCAACATCGGTCTAATGCAGCTAGCAGGTTATCCCAAATCACTCTTGGTGTGTACTCTTGACGACATCGTTGTTGTGATTTCGTAATTGGTATGAGTTAATTGTAGAAACTTTACCCACCATACGAAGTGGTTGAATACTAGCAGATGGACGCACATCTCATCATTTGGTTAAATGTTGCGACTCCAACCATATTATTCACGTTTATTTTCTGGTCAGAAATGTTATAGCTTAAATATTACGAATAGTATAGCAGAACGAGGCAAAAGGCCAATAAAATTGTCAACGAGAGCAAAATTGTGAAATTTTGACTTTATTAAAAGGGATACTTCAGGATTTTTTGATGGGTCTAGGGGTCAGACTTAAAATTGACACATAATGCTATTTCCTATCCTAAAGGGTCCAAAAGCAGTGAATGAGTCTAAATGATCCCTACATGACCAGGAAATTCATTTTGTACAATAATACCTGCTATCGTAGGTTACATACCAGACTAAGCATTTTACGATCGATTTCATTTAAAATGCAAGGTGAATTATTTTTGAGAACTGTTAATAACACAATATTTTATTGATATCGTTTTTATCATGAATTGTAATATTTTTAAAATTTTAAATTCTTCTTAAGTCTGATGTACCCCTCATAGACGTAAAAACAGCGGGGAAAAGCCCCCACCGCCACATAATCTGCCGAGGGTCAGATTACATTTTGGCGCCCAACTTAAAATATTCATTTACCACCACCTCCCCGCCCCACACCCCACTGCCCCAACCAAATATCTGAAACGTTCTTATGCCACTGCCCCTTAAACATGCATAGACGGATAACTAATCAAAACGTTTAATGGTGTTCCTTACATTACAATATGATAATGAGATTATGAGATGTAAAACTATAGCAGTAGACCTATGAAATAATACAGATACGTTATAGAGTCGTCAAACTCAAACACGTGGGGTTTATATATCAATCATATATACGTGATCATCTTTGTGGTAACTTGTATCGCCTTGTTTGTTAGAGGATGATTTAAACTGTCTCGTTTAATTGGGATGACAATAGGGAAAGAGTGAGGTTTGGTGCTACCTAGAATCTACATGGTTTAACCCCCAACGACCTTATTGTCACTGCAAGGCGGTAGCCCTATTGTCAACCCATGTGTGTTTGTGATGACGTATACTTTGCTTACATGTTTCCTTGTAATTTGATTCACTGTGTTCTGTGAATGCTACATTTCCTGTTTGACGTTTATACTTATTGTTTTGTGATATAAAGGTCACTATTGTCCCTGTTGGTATGATATATTTGTAGTCGTTTGATCTTGTAAATTAAAATAAGTATAACAGCTTTCACAGAACACAGTAAACCCAAAAACACGCAAAAAGACAAACATGAATGGCAGTGTTAATGAGCAATAAAGGCATATGTCGTCACAAACACAAACAGGGTTGACAATAGGGCTACCGCCTTGGAACGGTCAGTGGCAAAAAAGGCCGCTGGAGGTTTAAACCTCACATTTACCCTACTGTCATCTCAATAAAACGGGACAGTGTAAATAAAGAAATCCCCGCCATCACCTATTCTCTAACCAACAAGGCAGCATTAATAGGCAGTATAAACACAAAGATGCTCGTGTGTATATATAAAATATATAACTTACTGCGAATAATTAAGACAACGATAAGTTTTCGTTTTTGCTGCACATCATGTTAATTATACTAGTCCTGTAATATATTAATGTTTACTATGTTGATACACAGAACTGGTGCAGCAATGAAAGTCCAACATCTTTATTGAACAGTCTACAGACGGATCCACACAGTCCGGGACAATACAGGTACTTCCCACTCCCCACCCAACCATAACAAATATCATATCTCAGTTAATATCACAAGACCTCGGTCTGAGGGTGTCTCGCCCACCGCGGCAAACGGCATTTATTAAATTTGTGCTTACATGATGTCCGACAAAGACAACACTTCAAATGACCAAGTATCAAACAAATAAAAGCGAGGTAATCTTAAGAATTTAGGTTACTGAGGTTAAATGATTTAACCAGGGTGTAGTTTTGGGAAAATAACGCAAACTATTACCTTGACCTTGGTATTTTTTGTCGTTCAACGATGTCCACAAATGCCAATAATACAAAGCATATGACCAAGTATCAAAGACATAAAGTGATGCAATCACATAAACATAACTGAGGTTAAGTTACCTAACCAAGGTTACGTTACCTAAGGTTAAGTTTGGGGGAAAGGAAATAACACACAATATGACCTTGACCTTGGTATGTTTTGTCGTCCATCGATGTCCACCAATGCCAACAATACATATGACCAAGTATCAAAGACATAAAGTGAGACAGTCACATAATGTTAACTGAGGTTAAGTTACCTAACCAAGGTTAAGTTTGGAGAAAATAACAACGCAAAATATGACCTTGACCTTGGTATTTTTTGTCGTTCAGTGATGTCCACCAATGCCAACAATTAATATGACCAAGTATCAAACAAAGAAATTATCGAAAAAAGTTAACTGAGGTTAACTTACCTCACCAAACTGATGTTTAGGGTAAATAACGCAAAACATGACCTTGACTTTGGTATTTTTTGTCGTTCAGCGATGTCAACCAATGCCAACAATACATATGACCAAGTATCAAAGACATAAAATGAGACCATCACATAAAGTTAACTGAGGTTAAGTTACCTAACCAAGGTTAAGTTTGTGGAAAACAACGCAAAATATGACCTTGATCTTGGTATGTTTTGTCGTCCACCGATGTCCACCAATTCCAACAATACATATGACCAAGTATCAAAGACATAAAGTGAGACAATCACATAAAGTTAACTGCGGTTAAGTTACCTATGGGAAAAATAAGCAAAATATGACCTTGACCTTGGTAACTTTTGTCGTTCAGTGGTGTCCACCAGTGCCAACAATACATATGACCAAGTATCAAACAAAGAAAACGAGGCAATCACATACAGTTAACTGAGGTTAAGTTACCTAACCAAGGTTAAGTTTTGGGAAAATAACGCAAAATATGACATTGAACTTGGTAATTTTGGCATACATGAAGTCCCTTGACCCAACAAAGCATCTGACAAAGATTCAGAAAAATTCGAGAGGCGGTTGTTGAGATATAGTTGTTTTAAAATTTCACCGGCGCCGCCGGAAAAGTGACTGCTATGTCTCTCTACCCACTATCGTGGGCGAGACAAAAAGGACAGACGGCTATCTTTATATTTATTTTTAAACTTGCGGCGTCCCGTTAGTTTTTCTACATAACTTACGAATCATCCTGTGAAGTTTTAAAACAAACTTGGGGAAGAGATATGATAGTGACGATGTGTTTTATTTGAATAATAGCGGCGTACAAATGTCGGAAAACTTTAAGGTCCAACACTTTGGCGAATGCCAACTTATATTGATGCACAGAAAAAATGTTCCAAGAAATGCCAGTTGATGTTTAACAATAGAGTTTGCGTTATTCCAAGTATTAAAGCTAAATGTGTGTTAAAGGGAATGTAGCGACAGTCAAACACGCTGTTATTAAGAGTTCTGAAAAACTTGGAAAAGGTGAAAGAATTGTCAAAATCGGATGATAAACAAACAATATTTGATCGTTTGAAGGTTGTTCTAAAACGAATATGGGAGTCTCCATTTTGAGAACTATGACGTCATAGTTCCAAATTACCATATATGGAATACTGATAAATATAATTTAAAGCAAAGGACATCACTGCAAACGAATGCAACATCCTTTGCTGGTCACATAAAGCAGTATTGCCATTAAATATAATTGTTTTGATTGTTTTCCTATAAATCAATACGTTTTTATATTTATAAATATTCCATATATGGGTCATTTAGAAATACGTATGTCATAGCTCGTAAAATGGCGGCTTCCATATCCGTTTCAACAGAACCTTCAAATGATCATATCTTTTTTGTTTATCATCCGGTTTTTATAATTCTTTCACCTTTTTCCAATATTTTCAGATCTCTCAATAATAAAGATTTTTTTTGGCTGTGTCGCTGCATTCCCTTCTATGCAATTATATATTATTATGGATCTGTACATTTCAGAGTTATTGGTACGCTACAGAACTCGCAAGATTTCGCCAACACATTCAGCTGTCCTGTAGGGTCCTTCATGAACCCACAAACGAAATGTTCGGTCTGGAAGAAGTAGAGAGTATACTACACCAGGGAAAACATCGATGTTTGATTGTAGATGTTTAATATATGAAACTTAAAAAAAAAGTGAAATTAATGACTGTTTTGCAAATACGCACAAGAACCGACAAAAGAAGAGCTTGGTATGGAAGAAACAGAACGTATTTTACACCGGGAAAAACATCAGACTAATATTAAAAGCAAAGGCGGATCGTTGTAGGACGGACCCGGTGACCCCTGCTAAAATCTGGGTCCCCACCCGTAAACTAAAATTCTGGATCCGCACCTAAAAAAGGTGAATGCCATGGTAACGTTTATAATAAAATAATTATAGGCACGTCCTACAACTAACTGCGAAAAAAATATACTGATAAAAATAATTTTAGCAAGTAAATTGCATGTCAAATTCATTTGCGCATATTCTAGGCTATACGTGACAGAGGTCATTAACAATATAATTAACATAATTAGATATATGCAGGGCATTGTGTTTGAATCGATATCTGCGAAAAAGAAAAAAATAATCTACCTGCTTTACAGATATTATAATTGTCCTTCTCATTTCAATGTAAAGGGAGGTAATCTCATTTTTTTAAATTGCATTATAATGACAAGGTTAGTATCCATTGATTTTGCAGTGTTTATAACTTTAAACCCAGAACTGTTCTTTAGTGACCTTTAACCATATTCTGTATCATACTGGTATTTTTATGCCACCGAAAAGTCATTCCGCAGTTCGTGTCCGGACTGTACCTTCAAAACCCCTGCATGGATTTTTAATTAACTTGACACAAGTAATCAGCATAACAAGACGATGTGTCACGCGCAAAACCCAGGTCCGTACCTCAAAGGTCAAGGTCACACTTGCAGTTCATAGGTCAAAAACAGGTACGCAACTTCGTGTCCGGACCGTAACGTTACAACCCCTGCAGGGATTTTTAAATAACTTGGCACAAGTGATCACCATAACAAGACGATGTGTCGCGCGTAATACATAGGTCCGTATCTCAAAGGTCAAGGTCACACTTGCAGTTCATAAGTCAAAAACAGGTACGCATTTTTGTGTCCGGACCGTAACGTCACAACCTCTGCAGGGATTTTTAAATTACTTGGCACAATTGATCACCATAAAAACGATGTGTCGCGCGCAAAACCCAGGTCCGTACCTCAAAGGTCAAGGTCACACTTGCAGTTCATAGGTCAAAAACAGGTACGCAATTCGTGTCTGGAGGTCAAAAGTCAAATCGTGTCCGGTCAATAACTCTGGCATTCATGGACAAATTTTCAAATAACTTGACACAAGTGCTCACCACAACAAGACGATATATCGCGCACACAATCCAGGTCTGTGGCCTCAAGGTCAAACTTAGCGGTCAAAGGTCAAATCGTGTTCGGTCAATAACTTTTGCATGCCTGGACGGATTTTCAAATAACTTGGCACAATTGCTCACTACAACCAAACGACGTGTCGTGCACAAAATCCAGGTCCATGGCTCCAAGGTCAAGGTCATACTTAGAGGTCAAAGGACACTTCGTGGGGCATTTGTCACTTAGTGATATTTCTTGTTTAAATATGAAATACGCGGTTTTAACTAAATGGGAGATAACTCTGATACATAGGATCACAACTAATTAGTGAAAGAGAAGATCACCCTATGCCATGCAAATGTTTTTTTTATAATACTTCCCATTATAAAATAGTATTCATATGCTTTTAGCTAAGTATACATACAGACTTGCTAAACTTGTTTTTTTTAGTATATATCTAATATAGTTGATAAGAACAGAAAATGTAGTTATTAATATATGAGAGCAGAAAATATAGATGACAAAGAATGTACGTATGCATGTGTTCTATATTTGTTTTAACATCTGACTTAATTGCCGGCCACAATAATAATTAACTGGTGATTCGCACGTGGATTACGTGCGAGTGGATCCATGAGGAACTAGCTCTTTTCAGAAATTTACTGCAAATGTTGCAGGTACGAGATCAGTGAGATTATCGTTATGGGTATATATTTATATACATTCAGGTAAACTTCTGTTTGTGATTATCGATTCTGTAGTATACCACACGTACCCTGATATTACATTATTATATTTCTATTCATTTAATGAAATAAACAAGAGGCCCAAGAGGGCCTGTGGACGCTCTACTTGCTAACATGGCTCTTATAACATCAATGAAGCGAGTGACTGCCATTTACGTTTTTTTGAAAGTTTCGGGCAAAAAAAATCTTTTGAACTAAATCAAGGGCCATAACTAAAGAATCTGTTAAAGTTCGGTATAGATCAGATGAAAAATGAAGGCCCTACCGTATTAACGAGGCAAAATATAGCATTTTTAACTAAATCAAGAGCCATAACTCCGCTGTTACTGGTCCGACTGGTACAACATAGAGCAAAAAAATAAAATAATAATAATTAAAAATAATTATAAAAAAAGAAAAAAAGTTTGGTAACGATCGCATGAAAAATGAAGGCCCTATCATCTTAACGAGGCAAAATATAGCATTCTGAACTAAATCAAGGGCCATAACTCCGCTGTTACTGGTCCGATATGTTTGATTTTCGAACTTGTCCGAGTTTTCATTGATATTAACAAGCTGACAAAGTTTGGTAAAGATCGGATGAACAATGAAGCCCCTATCGTCTTAACGAGGCAAAATATAGCATTTTTAACTAAATCAAGGGCCATAACTAAGTTGTCACTTGTCCGATATGGCTGGTTTTCGAACTTTCATTGATATTAACAATCTGATAAAGTTTGGAAAAGATTGGATGAACAATGAAGACCCTATCGTCTTAACGAGGCAAAATATAGCATGTTTAACTAAATCAAGGGCCATAACTCCGCTGTTACTGGTCCGATATGGCTGGATTTCGATTCTGTTCGAGCTTTCAATGACATTAACAATCTGATAAAGTTTGGTAAAGATCGGATGAACAATGAAGCCCCTATCGTCTTAACGAGGCAAAATATAGCATTTTTAACTAAATCAAGGGCCATAACTCCGCTGTTACTGGTGTGATATGGCTGGTTTTCGAACTTGTCCGAGCTTTCATTGATATTAACAATGTGGTAAAGTTGGTAAAGATAGGATGAAAAACGAAGGCCCTATCATCTTAACGAAGCAAAATATAGCAATATAGCATTTTTAACTAAATCAAGGACCATAACTCTGGTGTTACTGGTCCGATCTGGCTGGTTTTCGAACTTGTCAGAGCTTTCATTGATATTAACAATGTGGTAAAGTTTGGTAAAGATAGGATGAAAAATGAAGGCCCTATCGTCTTAACGAGGCAAAATATAGCAATATAGCATTTTTAACTAAATCAAGGGCCATAACTCCGCTGTTACTTGGCCGATCCGGCTGGTTTTCGAACTCTTCCGAGCTTTCATTGATATTAACAACCTGTTAAAGTTTGCTAAAGATTGGGTGAAAAATGAAGACCCTATCGTCTTAACGAGGCAAAATATAGCATGTTTAACTAAATCAAGGGCCATAACTCCGCTGTTACTGGTCCGATATGGCTGGATTTCGATTCTGTTCGAGCTTTCAATGACATTAACAATCTGATAAAGTTTGGTAAAGATCGGATGAACAATGAAGCCCCTATCGTCTTAACGAGGCAAAATATAGCATTTTTAACTAAATCAAGGGCCATAACTCCGCTGTTACTGGTGTGATATGGCTGGTTTTCGAACTTGTCCGAGCTTTCATTGATATTAACAATGTGGTAAAGTTGGTAAAGATAGGATGAAAAACGAAGGCCCTATCATCTTAACGAAGCAAAATATAGCAATATAGCATTTTTAACTAAATCAAGGACCATAACTCTGGTGTTACTGGTCCGATCTGGCTGGTTTTCGAACTTGTCAGAGCTTTCATTGATATTAACAATGTGGTAAAGTTTGGTAAAGATAGGATGAAAAATGAAGGCCCTATCGTCTTAACGAGGCAAAATATAGCAATATAGCATTTTTAACTAAATCAAGGGCCATAACTCCGCTGTTACTTGGCCGATCCGGCTGGTTTTCGAACTCTTCCGAGCTTTCATTGATATTAACAACCTGTTAAAGTTTGCTAAAGATTGGGTGAAAAATGAAGACCCTATCGTCTTAACGAGGCAAAATATAGCATGTTTAACTAAATCAAGGGCCATAACTCCGCTGTTACTGGTCCGATATGGCTGGATTTCGATTCTGTTCGAGCTTTCAATGACATTAACAATCTGATAAAGTTTGGTAAAGATCGGATGAACAATGAAGCCCCTATCGTCTTAACGAGGCAAAATATAGCATTTTTAACTAAATCAAGGGCCATAACTCCGCTGTTACTGGTGTGATATGGCTGGTTTTCGAACTTGTCCGAGCTTTCATTGATATTAACAATGTGGTAAAGTTGGTAAAGATAGGATGAAAAACGAAGGCCCTATCATCTTAACGAAGCAAAATATAGCAATATAGCATTTTTAACTAAATCAAGGACCATAACTCTGGTGTTACTGGTCCGATCTGGCTGGTTTTCGAACTTGTCAGAGCTTTCATTGATATTAACAATGTGGTAAAGTTTGGTAAAGATAGGATGAAAAATGAAGGCCCTATCGTCTTAACGAGGCAAAATATAGCAATATAGCATTTTTAACTAAATCAAGGGCCATAACTCCGCTGTTACTTGGCCGATCCGGCTGGTTTTCGAACTCTTCCGAGCTTTCATTGATATTAACAACCTGTTAAAGTTTGCTAAAGATTGGGTGAAAAATGAAGGCCCTATCGTCTTAACGAGACAAAAGTTAACAACGGACGACGGACGGACGACGGACAACTCGGCATCCCATAAGCTAAAAAAGAGAAAGTTTAGGTATACATCAATTCACGTTCAAACAAGACAAATTTTACCATACAGAAGTGTTTCGTTGTGCACCTTTCATTTACCGATTTATATTGTTTGGGTTTGCATTTCACAATTACCGATTCATCTGGTTTCATTTTGCACCTTACACTCCCCGATTCATAGCGTTTCGTTTTGGTAATTACATTTAAGCACAGACATAACAGATCGGACACTGTGAAATTTACCTGAATTTCATGTGGGACAGTGGGAAAATTCCACAAAATGTTGTTAAACTTTAAACACTTGTATCAAGGAGTTTTATAGATATAAGCTGGAGAGTTATTTGGGGACGTTTTGACCAGGGGACGTTTTGACTGGCAACCTGTCCAACCAGTGATTTAATTGAATTTAATTGGGGTTTTAAGGTGCACCAACACATGAAAAGGTTATATGGCGCCTAACAGGCATGAACATGCCAGGCTCATCTTCCCTGTACATCGAGATAAAATATGGAAAATGGACCTAGAACCTTCTCACCCTGAACTGCAGAGTAGCTGCAAATTCTATCGTAGAAACTCCATTTAGGCTGGAGCCACGTTATTTTTCTGCCACTGCTCTTTTGATGCGAGCGAGATAGCACCTGAAACGATGCAGGGATCATGATGAAGACCTTTAATAAACAGAAGTATTCTGGTCAAACCTTGATTTTTAACAGAAAAGTCAAAAATGATAAGATTTGTTATCTTTAAACGGCTTTTTATACAACTTCTTTATAATATGTTGAAAACAAAAAAAGAATTATATAATCCCATTTTGTATTCATTATGAATTTTTGAATGAATTCTCATCAAAATCAATGAATAAATGAGAGAGGAGATAGAAGGAAAAGTTAAGGTGCCACCTGATATTTTGGCTACTTCAATGGTTCAGTATCTGTTTGTTATTAGGTCTGGGACTAAGTGTATAGTTTTGTAAGTTACATTAACCGATGCACATTTTTGCAACTTACAATTACTGATTCAGGTATGTTTTTGCTTAATAACTTGCTTAATATGTAACTATTTATTTCAATTTATCCAGTATTTTCCGAGATTAGCCCGCCCAAATGTACATGGTCATACGCTTCCCACCATCATTTCCAAGACTTTGGGAGAGTTAATCTCAGAAGTGTTAGAGGAATCGAAAAACCATTTGCAGCAGAGGAGAGCGCACTTTGTAGGCGATATCTGAATCCAGCGTGGTTTTGCTACTATGTAAATATACACGGAGCAATATTTTTTCCTTAAAACTCACGGTGTCCCAAGTAGGTGTTCTTTAAAACTTGCATACCTATATAGAATTCATTAGTAGGGCTATTCTATTAAAGGGAATGTAGCGACACAGCCAAATAAGCTCTATTATTGAGAGTTCTGAAAAACTTAGAAAAAGGTGAAAGAATTATCAAAATCGGATGATAAACAAAAAAGATATGACCATTTAAAGGTTGTTCTAAAACGAATATGGGAGCCGCCATTTTTAGAACTATGACGTCACAGTTCCATATTACCATATATGGAATATCGATAAATATCATTTAAAACAAAGACAAGAAATCCGTGGATTCACATGTCTCGCCTAATGGGGGCTGGACATAAAAATAAAAAGGTCAATGATGTTTAAATGAAAGTTTGTAAACATTTTAGTAACTAAAAACAACGGAGTTTGCCGTTTGCTGAGATGACATTTAAGTGCATTTGTTTAAAAAACAAAATGCCATTCTATTAAAAACAAGAGGCCCAAGAGGGCCTGTGGATGCTCTACTTGCTAAAACGACTCTTATATATCAAGGGTTGTCGACATAAAACTCCCATCAGTAGTTTTTTTAAAACATTGCAAAAACAACAGGATAGGATGGCCTTAGATCGCTCACCTGGTAATCATGGGCAATAAGTCTACTGTGTCTAGTCTGGCATGGGTATTTTTTAATTTGTCCCCCTATTTCGTTTTTTTCCGGTTCGTTTATTTTTGATGGAGTTACGGCCCTTTGACATTTTTACTTTTAAATTTCTTGACGGCGCTACTTCTCCTAAACGCCTTGTTGGATTTCGAAGAAACTTGGCAGGAAGCATCGGTAAGATGTCTAGTTGTGCATATCGCGCCTTTGTTCTAGTTCAATGATTTATGACGGAGTTATGGGACTTTGACATTTTTCCTTTAAATTTCTTGTCGGCGCTACTCCTCCTAAACGGCTTGTTGGATTTCTACAAAATCTGGCAGGAAGCCTCAGTATGATGTCTAGTTGCGCAAAGCGCGGTATATCAATGAAATCTTTTTACAAGTTCAAAATCCACCTAGATATTATTAGTAACAACAGGTTATGGCCCTTGATTTGTTGGAAAATGCTATATTGTATTTTCCTTTGTTAAATCTGTAGTTACTTCATTTTTTATCTGATCTTTACCATATTTGTTTAGAATGTTAATATACCCCCCACTCACCCATTTTTATGAAATTACATATATAGAAGAAAGTCACAACTAGAAATCATAGCTATGCTTCCTGCTAACACGGCGTTAACATCAAAAAAAAAAAAGAGAAGCAATTAAAAAAAAGTTATGAAATAAAACATTTAAAAACAAAATTGAAAAAATAAATAACTAAAAAATAAAATAAATTAATAAATTCAATAAAAAAAAATTCAATAAAAAAATTTTCTTTTTAAATAATTCAAAAAAATGTAATATGTATATATATATACAGTCGATTCCGTTTAATTGCATATCGGTTAATTGCATATTTCGGTTAATTGCATAAAGTTTTGAAACACAAAACCATTCGTATTCTCGCTTTTATGGAGTTTCTATGTAAGTATTAACAGAACAGTAAAACGAAAGTAGAAATGTGCACCGCTACATGTACAAAATGTTCAGTTTCGGTTATTTGAATACTCCGGTTAATCGCATATATTTTCTTGATAAATGGGCTATGCAAATAACCGAAATCGACTGTATATATATATTACAAAAAATGTAAACAAAAAAAATATGCTAATAATAAAAAAACAAGAGGTCAATGACCTTGAAGCTCTACTGATTGATTTTGTTTTCAGGAAGAAGTCGCTACAAACTTGTTTTTTGAAAATCTATTTTTAGCTGTGGCGGCCATCTTGAATTTCCGGCTGACCTGAAATTTTGCTAGGATCAATTAGACATCAAGAGCAACATTTCTGTGAAGTTTCATGAAAATCCGTCAAGTAGTTTCAGAGGAGTAGTCGCTACAAGTTTTCATTATATAACTCTATGTAAACAAAGATGGCCGCTGACAGCCATGTTTAACATTGAATCAAAATAATGTTCGACTCGGATAACCATCATGTCATGCTGATAATTTTAGAAAAAGTCCCATTTCAATATCACTTATAGTTTTCAAGAAGTAGTCGCTACAAACTTATTTTTTTTAAATCTATTTTTAGCTGTGGCGGCCATCTTGAATTTCTGGCCGATCTGAAATTTTGCTAGGATCAATTAGACATCAAGAGCAACATTCCTGTGAAGTTTCATGAAAATCCGTCAAGTAGTTTCAGACGAGTAGTCGCTACAAGTTTTCAATATATAACTCTATGTAAACAAAGATGGCCACTGGCAGCCATGTTTAACGTCGAATCAAAATAATGTTCGACTCGGATAACCATCATGTCATGCTGATCATTTTAGAAAAAGTCCCATATCAATATCTCTTACAGTTTTCAAGAAGTAGTCGCTACAAACTTATTTTTTAAAAATCTATTTTTAGCCGTGGCGGCCATCTTGAATTTCCGGCCGACCTGAAATTTTGCTAGGATCAATAAGACATCAAGAGCAACATTCCTGTGAAGTTTCATGAAAATCCGTCAAGTAGTTTCAGAGGAGTAGTCGCTACAAGTTTTCATTATATAACTCTATGTAAACAAAGATGGCCGCTGGCAGCCATGTTTAACGTCGAATCAAAACGATTTTCGACAAGGACCAACATCATGTCATCCTGATCATTTTAGAAAAAGTCCCATATCAATATCTCTTATAGTTTTCAAGAAGTAGTCGCTACAAACTTATTTTTTAAAAATCTATTTTTAGCCGTGGCGGCCATCTTGAATTTCCGGCCGACCTGAAATTTTGCTAGGATCAATTAGACATCAAGAGCAACATTCCTGTGAAGTTTCATGAAAATCCGTCAAGTAGTTTCAGAGGAGTAGTCGCTACAAGTTTTCATAATATAACTCTATGTAAACAAAGATGGCCGCTGGCAGCCATGTTTAACGTCGAATCAAAACGATTTTCGACAAGGACCAACATCATGTCATGCTGATCATTTTAGAAAAAGTCCCATAGCAATATCCCTTAGAGTTTTCAAGAAGTAGTCGCTACAAACTTGTTTTTTAAAAACCTATTTTTAGATTTGGCGGCCATCTTGGATTTCACATCTACATGAATTTTTGCTAGGATCAACTAGACTTCATGGGCAACATTTCTGTAAAGTTTCATGAAAATCCATTCAGTAGTTTCAGAGGAGTAGTCGCTACAAAAAAAAAGTTAACGGACGGACGGACGGACAGACAGACAGACGGACGACGGACACCGCACCACGGCATAAGCTCTGCTGATCTCTGATCAGTAGAGCTAAAAAGGCAAAACATTGTAAAGTTTGATAAAGATCAGATGAAAAATGAAAGCCCTATTGTATTAACGAGGCAAAATATAGCATTTTTAACTAAATCAAGGGCCATAACTCCGCTGTTACTGGTCTGATCTGGCTGGTTTTCGAACTTGTGTGAGCTTTCATTGATATTAACAATCTGCTAAAGTTTGGTAAAGATCGGATGAAAAATAGTTTGGTAAAGATCGGATGAAAAATGAAGGCTCTTGGCCAGTAAGCTAAAAATCATCAGCTCCAAAAAGTAGGTCAAGGTCATAGATGAAATCCATGCATCCAAAAGGATGCATTACTAAAGACATAACTATGTCAAAACAGAATATGTTTTCTTCCAATGATTAAGCTATAAATTAGGTTTAAAACATCTAGTGCATAATTATAGTTTGTGAGAAAGTGATGTAAATGTAACAATTAAAGTTATCTGCCCTTTGCTTGGATGGTGAAGGTCACATCCATATTTGCTTTGTCACGCTGCAATGTACCACTCAAGATACAACTATGAGCAAAGTTTGAAAGGTCTTAGTGCATACAGTTTGTGAAAAAGTGACCTAAATGCCAAAGTTGAAGGTAAAAATTATATTCGAAAAGGCGAGACAAAATGAATTAACTACAGATTTAACAAAGGAAAATACAATATAGCATTTCTCAACAAATCAAGGGCCATAACCGGTCGTTATTAACTAGATCTAGCTGGTTTTTGAACTTGTACAAAATTTCATTGATATACCATGCTTTGCACAACTAGACATCATACTGAGGCTTCCTGCCAAATTTTGTAGAAATCTAACAAGCCGTTGAGGAATAGCGCCGACAAGAAATTTAAAGTAAAAATGTCAAAGTGCCATAACTCCGTCATAAATTAGCAAGCTGGAACAAAAGCGTGATATGCACAACAAGACAACTTGCCGATGCTTCCTGCCAAGTTTCGGCAAAATCCAACAAGGCGTTTAGGAGGAGTAGCGCCGACAAGAAATTTAAAAAAAATGTCAAAGGGCATCAAAAATCAACGAACTGGGAAAAAAATGCAATAGGCACAGCAATGCTTCCTGCTAACACGGCGTTAACACCCCAAAAAAAATTATTAATGAAATAAGAAAAAAAAAAAATCAAATTAAAAAAAAAAAAAAAAAAAATTAATAAAAAATAAATCAATAAAAAAAATTAAAATAAATAATTTAAAAATTAAAAAATATATCAAAAAATATATCTTAAATCAATAAAAAAAATTACAAAAAATTAATTTAAAAATTAAAAAATAAATATATAAAAAAATATATCTTATTAAAAAAAAAGCCCTATTGTATTAACGAGGTAAAATATAGCATTTTTAACTAAATCAAGGGCCATAACTCCAATGTTATTGGTCCGATCTGACTGGTTTTCGAACTTGTGCGAGCTGTCATTGATATTAACAATTGGCCAGGAGAAATAAAAATCATCGGCTCCAAAAAGTAGGTCAAGGTCACAGATGAAATCCAGGCTTCCAAAAAAAAAAGATGCATTACTAAAGACATAACTATGTCAAAACAGAATATGTTTTCTTCCAAAGATTAAGCTATAAATTATGTTTAAAACATCTAGTGCATAATTCTAGTTCATGAGAAAGTGATGTAAATGTAACAATTAAAGTTATCTGCCCTTCGCTTGTATGGTGAAGGTCACATCCACATTTGCTTTGTCTCGTTGCAATGTACCACTCAAGATACAACTATAAGCAAAGTTTGAAAGGTCTTAGTGCATACAGTTCAGGAAAAAGTGACCTAAACGCCAAAGTTGAAGGTAAACATTATAAGGTTATCTGCCCTTGCTTGGAGGGTCAAGGTCACTTCCACATTTGCTTTGTCACGTTGCAAGTACCACTCAAGATACAACTATAAGCAAAGTTTTAAAGGTCTAGTGCATACAGTTTGTGAAAAAGTGACCTAAACGCAAAAGTTGAACCTAAAATATATTAAGTTATCTGCCCTTTGCTTGGAGGGTCAAGGTCACTTCCACATTTGCTTTGTCACTTTGCCATGTACCACCCAAGGTACAACTATAAGCAAAGTTTGAAAGGTTTAGTGCATACAGTTTGTGAAAAAGTGACCTAAACGCAAAAGTTGAACCTAAAAATTTGTAAGTTATCTGCCCTTTGCTTGGAAGGTCAAGGTCACTTCCACTTTTGCTTTGTCACGTTGCGATGTACCACCCATGATACAACTATAAGCAAAGTTTGAAAGGTCTAGTGCATACAGTTTGTGAGAAAATGACCTAAACGCAAAACTTGAATGTTGACGCCGCCGCCGCCGCCGCCGGAAAAGCAACACCTATGTCTCTTTTTTTCTTCGAAAAGGCGAGACAAAAATCACTGCAAATAAATGCTTTTTTTTTACTGGTCATATACAATGTAAAGCATTATTGCCATTAAGTATTACATATTTTTCATACAGTTGCTGTCATTTTCCCCTATGAATCAGTAAATTTTATATCAATATTCCATATATGACCATTTAGAACCGTGATGTCATAGCTCTCAAAATGGCTGCTTCCATATCCGTTTCAACAGAAACTTCCAATGATTATATCTTCTTTGTTTATCATCTGATTTTGATAATTCTTTCACCTTTATTCAAGTTTTTCAGAACTCTCAATCATAAAGATGGTTTGGCTGTGTCGCTACATTCCCTTTAAATATTATTGGAACCCCAAACTTTTGAAATTTAACACCTCCCCATAGATGCAAAATTGAGTTTAAAGAACCAAATGTCAGAAAATAGGATTCACTCATAGATGTTCATCAAATTGTCTTCTTGGGGTCCCGGGTATTTTTAATGGAATAACCCTTATTATTATATAACCTATAAATAGACGCGTTTTCATTGGCTAAAAAGTAATTTTTTAGAAAAAATATCTAGCGATATTGACCTGTTTTTTTGATATTGACCTGTTTTATATAATTGTTTTTTTGATATTGACCTATTTTATATAATTGTAAATTGAGGGTTATATAATAAAACAGTTATGGACTTTTCAGCTGTTATACATGATGTTGATATGTACCAAAAAATCATTATTGACCTCGGCTATTGCCTCGGTCAATAATGATTTTTTTGGTGCATATCACATCATGTATAACAGCTGAAAAGTCCATAATTGTATAATATTTACTTGAATAGTTCAAAGCAAATTATTTTTACATATTACTGTTGATTTAAAAAAAATGTATTTTAAGATATATATTTTAACCCATTATAGAATATTAAATTCAGAACAATTGAAATTTTGAATTTTTCTTTTATGCAAATCAAACTGATACTGAGTGCTATTTTAATGCTCGATACACTCTTAAGATTGCTACTGTGTGTCCCTTTAAAGGCCGTTTCACATATACACCGAAACCGAAACGAAACCAAACTGGACGTTTTTTGTCGTTTCAGAATCGGCTAGTGCTTTCACATAAAAGCCGAATTTTGATCCTAATCTCTAAAAACAGCGACCTATTTTGAGACCGAATCCGAAAAAATTAGAAATCCAATTTGTGCATGTTTTCGTTTCGCTTTCGGAGTATATGTGGAAACCCTCGTTTGCGGTAGTACATCCTAATTTTTTCGGTTCGGTTTCGGTTCGGATTCGGTGTATATGTGAAACGACCTTAACATAGTCTAGTATATAGATATCCCTGAGGTAGTTACATTATTTGAAAACAAGTTATTGGAAATTTATCTCCTGAAAGCCTAAGTCGATGTTGACGTATACATGCTTCTTTTAACAACATTCCTCACTATGAAAGTTTTACTTTACAAACGTAAACTGGAAAATAAAACAAAACACAACTAAAAGTTCACATCAATATACTATTTTATTTCCTACATGCATTTTTATTCGTCATGGAGATTAGATACAAAGACTGTAAGTTAAAGATAATCAGATGACAACTGTATTCGACGCATCACTCGGGCCAACAAACAAAAAACACCCATCCTATGTTTTGGCTGATCTCGGCCAAAAAACTGTAGATTTAAAGCCAGAAACAAAACAAATAAATATTCCCTAACTACCCTATTTTTTCAAGAACTGCTACGGCAAACCATATTTTTCCTGGACCTCAAATAAATGTTCGCTTTCGATGTTTTACCTGTAACTGTGGAATTATCAAAATAGATAAAATTCTTCTTCATAAAACATGTTTTTGTTTTATACATATATATCTCCTATGTAACAAACAGTCGCTCAGATTGATATTCCAGAGTTTATTGGAATGCAACTTGCACGCTACAATATAACGCTGTGATATTTTCAGATTGTGTAAACACAAATAACTGTATTTAACCAAGTATACGTTTACCTTCATAAGCTGTAGAATTTCTATTTTATATTAACCATATGCAAACACATGGTTTTACAACAGGTAGTATATATTATATGTCCATCTCTTGGAATTATATTAACCACGTTTGGCACAAACCATGATTAATCCACAATAGCTTTCTCATACATTCACTATGGTACAAGACCAAATAACAAATACACATATATTTGGTTTTTAAACCAATTTCATGGTATAATTTGTATCTCTTTTTTTGGAAATTCACAATATAAACAAAATGCAGTAAGTCGGTGTAAAATTCTAAAAATATTCAATAACTAGAAAATTATTTCAGGCCCCTGTTATCTAAATCCTTAACTTTGTATATTCTAACAAGCCAATGTTCTGTGGTATATGCTTCTTCTAAAACATCGAGCTCGAAATCCTTATTTCCGATCTCTGCATTTCTAACTCTGTCGTAGCCTGTAGGTTTGCCTGTAAAGAAGATAAATTTATTATTAAAATCATGAAACAGAAATGGGTAGTTGGTAACAATGAAACAGATGTACCCACTTCAGAGTATTACATAAACATGAGCTGTTGGACGACAGCACGTTCAACTTTCCAGGGCCCTGTCTATTTATAGGGAAAATAAGTTGAAGGGAAATAAGTCAAGGGAAATAAGTCTGCTAATATTCATAGGAGTTAAGAGTCTGTTGGAGTTCCTCTTATGAAAGTGAAAACATGTGTAAAGGTTCATTGAATTCCTTTAGGCAGTTTCTGAGATGTGAAAGGTTAACCGATGATGGAGTGAGTAGATTGCTCGCCTACAAAATAGAAGCTTGAAATATTGTATGGGGAGTTAATTTCTCAAGATTAAACAAATTATACTGGACCCTGTTTATGAACTGCTGTATTGTCTCACATTTTTTTTACTGGTAAGGTTTCCTTTAATTTGAAAAAACTTTATTTAATGGAGTTAATGCAATTAACATGTCACCAGTACTTAGACATCTCCGCCCTACTGTGGATGTTGGAGTATACTGCCAATATGTTTGATAATAGAGGTGCACATGCTATTGTTTGTCGGAGGTATTATATTGGTTTGATTGGTTGAAATAGATAAATGATTGACAACTGGCATCGTGTTAATTACCTACGTAAAACAATCATCACATTTCAACACTTGTTCTCTGGTGGGGCTCCTACCCACACCAGCGTACACATTCTTTGCCTTAAAGATCAATGGCCACCCTTTTTGTAGTAATATCAATTAACACATTTAACTCTTAAAACATTTCTTTATAGTCTCGGAGAGAAACATATATTGAAAACCGCTACTAAGTTGTATGTAAAAATAAATTTGCATGACGCAGACACTACTTTTACTACTGAGAGACAAAAAATAAATTTGCATGACGTAGATACTACTTTTACTACTGCGAGACTGCACAGGGAAATGAGGTAAATCTGAATTGTATAGCTGCACAACTATTGCCAGATAATTGATAAATACATTAACCTGTGGAATTGTTTACCTGTTTAAAGTTTTCTAGTCATCAAATAAAATCTTATTTTCGCTTTTCACAGATACTGCAATGTGTGAATTGTAAATATCTATTGTTGTGTATTGATTTCGATTTAAATAAACATAAACATGTTCATGAAACAAAACATAACCGGAGAACTTTAAACTACATGTAAACTTTATGTACTGAACTATACTATTTTATAACTTTGAAAGAGGAACTGAAATCTTGATTAAACCAGGAAATCAGTTGTTCACAGTTTAAGGAAAACAAAATCTGACAGTTGACAGTTAAGGAAGACGGTAAATCGCAAAGTCATTATACACGTATGTACCAAATACAGCTGTGAAACCAACACTGATATTAGTTCCACTTAAAAATTTGTGTTTGGAGTTAATTTAGCAAGATGAAAAATTGAACTAAGCCATGTTAAATGGCTAAGCACAGAGTGTTACTTGCATTTAACATTCATTTAGACATCTCCACCCTACTGTGGATGTTGGAGTATACTGCCAATATGTTTGATAATAGAGGTGCACATGCTATTGTTTGAAATAGATAAATGATTGACAACTGGCATCGTGTTAATTACCTACGTAAAACAATCATCACATTTCAACACTTGTTCTCTGGTGGGGCTCCTACCCACACCAGCGTACACATTCTTTGCCTTAAAGATCAATGGCCACCCTTTTTGTAGTAATATCAATTAACACATTTAACTCAAACATTTCTTTATAGTCTCGGAGAGAAACATATATTGAAAACCGCTACTAAGTTGTATGTAAAAATAAATTTGCATGACGCAGATACTACTTTTACTACTGCGAGACTGCACAGGGAAATGAGGTAAATCTGAATTGTATAGCTGCACAACTATTGCCAGATAATTGATAAATACATTAACCTGTGGAATTGTTTACCTGTTTAAAGTTTTCTAGTCATCAAATAAAATCTTATTTTCGCTTTTCACAGATACTGCAATGTGTGAATTGTAAATATCTATTGTTGTGTATTGATTTCGATTTAAATAAACATAAACATGTTCATGAAACAAAACATAACCGGAGAACTTTAAACTACATGTAAACTTTATGTACTGAACTATACTATTTTATAACTTTGAAAGAGGAACTGAAATCTGATTAAACCAGGAAATCAGTTGTTCACAGTTTAAGGAAAACAAAATCTGACAGTTGACAGTTAAGGAAGACGGTAAATCGCAAAGTCATTATACACGTATGTACCAAATACAGCTGTGAAACCAACACTGATATTAGTTCCACTTAAAAATTTGTGTTTGGAGTTAATTTAGCAAGATGAAAAATTGAACTAAGCCATGTTAAATGGCTAAGCACAGAGTGTTACTTGCATTTAACATTCATTTAGACATCTCCACCCTACTGTGGATGTTGGAGTATACTGCCAATATGTTTGATAATAGAGGTGCACATGCTATTGTTTGTCGGAGGTATTATATTGGTTTGATTGGTTGAAATAGATAAATGATTGACAACTGGCATCGTGTTAATTACCTACGTCAAACAATCATCACATTTCAACACTTGTTCTCTGGTGGGGCTCCTACCCACACCAGCGTACACATTCTTTGCCTTAAAGATCAATGGCCACCCTTTTTGTAGTAATATCAATTAACACATTTAACTCAAACATTTCTTTATAGTCTCGGAGAGAAACATATATTGAAAACCGCTACTAAGTTGTATGTAAAAATAAATTTGCATGACGCAGATACTACTTTTACTACTGCGAGACTGCACAGGGAAATGAGGTAAATCTGAATTGTATAGCTGCACAACTATTGCCAGATAATTGATAAATACATTAACCTGTGGAATTGTTTACCTGTTTAAAGTTTTCTAGTCATCAAATAAAATCTTATTTTCGCTTTTCACAGATACTGCAATGTGTGAATTGTAAATATCTATTGTTGTGTATTGATTTCGATTTAAATAAACATAAACATGTTCATGAAACAAAACATAACCGGAGAACTTTAAACTACATGTAAACTTTATGTACTGAACTATACTATTTTATAACTTTGAAAGAGGAACTGAAATCTGATTAAACCAGGAAATCAGTTGTTCACAGTTTAAGGAAAACAAAATCTGACAGTTGACAGTTAAGGAAGACGGTAAATCGCAAAGTCATTATACACGTATGTACCAAATACAGCTGTGAAACCAACACTGATATTAGTTCCACTTAAAAATTTGTGTTTGGAGTTAATTTAGCAAGATGAAAAATTGAACTAAGCCATGTTAAATGGCTAAGCACAGAGTGTTACTTGCATTTAACATTCATTTAGACATCTCCACCCTACTGTGGATGTTGGAGTATACTGCCAATATGTTTGATAATAGAGGTGCACATGCTATTGTTTGTCGGAGGTATTATATTGGTTTGATTGGTTGAAATAGATAAATGATTGACAACTGGCATCGTGTTAATTACCTACGTAAAACAATCATCACATTTCAACACTTGTTCTCTGGTGGGGCTCCTACCCACACCAGTGTACACATTCGTTGCCTTAAACTATAGGTAAACTTTATGTACTGAACTATACTATTTTATAACTTTGAAAGATGAGCTGAAATCTGATTTAACCGGGAAATCAGGTGAACAAATGACAGTCGACAGTTAAGGAAGACGGTAAATCGCAAACAGTAATTAACGTATGTACCAAATACAGCTGTGAAACCAACACTGATATTAGTTTCACTTAAAAGTTTGTGTTTGAGTTAATTTAGCAAGATGAAAAATTGAACTAAGCCATGTTTAATGGCTAAGCACAGAGTGTTACTTGCATTTAACATTCATTTGCCAACAAAAAGGAACTAGTACAAAGGATTTGAAACAATAAGTCAACAAAGCTTAGGGAAAAATGAACATTGGGAAATCACATAGTACTGACTTGATTTTTTTAAAATTAAAATCCGAACACCTGGATAGCAAAATAAGGAAGTAGGACTGATGATTTACTGGGATTCCATCAGAATTTTCAAGGTGCCTCAAGTAAAGCTTGAGCAAGATGAAAACACATCTAGAGCACAAAAAATTTCACTCATCCACTTGGCATGACAAGTGCTTCTTGATGCGGGACGAGTAGAAATTCAGATAAATTCTTTAACATTTTATCAATTTGACCATTCAGATATTACGTAGGACGAGTAACTCAGAAACACATTTTCCTGGCCTGTCATTGCAGATTCCGCAAAAACAAGAAACATCTTGACATTAACTCATGTATTTATCTCATCTCCCTCTGAGACTGCTGTCCCAACATAACCTAATGATGTGTTAACCAGTAAAACATTTCATTTATTTGTAGTTAATGAATGTATGTACCAAATACAGCTTTAAAGCCAAAACTAAAATTAGCTTCAATTAAAACTGTGTATTGGAGTTAATTTTGCAAGGTGAAAAATTGAACAGAGCCATGGTCAGTGGCAAAGCACAGAGTGTTGACTTGCATTTAACATTACATTTGTTGATTCCAAAATGACTGGGAAGCCGATATATTTAAATGAAAATTTGTTGGAGATGCAGAATTATTCACAGAGTAATGGCAGTTAAAAACTGGTAATAAATGAATTGAATTGGAATTGGATTGTATATTTGCACCAACAGCTATCAGGGCCTTCCCCAGGAATTTTTTAAGGGATAGTGGCATATAACGCGCGAGGGTGTGGGGTGGGTGCCGGGAGGGGTCCCCTCCTGCATGTCGATTTTTTTTTCACGTTTTGAAGTAAAATACGGGTTTTGGCATACACCTGACACATTTAAAACATGTTTTAAATATGTCTACCAGTCTGCCATAGACAGTACATGTAGATTTTTTTACTGTTTTTTTGTTGTTGTTTTTTTGGAAAAAGATAACGCTCAACTTTATCCCAGAAATATTAACAACAAACAAATATTTGTTGTTAGATCTTTGACTTTATACATCGTTTCCTTTCCTGTTCTAGTTTTTTTTTTATCTTGTCAACACTTCATTATAGATGTGGTGAAGTTAAGCAGGAGTAATTATATTATTTTTAAGTGAATAACATTTAAAAAAAAACACTTGAAAACGCAGTGTCGTGTGTTTTTTAAGCATCCGAAATAAGGACTATCCGGATTTACATCAACTTTTTACGCTGACATTGTCTTACAATAACTTAACGTCTAAGTCATGTTAACGGCATCAAGCCATTAGCATTTTCGAAAAAAAAGAGGTAGGAAATGGTTATAACGGTATCAGTTTATTTAAAAGTTATAAAATTGCTGTCTTTATTCAAAATAATCATAATTAATCGTTTTAGTTGAAACACGGAAGCAAATTCAAAACCGGAAGTAACCTAAATTTATAATCTGCAACCCCGAGATTCTTATAATTTTATGTGATTATCGAATAATTTGCGTTTGTGAGATTATTTTCTCATCATTATCTATTTAAAACGCGATAAAATGGATGGAGGCACGTTAATTCAACGCTACAATAAAATATAACATAAGTAAATTGTTTTCACATTTGATGACGTAATACGTTTACAGGTCATGTACGCATGGTTGAATTCTTGAATTAGACCCTTATCGCGGAGGTAATTAACACCTCTGTCTCTCTAATCCTTATGAAAACACTCCAATCAAGAGCTAATGACGTATGCTTGTCAGGAGTTTATGCCTCAAGGCGTTATTTGATATGTTATTAATTAACACTGGGAAATGAATGTTTTGACCCACTTTTAAGGGATCGCGGCACGGTTTTAAAGGGTCGCGGTCAGATTAAAGATCGCGGCATGTCTGTTTCAAAAGTTAAGGGATCGCGGCGCCGCTACGCCATAAATGGCTGGGGAAGGCCCTGGCTATAAAGGGCATATGGTGACTTTTCCAGCTTCCATTGGTGGAGGAAGACCTCAGGTGCCAAACCCTACATGCAATTTTCGTGCACAGGCGGGCACCTGGGTAGAACCACCGATAATAATAAATGAATTTTAGTCTCCAGTCTTACCCATGTTACGTAAATACTGGAGTATCTCTTTAATGTTTTGATGGAAGTTATGCTTCTTGTCCTCAGAATTATATTATTTACCTGATCTGTCGTAATATATATATATATATATATATATAGGGAGAAACATTTGTGAACTACCAAGGACAGACAACCTTCGAACTATTGCAGGGCGCCTAGCTATGACGAGATACACAGAAATCAAGCGTATGAATTCACTCCTTAATAAAGGTAGCTGCAACACACGTTGATGAACTGTATCTCTACATCATAACACACTCATCTGGAGGCACAATTAACATATAGACGCATACATACATACAATTATAGCTCATATGAGTGAGCCACATTTAAGCGTTCAACCGCACAAAGCTATATTGAGACAGTGACAATGAAAGGTGCCGGATCTTGGGGATACTGTGAATTCCGTAAATATAATAAACGGAGAGAATTTGAACTCACTACGGCAACTTTCTAAATTGGGATCTCGTAAGAGATTCATGTACACAAGGCAGAATTATCTATAGGGAGAAACATTTGTGAACTACCAAGGACAGACAACCTTCGGACGAACTATGGCAGGGCGCCTAGCTATGACGAGATACACAGAAATCAAGCGTATGAATTCACTCCTTAATAAAGGTAGCTGAAACACACGTTGATGAACTGTATCTCTACATCATAACACACTCATCTGGAGGCACAATTAACATATAGACGCATACATACATACAATTATAGCTCATATGAGTGGGCACATTTAAGCGTTCAACCACACAAAGCTATATTGAGACAGTGACAATGAAAGGTGCCGGATCTTGGGGATACTGTGAATTCAGTAAATATAATAAAGGGAGAGAATTTGAACTCACTACGGCAACTTTCTAAATTGGAATCTCGTAAGAGATTCATGTTCACAAGGCAGAATTATATATAAGGAGAAACATTTGTGAACTACCAAGGACAGACAACCTTCTGACGAACTACGGCAGGGCGCCTAGCTATGAGTATATATATATATATATGCTGTTGTAAGTCAACTTTCGAATAAGTAAACTTCCGAATTTAATTTAAGACTGGGCAGTTACAAGTATAACAATAGCCATTTAGTCTCTGAATGACAATTCTAATACACCGCACTATATACCTAGTTTAAAATATCTCGTTATATTGAATGATATATTACTGTAATTTTTGCAACATTAGGAGAATAAGCATTGCGCATTACGCATTGTAACGTATGCAAAGGTAGGAGAGTAAGCAAAGCAATGCGAAAGATTTCAGATGTGTGCGTTATTTTCACATTTAAGGAGTATCAGAATTGAAATAGAACATCGTTTACGGTGAATTATCTATAATATATCACGGTTTGTCGTTCTATTGTAAACAATAATTTCACTCGCCCTTCGGGCTCGTGAAATTAATGTTTACAATTGAACTCCAAACCGTCGCCCTTCGGGCTCGTGAAATTAATGTTTACAATTGAACTCCAAACCGTGATTATATTAAACGATAATTCACAGTAAACGATGTTCTATTTCTTAAGTATACAAATTTACATAAGTAATTGAATTTCTTTAAAATGGGGTTAAAAATATTTCAGTCATATCACAATGATGTCTAGTTGTAGCAGTAAGTTCAATGTTCAATTTTATAGTGCTGCCTCACTGGAATACCACGTGGTAGACACATGGCACGATACCCCACCCAGTCACATTCTACGGACACCGGGCCGACCAGTCTATTCTTTATGCCGAACATCAAGCTAGAGAGCTACTAGTACCATTTTTATGAAGTCTTTGATATGGCCTGCCCGATGACTGAACCCAAGACCTTCCGCATGCGAGACAGACGCTCTACTGCTAGGCCAGGCCGGGTTAGGACTATCTTCTATCAAGCGTAACTCAGTGTCCTACCTTGTTCGGTGTAAACTTGGCCGAATCTGTAATAACACATCTTGTACATGAGACAGTTGAGCAGTGTGGGGGACCCGTCCTTGTCCACCCTGAACTCTCCCTGAGGCGTGTAGTAATCGGATTCCTTGATGTGGGCCCCGCGATCCGTGGATCCACCAATACGCACCATCCACAGGAACTTATTTATATCTGAATACAGAGTTATTTAGATTACAATTTAAAGACTAGATATATTTTTACGTGGGAGTCTTTTTTATTTTTATTTTTTACGAGGGTGTTCAGCTTCAAAAGTGCCTTCCTGGGGTCACATGTATGCTTTAATGGAATACAATTTATGTTATATGGTGCCACGACACGCCTCCTTTATATCAAGATGAAAACTTCACAACCTCTGGAGTTATTGAAACTGTTAAAACCCTATCAGTTCGATTTTATGCTCACACTGTTAGGCAGTACAAAAACAAAACTTCACATGATAAAAGTTGACAACTCACCATCTGAGGAATATCCCGTTAATCCACCAAATATGACGAGAACGTAGTTCACGTCCAATTCTCGCATAATTTCATACGCTTTATCCTCCGTAGACGACATCGCCTGTTGATAATAAATAATTATATTAGCCATCCACAAAGACCTCAAACATTGAAATCGTTAAAAATAGCTGGTTACACCTAGGAGTTGTAGCTGATAAAGTGGAGATGGGAAAAAATCACACTACAAAATTCTGAAGTCAGTTTCAAACGGACTCCTAATATATGTATCTATGGGGTTTAGCATTGCTTTTAAAAATCTTCCATCATACCACGACAGTGTCTACTTGTAGCAGTGAGCTCTGGGCTCAACTTTAAAAGAGCTGCGACACTAAAATGCCCTGATGTACACACACAACATGATGCTCCCACCCTAACCCCACACTCACAATGTTAACATTTAACCCACTAAGCACGACTATAATAGCCACTGAGTCCATTGTAAACCCAGATCAGCCTGCGAGTAACTTTGTCACATAAATGGAATGGTCTTAATTCAAAGAAAGAACAGTCCATTATAGTGGGTTAAGGGTTAACCTTGTGATGTACCAAATACAGATGTAAAGCCAATACTCACATCAGCTTCACTAAAGTCTGTGACTTGGAATTAATTTAGCAAGATGAAAAATTGGACTGAACCATGGTATAGGCACAGCACAGAGTGTTACTTGCAGTAGTGTATCATAGCAGATTACTTTTGTTAAACAGGGTTCGACACTAACGGTAGTCCGAGACCACCAGAATTTGTCTCGGACTACCTAGACCTCCAAGCTGAGTAGTCCCGTGGACTACCTACTTTTGACAAAAACAAAAGACATAATTGTCAACTTAGTAATAAAACGTGGCAAAACAATTTTCACAGACATAACTGGTTTCCGGTATGAATGTAAATCAACAAAGGCGAGTCCCAGCGATTGCTCACGACTCTATCCATTTTTTACGACAACCGTAAAGCATAACAATGCGGGCCCTGGATTGTTTTGCGAGAAAAATGCGAACATTTTTAATACACTCGAAGAACTCGTTTTTAATGCGGTTCAGTGTATTTCATTGATAAAGTATGAAAGTATGAAATTAACGTATATTCATGTGCATCTTTCCCAAAACTCCTTGCAAAACTTAGCGATATGCTTCTTTTTTCATATGTCACCGGTTTTCACAATTCCAAAAAGAACGCAACGCGCAAGGAAAGATAGGACCGAAAATATATTTGTTTACTTCTGAATATATTTCATTGATATACATGTACAGGCCTTACACTACTGCATAAATATTCAAAAATAAGACCAAGTGGTTTTGGGCAGGGCAAGCGTATTTTGCAGGGCAATTGTCCTTTGAAAATATACTTGCCTGGAGGCTGGGAAAATGGATTCCAAAAACCCTGTTTTCAAACAGTCTATATCCCTGAGAGCGCTTTCTAATTTAAATAAGGCATTCATTTTGCAATTAAAAATCATCTCAGAATTTTATAAAAATAATAAAGACAGGACGAATCGTTAAACTGAAATGGTCATATACCCCTATTGCATTTCCCATAGGCCTACATTATAGCCTTTCAGCCTTCAATCCCTGTTTCTAAATAAGACTGGCTGAAAAACAACAACTTTTCTTAAAGAACTATCTTATATACACTAAAAAAGGATCAGCAAATTGGAAATAATGTAATGCTTTTAGCCGCTAATACTTCACTGAAGGTTTCACCCTAGAATGACAGTAAATAAATTGTACTTTATTCACTTTTTTTTACTTTTCTAAGTATACCCTCAGCACAATTTTATCAATAAAATTGCAAATTTCAAACAAAATATCCTAAATGAACCTGTTTTATGCTAAACATTTAGTATTCTGATGTTTTACGGGGACAAATTATGATTTTGGTAATTTATTCTAATCAGAATATATCTTACAATCTATCTACATGCCCTAATAGACCCTATACTTTTTTCAACCAATCAGACGCCCAAGAACAATAGTGGTTACTGTATCTGACCTAAAAGAAAATGATGTTTCAATTAAATGGCTCATCCATGTATAATGATGAAAAACATAAAATAACATTTAAGGACTAAGGTGTGTCTCTGAGCATTTTAAGTTGTTATGGGCTGTTTGGAATGACAGGAAGATGTAGATCCTGGTTTTATCTGACTTTAAAAGACTTCCAGACCTTGCAGAGTAAGGCTAACAGGCAGATGTGCGACTTGTGAAATTAATCAATACTGAGATAGAATTTGTCATTTTGGAGTGTTTTTCGTTTATGTCTACTGTTTCCTTCGTTACTTATATTTTGTTTATTTTAAATTCCTTTATTCTGAGGTTTATATTTTGAAAACTAGCCGGACTACCAAAATCTGTGCAGGACTACTTGATTTTGAAAGTTGGTAGTCCTGCGGACTGCTTGGGGAAAAAAGTTAGTGTCAAACCCTGTTAAATGATAGATAAGTTAATGGTAGTATACAACAACTGATTGAGAAGTAAATCAAATCACCAATCACCCTGACCATGTTTCCATAGAAAATAGTTTACAATTCACACACAAATTGTAACTAATCTTTTACAGTACTCTGTAGTAAGCATTTTTGTTCTTAGTTTAAAACTGCAAATTCTTTATTTCTGGATTTTTTTTCACGTCTTTTTCGATAAAGGATTTGAAAATGAAGCGAAAACTAGAAGGCCATGGCCCACATGTCAAGCTCTGTGAAGAAGTTTTTGATTTGACCAACATCAACGTCAATCCCAGGAAACATGGTTCCTAACATTTACTTTGTAGTGTATTTAATTAATCCAAAGTAGGTCACATGAATGAAAATGCTGCACATGATGTATGTAAGATGCAAGAGGATCATTCTGGTGGAGTTTGGTGAAAGTCCTGCAAGAAATGAGCAAGATATGCATGCCGTTGTAAGACTGAACGGGACCTATATTATATCGAAATTTTGCACGTTCGACGCATTAAAGGGAACATTGTGGTGGCGTTTGGCGAAAATCCTACAAGTAATGAAGAAGATATAAATTCAGGTTGGACGACCGACAAACGAACAAACATACACCCGCACGACATTGTGATCGCTTAGTCGAGATTAGTAAAAGGGCTCGACAAAAACGTATAATGAAAGGGGTTACCTGTCCAACGCGTGATATGTGTGTATTATTCCAGGTATTGTTATCCACCAGTATAGTCCGATTTGCCATAGCCGTAATCTGGTAACCGTAATCCCACCATGACATCACCTTGGCATCCTGCAACAGAAAATACAGTAGTTTAATAGCAGTAGTGCTCGGATGGTACTGGATGTATTCTGAAATACCTTGAAAATGCTTGAATCGTTCACAAACATCCATACTGCATTTAAAACAAGTGTACTTTGCTAAGGCTTTTTCATTATTAAAACATACCCGGGAACCCAGGAACATCTTTGGGTAAAACTTATTTTACGAAATAAGGTTCTTAAAACTCCATTTTGCACATATGGGTGGGTATTCAAATTTCAAAAGTGCCTTCCTAGGGTCACACTGTTTTAACGGAATAGCCCTTATGAAACTATTCATGTTTCTACTCATCGGTGATAAAAAGTCGATACAAGTCCAATTCTATGATGCCGATTCTACGTATTTGACTGGGCAGAAAACTGGCAACAGTATGGCAGATAGAATATGAAAATGTTACTATAATTTAGTGCATGGTGCACAAAAACCACCGGGACAATTTTTTGAGTAGAAGATTTGGACTCAGTTTTCCTTGTAACACCTTTTTTTAACTACTCCAGGATTAGTCCTCGAGCCACCCAGTTGTTCTGTGTGTATAGGCGTTTATTTATCCCCAGTTTTAAGTGTCATTCAAAGTACTGTTCAGGTGTGAAAATATTTCTATAATTAACCCAAATTCGGTCCTGGCTAGGATAGAACGCACTATCCCTGGATTACTAAAGCGATGTGCTCACCATTACACCATGTCGACACCTCCCCCAGTTGTTCAAAGGCATATTCCATTTTAATTTATCCATGATGGAGTGGAGTGGGTGGTGTTTAAACATATTTGGAGGTGGGTGGGTTGGGGTAGGGGGTTTCGTAAAAAAAAACATGGTGGTGGTGTGGGAGGTGGGGAAGGGAAATATGTGTCCCTCCATACCAGTGGTCAATTTAAATAACATCCCTAAGGTGTATAACGGGACACGGCTGTATAACCCATCTTGATCCCTGCAGCAACTTGTATATGATATACTACAGGGAGGAATACTAGGTTATCTTCTATTTTGCAAAACGAACATAACAGAGCCATGTGCTAAAGGCAAGACTCAGTATGAACAGTTATCTTGCTACAGTAAAATTCACTTTTAATGTTACAGACATGCTTCAATAGTTTGAATACCGATTTGAAGATGCATTACATATTTTGTTAAGCAATGTACAAACGATCATTGAATAGTTTACATTTAGTTATAGCCATTTAATACCAGAAGTGGTACTGACGACTATTAGTTTTTCATACTGACAAATTTTGTGACCACATGAGTATCCGTCCTTCCTAAAAAGTTTATGTTTACAGCTTTTATAGAATTGGAATGTGTATGTACCTACATTTTTACTTTGAAATGTCTCAGACACAAACTTATATATGAAAATCTAGACATGCAAGACAGGGTTACAAAATACACAGGAAATAATCTCGCTATTACAAATTGTACTGCCTATTAGGATACGACTGCATTTAATGTCATGTATTATACAATAGCTAGATTGAGAGTATAAATAGAGGATCTTTATACATGGGTGCTCATTCATTATTGAATTTATTAACCGAGTTGGCAAAATGATATAATGCGAGGCTCTTGCCGAGCATTATATCATTTTTGCTAAAGAGTTAAATAAATTTAATAATGAGAACGAATGTTAGATTATATTTATCACATAACTTATAACGTCACATTACGTCAGAAAACGTACATTAACGTCCACGACGTCATTTACGTTATGTTATACCGCTAGTGGAATATCGAAAATATGGAATGGTGTTATTACACTCCCACACCACATATTATGTGATAAGTTGACACCTTACATTAACACCTTACCTCAACAGATCGGGTCACATTCACTTGTAAACAAACAACCACCTTACTACATATAAATTTGCGATACTTCACAGAATGACTTGTATGGTGCAAGAGTGAACCTAGTGAAGTATGTGGCTTATGTTTATATCTTTAGTTTTAATAAACATTACAACAAGTTTCATTATTGTGTGGTCACTATGGCATAATTATATTAGTTAACAAAATCAGGAGTTCTCACCTCTGCCGTGTTTTGTCTGAGCCAGTAGTATGCCTCACGGAAATCATCGAATATTATCCTGCCACCGTCCCCACCTCTGGCTGACAGTACAATGGATGGACTGGAGTAGGCCTCTGATGTAACCCACGTACAATGGAACGTGTACGTGATCAGGAACGCCGAGATCAGGAACACAACACCTGTGGCAATCTGGGAAGATCCAGTAGAAAATACATAGTGAGTTTTATCTATCCTGCAATACCACATTGGCTACATCACAGTGAAGATACCACCATCCGTACGAAATGACCATTTCTCAATTACAAGTCGACCTCACAGTTGGATTTGAACCCGCAGTGATGAGAGGCATGAAGGTTTCAAACGCAGCGTCTTTACCCTCTAGACCACGTATAGAACAGTCTGCTATTACAGTGCATGGTTTTAGTCCCCACCGGTCCCGGGGGTGGTGGGACTATTGGTTTGCACCCTGTCCGTCCGTCCTTCCTTCTGAAATGCTTGTCCGGGCCATATTTTCAATACTATAACACTTAGAGATACCAAACTTAATATGTGAATACATCTTGGGATAGTGGTGTGTCGCATACCAAAATAAGGTCATTGTGACCTTGACCTGTGACCTCTGTCATAGAAAATGCTTGTCCGGACCGTATTTTCAATACTATAACACTAAGAGACACCAAACTTGGTATGTGAATACATCTTGGGATAGCGGTGTGTCGAGTACCAAAATAAGGTCATTGAGACCTTGACCTTGTTTTCTGACCTCAATCATAGAAAATGTCTGGAAACATTTCATCTGGGCCAATGGGGGACTATGGATTGCCCTGCAATTCTTGATGCCCTTGTTTCCCCTGTTTCTACAGATTACTCTGGTCCTTCTTAAAAAAGAACAGACCTTCTGCGATAATTTGGAGACTTTTTTAAAGACCTTTTTATACCATCACCAAATGGTGAGGTATAGTCTCGTCTGTCCGAGTATCCGTCCTTCCTGAAAAAATTGTGTGCTATCTCCTCTCAGTTTTCAAGCTATCGTTTCAAAACTTTACAGGATGCTTACCTATGATATCAAGATGTACATATAGATTCGGTGCCAAACTCCACCTTGTAATACCGGAGTTACAGCCCTTTTTCACTTTTCTTTTTTGCCCGATTAGTTTCCATGGTCAGTTTTCTAGTTTTAAATTATTTCACCAGTTTATAGACGTGCAGTTTTTCTCGCTTATATATAGTAATATGTCAGAGGGACAAAAAATAATAATCTAAATTCTTACCTCATGTTTTAAGGGGTACGTATTATCGGCTCTCTTGGGTTTCTTGTCCTTCTTGTTGGGAGTATCGATGTTCTTCATATAAGTAGACAGTATACCTGACACACCGATGGCGGACAGTATACACATGACGGGCGCCAGCACCAACATGAGACGCACCATCACACCCTGTGGTGAAAACAATATTTTATTTAGAGCTGTTTTTTAATAGAGCCTTTTCCACTCTTTAGCCTAAAGTGTTGTATGAACATCTGAAGTTTGATTTATATTCTTTGTTTATTTGTATGTTGTTTTACGTAATTTTTAACACATGTAAGGTTATATATGACGGTCGATTTTTTGTGGTGGAGGCAGACCACCCACTTTTCCTGGGTAGAACCAGTACTGTACACCTCCCGCCATCCGCATTGGTTTATATAGTACAACTATCTAGACAAAATCCATGACTCGGAGCAAAACGTAAAATTATTTTGGATATACAGATGCATGTCGTCACTTGGCATAAAAAAGGGAACTTTTGGATCTATTTAGATATATCTAGATAGATGATGAATCCAGAGCATGAGAACAACCTATATAACTGTATATAACACAAATTATATTTGAGGCAACGGTAAGTATTGTATTCTTCAACAGTCATATTTGACAGTATCAGTATACATCATACTGTTATGAAAACGCAGCATTTTTACACAATTTTGGGGGAAATGACTATCAGCAGCTGGACATTGTAAACCCTGATCAGCCGGCGAGTTATTCGCAGGTTGATCTCGGTTTACAATGGACACAAAGGCTATTATATTCGTGCTTAGCGGTTTAAGGGTTAAAGGGGAAACAACAGACTTTTTCATGAAAAATCTAAAAAAAACTAAAAATGATTAAAGTCATGGTAAAAGTGCTACATGTTGATCAAAATATGGTGTCTGCACCATGTTTTTTCATGTGGCCTAAAAAAAAGATGTGTGTTTCTGGTTTCACCCTGTCAAAAAGTTAGGGTAGGTACTTAGGAAAAAGTTTTTTTTTTTAGATAATTTTTTTATATATATTGTTCGCATATATATTATGCCATTTTAACCTTTGCAAACAGTTTGGATCCAGATTAAATGCTTAACAACTCTGGCTAATAAAATTATCATTTGAATAAAAATATTTGTTGTTTGTAATATTTCCTTTTTTTTTTCTTTTTTTTTGCTAAAAATATTTAGGGTCGGCGGTGAAAAAGTAGTCGGTCGGGAAACCGGAAACACACATTTTTGTTAGGCCTTTCTGAAATTTTAATTCACCAGATTTTAATGGAATTTGGGCGTAATACGCTAATTAACTTTGATGCATAACCTACGATAGCACATTACTGTGCAAATGAACTTTCTTGTAAATAAGGGGTCATTTTAATTCAGAGCCTTAAACCCCTCGATAAGCCTGATGTACCTCATTTTAATGATATATTCCTTGAAACAAAAACTCCAATACCATAAACTAACGAGTAGGAAAATTCTTAAACTATCCAATCAAAAACAGTGACTATTGCAGAAATATTTTTTGAGGAAAGAAGAACTCTGGCTCTTTCTGTAGTATACCTTACACTGTTGCTAAATATAAAGTGCTAAATATAAAGATTTTTATTATCATAACACTTCTTCACACAACCAAATCAAATTTACATAAGCATACTTACAGCAAAATAGATACTTGTCACTCCGTACATGATGATGAAGATGTTAGCATCTGTCAACTTCTTGAAGCAGAAATACAGGCCGGCTGTAACAGACATGTTTAGTTTTGTCATACAGAGAAATGTTGAATAGTTTTTAGAGAGATTTTAGAAAGTAAGCTTATATAACAAGAGTGTACACAGGTGAGGAAAGACAGGTAGTAATGTACCAATATCAACTAAGCAGAGATTTCATATCAGAGAGGACATCTGAAGAACTAGAATGTCGGATATCTGACTAATGCCCCTGTGAAAATCAGTATACATGTACAACATTATTGGATACATGTTAAGATGTTAGCGTCAGGGTAAAATAATTTGCTAACACGTGCTAAGAGCCAATTCGTGCAAAGTTGGTGTCGGGGGATAATTTATTTTTAAAGTGAAACAGGTACATTTTAGATCATCTTCTATAAATGTAGGGTTGGCTGGCCATTAAACTGGTAGTAAGAAATACTGGTATACAACAGTCTAATTAATTGACCAACTCAGGAAAAATGCCACTAAACAAAATCTCCAAACAAAATGGGGGGAAACAATGAATCCCAAAGAGTTTAAACCTTTAGACAAGCAACCAAATAACAGGCAAAACAGCAAATAAAATTCCCAGACTTACTTGGAAACATAAAGACGAGCATCTGCAGATCAAAGTAGAAGGATGACCAGGTTGTCGGTTGATGTTCTGATACAGATGCGATGATGGGGATGTTGTTCTTGGCATAGGAGGGATCCAGCAGAGAGTAGAAACGTCCAGTCCATGGAGAGATTTCTATATACGGTTAAGGTCCATTCGAGAGAGATTCTTGGTGATTAATAGTTCAAATAACAAAATTATCTTGATTTAACTTGATATACCACTTGGACAAATATTCAAAAGTAGTTATTGAGAAATGGTTACTGGAAAACTGAAATCACATACAGTGCTTTGGGGTGTATAGAATCATTGGTAGGGCCAAAAATAAAATTATGTTTGTTTCCCCTTCCCGACCGACCCACCGAAATTGCCGCGACCCGAATTATTTTTTCGACACTGGCGAAAAAAAAAAAATAATCTTTTTTATTTTTTTATTTTTTTTTTGTCTTAAATGTGTCTTATAGGTAGCATGTATTCCAGTTTTGATCTCAAATAAAAGAAATGAAATAAAAAAAATATTTTACCTACCTACCTACCCAACCCTTTTTTGCATGGGTCGGGAAGGGGAAACAAACATAATTTTATTTTTGGCCTAGTAAAGAATCATTTCCTGTTTAAATTCAATTTTCTTAGCTCATATATTTTAGATTATTTTAAAACTTTCCAGGCTTGAAGATATATCATATAAGCATACATTTATTCAACGGTGAAATTATTTGGGACATTTTTCCATGCAAAATATATCACTACGTGCAACACCTCTGAGAAAAAATGATTCTATACTACCTGAATGAAGTGTGTTTTTGAAACGAAAAATTTGTATTGTCACAATAAACTCAGAAATAAATATTTGCTGTTTTAACAAATGCTAGGGACACAGGTCAAAATGCAATCATCAATTAAGGTAACTTGTTGAAGTTTGGCACTTTTAAGGATAAATTGAAATTATGTAAATATTGGTGCAAAAACGCCTATTAAACAAGAGGTCAATGACCTTGAAGCTCTACTGATTGATTTTGATTTCAGGAAGTAGTCGTTACAGACTTGTTTTTTGAAAATCTATTTTTAACCGTGGCGGCCATCTTGAATTTCCGGCCGACCTGAAATTTTGCTAGGATCAATTAGACATTAAGAGCAACATTCCTGTGAAGTTTCATGAAAATCCGTCAAGTAGTTTCAGAGGAGAAGTCGCTACAAGTTTTCATTATATAACTCTATGTAAACAAAGATGGCCGCTGGCAGCCATGTTTAACGTCAAATCAAAATGATTTTCGACAAGGACCAACATCTTGTCATACTGATCATTTTAGAAAAAGTCCCATATCAATATCTCTTATTGTTTTGAAGAAGTAGTCGCTACAAACTTATTTATTTTAAATCTATTTTTAGCTGTGGCGGCCATCTTGAATTTCCGGCCGACCTGAAATTTTTCTAGGATCAACTAGACATCAAGAGCAACATTCCTGTGAAGTTTCATGAACATCCGTAAAGTAGTTTCAGAGGAGTAGTCGCTACAAGTTTTTACTATATAACTCTATGTAACCAAAGATGGCCACTGGCAGCCATGTTTAACGTCGAATCAAAATAATTTTCCACAAGGATCTACATCATGTCATGCTGATCATTTTAGAAAAAGTCCCATATCAATATCACTTATAGATTTCAAGAAGTAGTCGCTACAAACTTATTTTTTAAAAATCTATTTTTAGTTGTGACGGCCATCTTGAATTTCCGGCCAACCTGAAATTTTTCTAGGATCAATTAGACATCAAGAGCAACATTCCTGTAAAGTTTCATGATAATCCGCCAAGTAGTTTCAGAGGAGTAGTCGCTACAAGTTTTACTATATAACTCTATGTAAACAAAGATGGCCGCTGGCAGCCATGTTTAATGTTGAATCAAAACGGTTTTTTGACAAGGATCAACATCATGTCATGCTGATCATTTTAGAAAAAGTCCCATATTAATATCACTTATACTTTTTAAGAAGTAGTCGCTACAAACTTGTATTTTAAAACTCTATTTTTAGCTTTGGCGGCCATCTTGGATTTCACATCAACATGAATTTTTGCTAGGATCAACTAGACTTTATGGGCAACATTTCTGTAAAGTTTCATGAATATCCATCCAGTAGTTTCAGAGGAGTTGTCGCTACAAATAAAAGTTTACGGACAGACGGACGGACGACGGACGCCGCACCACGGCATAAGCTCTGCTGATCTCTGATCAGTAGAGCTAAAAATGACAGTTTCAGGACAATAATTTTAGAAATTTTGCTATCATACGACTAAAAGGGTAAATATAAATCAGAAATTAAATAAACATTTTCCTTTCATTTTAAAATTAGACATTTAACCCAAGTGATTCTATACCCCACAAAGCACTGTATTTGTTTGAATTGTGTATTACACCATTTTTAGCACATTAGGCCAGCCATACACGAGGATGTTGTTTTTTTGTGGTCGAGGCAGACCACCCTATTTTTCCTGGGTGAAAGGCGAGAAAGTTTAACTATCATGGCCACGGATCACAGAACCCACCAAACACGGTCACAGACTATGGTAGGCTTTACGAAGGTAACTCACCTATAAGAGCTATAACTTTGCTACAATGCAATACAGAATTAAGGGAACTTTCGCGTCTAAGTCGCCTTGATGATACTGAAGGCAAAGTTTGAATGAATCGAGAGTATAACATAACTTTAAAACAAAATTTAATTCCATGTTGATGCCACCGCACAGTGATACTTATAGTGTTGGGTATCGGTTGAAAATTCATGATCGATCATCAGAATTTTCAACCAACCGATGATTGATTAAACATGGCTTCCATATAAGACACCAGTGTAAGCCTTTTACAGACTGTAATGAAGTAAAGTAACACATTTCAAGTATGTTCTGGTCATTAAGCAATTGAATGAAACTGACCAAGCATTCATTTTAAGTATAAATTGTTGTGATACCCATTTAAAGATATACCATTTATGATTGTTGCAAAAGTAAATTTTTTTATTCTCTTGAACATTTTAGTACAACATAATGAAATAACCGAGTATACTCATGAAAAATTGTATTCGATCAATCAGAATAAAGGCTTAACTGAATGAATGATGGTGTTTTACGGCACGCCGACACATAAATAGGTCATATTGTGCGCAAAAACTGATGAAAGATGAAGAAATGAAGTATTTATCAGGGTTCTCCATAAGAACCGGCCGCCGGCCGAAATGACCGCTTCAATCAAAGTTCGGGCCGGTTCAAATTTGCAAAACATAAAAAAAAAATCGAAACCGAAAGTACCGTTTGTTTACTGCAGTTCAAGGTGATTGGACTGGTATACGAGTGTTAACGTCTAAGTGGTTATCTATTTATATAATCACGCGACGCAGTCTAATCGATGTCATTGAAGTGGGATACTCGTGATGTAAAGCGTCTAACAACTTGACAACAATGACGGAAAAAAAGAGAAAAATTGACGATTTCTTCAAGCGTTTACCGTTTAAGCAAAGTATTTACACCGTTTTGTATCGCATGTCTTTTCGTTTTAATATAATTAATTAGCGAAATCAACTGTTTTGCATGCGCTGTTTGTACGAGAATTATGCTATTTGCGATTTTCGTGTTGGTATAACCTGCATGGTATGCCTTTCGGTTTTCGTGTTTTTGTGTTTGCATGCGAGTTTTATGCGGATTTCATCTACGAATTCTTAAAATAAGGTAAGTCACTTTTAATTTATTTATTTCACTATCTCACAGGAGAGTCGGTGTTCCATTAGGATAAATGGAACACCCAGGTCCCAAACTCTCCTGAACTTTATGTATCTCCCCACCCACCCTCAACACACACACCCACCACACACATTACACTTTATGGCTTAGATTTAAATTCAAAAACAGAAAAAAAAATTGACAAGGGTAGGAGAATCTATGCCAAATTTACCTACTGCTACACACATTACCATGTGCTCGTTTGTATAAAATGTGTGGGAAAGCACATGCTTTATCACATGGGGTAATTATATGTTGTGATCTTGGTATATATTTGATTGCATTGCAATTCTTTTACCGCCAAGTTTAAAATAGCAATCCGCTAACCCTGGCTCGTAATCGTAAGCTCATAAACATAGAAAATACCTTTGTCGCATCCTTATATGTTAAATTTAATATTGTTTGGTTTATGGCTCAGTTATTGAGTTATGTTTTTTTCAAATACCGAATGTAATAACAAATTTGAACAGATCTAAAATACAATTCCGGTGTACATACTAAAATTAAGCAGTTTTTCATCTTTTGTTTTTAAATATAACTTGAATTTGATTTATTTAGAAAATAATGTTTTTAACATGATTTGATTTAAAATAACTTTTTTATTATGTATTCATTTCAGGCGCAGACAGTCGGTGTTTAAACGAGGATTCAGAACAAACTAACGCTATATCTGAGTCGACGCAAAAGCCAAATGGTCAGTATATTTCTTTTTAAATGTTAAATGCTAAGGGCGACTACAATAGCCTTTGCATCCAGCGTAAACCCAGATCACATCGATAACTCGCAGGCTGATCAGGGTTTACACTGTGGTGGCTCATCAGTCATTTCCCCAAAACAACCCTTTCAATTTAAAGAAAGGACAGTCCATTATAAATCAATAGCAGACTAAGGGTATGTTCAATTTGTTTCCAGTTCACTTCATCATAATTGTTATTAAACAAATTGTTCCTTTTTATTCTATATATGACATACCTATATTTTTTTCTCTACAGACTCAACAGGTAGCTGTAGCATTGTCAGAACAACCAGTGTGTCAGACTCGGGTGGGGAATGTTGTCAC
>JAWPHD010003755.1:0-207129 GCA_037043455.1 Cyrtodaria siliqua
CACCCCATCACACCCCCCACCCCGCCCCACACTTGGAACTTTTTTTTTTCCATATTTGTTTGTTGTTTTAGTCAATTTTAACACACATATGTTGCCCCCTCCGCCTCCCTCTCCCCCCAACCCACTCCCACCTCTCACCCCCGCTCCTCCCCCAAACAACCCCCACTTGAAAATCTATTTTTTTTTTTTTTTACATATGTCTGTGTTGTTTTAGTCATTTCTTACACATATATGTTGCAACCTTCCCCGTGCCCAGCCCCCCCCCCCTCCCCCCCCCGCCTCTCACCTACTCCCCCACTACTTGATTTTTTTTTATTTTTTTTACATATTTCTTTGTTGTTTTAGTCAATTCTTACACATATATGTTGCCCCCTCCCCCCGCCCCCAACCCACTCCCGCCTCTCCCCCCGCTCTCCCCCACACCCCACCCACATTTGAAACTTTTTTTTTTTTACATATATCTGTGTTGCTTTTGTCAATTCTTACACATATATGTTGCCCCTCACCGCCCACGCCCCCACCCCACCTACCCCCGCCTCTCACCCCCACCCCCCCACCACACTAGATTTTTTTTTATTTTTTTTACATATTTCTTTTTTGTTTTAGTCAATTCTTACACATATATGTTGCACCCTCCCCCCCGCCCCCAACTCACTCCCGCCTCTCCCCCGCTCTCCCCCACCCCCACTTGAAACTATATATATATTTTTTTTTTACATATTTCTGTGTGTTTTTGTCAATTCTTACACATATATGTTGCCCCCTCCCCGAAAAATCGAATAGTCGAGCTGCGCTGTTCTCCGACAGATCTTGTTAAAAATTGTTCTCAGATGTCGTGCGTTATTAAGCGCGATGTTGCAACGTGTCTATTTATGTCGGAGCAGATTGCCTCGCAGAGATGGCAAGCAATGATATGGGATGTCAGATAAGAAACTAAGAGTTTGACCACGAACTGACAAACAAAGAGTTCTTCAGGCCATAGGTAATGTCTATATTGTTGCCGGTTCATACGAATTATGAATGCTTTTGAATCTATCGAATTCATTATCGTTTTGTAGTCTAGTAGTAAGCGCTATGATTTCATGCTCGTATATTGCATGTTTTACTACTCTTTTTCCAATTCTATTTGGGCGGTAGGAATGCAGTGGAAATAGGGTTTATATAAAACTTGTGTTTAATTTGATATCTTTGGAGTACTGAATATACATCGGGAATAAATATAGATATAAAAACCGAACCGGAAAAGCAGCATTCAAGGACGACAGTCAACCACAAACACACACAGAAGCAAAGAACAAATATGCTGTTTGAAGCTGTGTACATTACAGACGTCTCAGAAAAATCTGCTTACATACTACATACAGAGGTATTCGGTTTCTATCACTTTTTTGTCGATTTCGCATTCAATATTCACTTATCCGACAAGGTATTACCACATATCAGACCGTGTTGATTTTTTGAATCCTTTTATATTTTTCATGATACTATGTTTGGTCTTAGTAAGGGCCTTGAGGTTGCACGATTTTATGTTATTCCATAGTTCGTTACCGTAGAGAATTGATGGTAAGATTATTTTCCTATATAAACTGATCGATGTTAATGGGTTAAGCGCTCGGGGCGTGTTTCGTAGTTACTTATGTTATTATATGTATTGATACCTTTTTTTGCATGCATGCATGTTTTGTTCTTTCAGTACAACTAAGTATAGCATCTTGTAAAATGCCTAAATGCGTCGTGGATTTAATTGCTTCAATAGTATCATTACCAATATGCCATGAGAAGGTGCGTTTTTCTGAATAATTTGACATTTTACATAATAATAATACATGATTGTTCTATACTAAATGAAAAATGCCATTGGCAGCTTTTATTTAAATTATTACATTTACTTATAATTACAGTTCTGGTTATATATACGGTTATATATATACCTTATATGCCCCGAAAAGTTTTCGGGGGCATATAGTAATCGCATCGTCCGTCTGTCTGTCCGTCCGTCCGTCCGGATTCTGTCTGTCTGTCTGTCTGTCCGTCATTCCGCTTTTCGTGTCCGGACTGTACCTTCAAAACCCCTGAATGGATTTTTGATTAACTTGGCACGAGTGATCACCATAACAAGCCGATGTGTCGCGCGCAAAACCCAGGTCCGTACCTCAAAGGTCAAGGTCACACTTGAAGTTCATAGGTCAAAAACAGGTACGCAATTTCGTGTCCGGACCGTAACGTCACAACCCCAGCAGGGATTTTTAAATAACTTGGCACAAGTGATTACCATAACAAGACGATGTGTCGCGCGCAAAACCCAGGTCCGTACCTCAAAGGTCAAGGTCACACTTGAAGTTCGTAGGTCAAAAACAGGTACGCAATTTCGTATCCGGACTGTAACGTCACAACCCCAGCAGGGATTGTTAAATAACTTGGCACAAGTGATCACCATAACAAAAAAATGTGTCACGCGCAAAACCCAGGTCTTCAAGGTCAAGGTAACACTTGGAGGTCAAAAGTCAAATTGTGTCCGGTCAATAACTCTGGCATTCATGGACGGATTTTCAAATATCTTGGCACAAGTGCTCACCACAACAAGACGATGTGTCGCGCACAAAATCCAGGTCTGTGGCCCCAAGGTCAAGGTCACACTTAGAGGTCAAAGGTCAAATTGTGTCTGGTCAATAACTTGTGCATGCCTGGACGGATTTTCAAATAACTTGGCGCAAGTGCTCACCATGTCGTGCACAAAATCCAGGTCCATGGCTCCAAGGTCAAGGTCATACTTAGAGGTTAAAGGACACTTCGGGGACATTTATCACTTACAGTGATATTTCTTTTATATATATACTTTTCATTACACTTAAATGTATTAAAATACTAGTATACTATCAATGTATTAAGGTTGAAATATTCAGTCTGAATTATCCTGATCACATTTTTTCGTCTTTGTCCTAAGCTTTAGAAGAAATGAACACGTCAAACGCATGTTTTGATGTATTAATTGACAACCGGTCAAATTACCAACTATATAATTGACTAGCAATCATAAGGAAGTATCTCTCAAACATTTATAAGGCAAATGTAATTTAATATCTTTAGAAATATAAATGCAAATGTGTTTATATTTTTACTTTATTTGTCACATATTTCATAAGCTTTCGGACTTGAAAAGTCCTTGTATAATACAGAATTGGAAATGCACCAAGTTGTATCACAGGCCCCCTTACAGGAGAGAGAGAAGAGGTATAGAGAGAAGAAGAAATAGTGTTGTAGTATATGTATATATAAATACAAGGCTGGAAGCTAATTTCAATCGGTAACTGCCGCGTGAGTATCGCGAGACGGATTCGTAAATATTGTCTTTTTGTACAGACCTCCTTCTTGTCTGGTTTTTTTTTGTAAATGTTGATGGATTTCCAAGTCAGTAGAGCATATTTTGGTACACCAATGTTGCAGAAACGTAGAAAAATGGATACCTGGTCCAATCGCTGAGTGTCATTTACGCACGGACCATTAAAGAGGTAAAACAATTCCGAAAAAAACGGGTGTGAAATTAGCTTCCAGCCTTGTATTTATATATACATATACTACAACAAATTTCTTCTTCTCTATATCCCTCTTCTCTCTGTCTCTCCTGTATGGGGCGGGGGTTGGGGGCTGTGAGTTGTATTGGGGGAGGGGGTGGTGGGGCTGTAAGTTGTATTTATAAAAATAGATATAAAAGTCGAACAGGAAATGTAGCAGTTAATGGTTAAGGACCATCTGTCGACCGAACTGATTTCGAATTTAATATTCTGGAAATAAGGTAACACAAAAGAGAGTAGTTTTCCTAAAAATATGAAAACAAATTAATCTAGAAACTACACATTCTAAAATGTAATTAATAGTCTATAGCAAACCTTTTCATAAATTTTGAATTCTTTTAACGCACCATCTATGTTGATAGATAATACCTGTAAAATATAAAAAATAAAAGCATTATAGATCTAGTTGCGTTATTACAATCTGATTAGTATATTTTTATTTAAAGCCATACTTAAATTTGTTTGTGCCCGGTCCAAAAATAGGCCTTTTTTTAAGTAAAAATATGATTATTTATTTTAACATTGCTCTCTCACTCCCCTACTTGGTCAAACTTGATTAGCCCTTTGACAGTGAAAAAATCACAACAGTGTACATATTCCTCTTCATTTTTATTAATTGTTGTAGATATGCATTTTATATAGACAGTTAAAATGTTCACCATTGCAATACACACCCAGTATGCTAAAACCATCTTCATAAGTGTAAAAAAATAGTGTGTTAAGTCCCCAGACAGTTACATTTCAAATAGCATTCGCAAGCAAAGCTGACATTAAGAAAAAAATAAGAATTTTCCTGCCTACCTACGTACCTACCAATCTGAAAATATCTAAAGTCGGGTTTGGGCAAACTAAGATATTTGTAAGTGTGAAAACATTCTTAAACATAACTGGTATATACATCTGTTTATAATATCTAATCATACATATAAAATCACATTATACTAAGGACAAGCACCTAATTACGTTATAAATTGGCTAACGAGTATTGGTTCTGATGTACTGATGTCAAATTAATTACAATTAATAAATGATTCGCAAATTGTAGGCGTTTATGCGGTTTTGAACGCCGGTAATGAATGCGAAATTCCATGAAGCGCGTTATTACGCCACCTGATCCGCAATGTCAATGATGTTATGACCAGTTTCTGGCATTTCTTATTTCAATGGGGCGTCCGTGACCGAGTGATTAGACTCTTGACCGAGATATTAGAGTCTCTGACTTGAAATCGCTTGCTGTGGGTCCGATCCCTCATGTGCCTGGGAATCTTTATGCGAGGAAGTTATCCAGCTGGCTTGCGGAACGTCAGTGGTTCTACCCAGGTGCCCGCCCGTCCACGAAAATTGCCCGGAGGGGCATCTTGGGAGTTTCCTCCACCAATGGAAGCTGGAAAGTCGCCATATGAACTTAGCTGTTGGTGCGACTATAACATCCAATTCAATTCAGTTCAATGTTAATAATTCCATGACGCACACTTATTGTTTCTATGCAAATCCATGAAACGAATAGAAACACAATATAATGAAATGAAATTGGATTACCATGTCCTGTATTCGTGAGCTGAATGATGATGTTTCCCATTATCTATATCTGTCTTTGTATACTGCAACGGGTATTTTGTGCAAGTGGTTTCCTGGATAGAGCCAGTACTAAGCAAAGTGGAATAATTATCTTTCTCATGGATAAATACTACAGCCAAGGCGAGGATCGAACACACAACCTTTCTATTTAAGTCCGGCGCTCTACCACTGGACCACGCACTCCACACATGCAATATGTTTCTGCCGGAGAAGCAAAGGCATTTTCCAATACCATATGTAAATTGTGCGGACCAGGCCGCTAAAATAAATTTTATAGTTAAAAAACAGCTAGTAAATTACTAACCTCCTTGTTGTCGTTTCGAGATTTTCTCACCAGGAATGTACCATCAGGACGTTGCAGAAGGAGGCTGCAATGAACAATCTTGTTTTAAAGACAGCTCGTGAATTATTATCACACTCGCCTGATCGCATATATACAGACATTGTCCATGCTCATATTTAAAGTATAAAAACGAATAGATGTTTTTAAGTTGCACACTTTGTTGTTAACTACAATTGTATCTCAGTCTCAGCTACTCTGACTGGCAGGCCAAGCCAATTCACTGATATGCCAAAATATGGCGAACGTAGGTTAAGGTATACAGGAAGTAAATCGCTTTAGTATTCATGCCTGGTGAAGTCGAAAAAATTTCAAAATATTGCAGTCTCGGTTTGATTGAGACTGTTCATGAACGGTAATGAAATATGCTAGCTACCGCTCAAGACACTTTTGAGTATTTAAGTGTTTTTTACTTTATGTACTTATTTGAGAGAGCTAGAATTCATATAAAAGGTGCAGAATAAATGCAGTTGGTTCACGGTTTCGAAAATATATTTTTTTCTTAAATGTCACATGACCCTTACTTTTCTCAGCAGTTTTCTAGAGAGGGAAGGCATATCACTAAGAATGGGTAAGTGAATCTTATTTTGAACTTAATTTTGAAATATTACAAACTAGAAAGCTTGGAAAATATTGTACAGGATTCAATGGAATTTATTTTACGTCCGGTTCACCTTAGACAATAATGTTACATTGCGCCAAGAAAATATCACAAAGGCTTACTTTTCCACTGCTTTTCTGTCAGTACCTGCGAACTCGAAGGACGTCCGCGATATGTCAGACTGAAAATAAAATAACAATTCTAAATATGAGTAAAATTATATTCATCTATACCGGTTTCACAATCGCAGGATATTTTTTTTTACCAAAACAGGTGGCCAGCAGGTGGCCGTACTGGATACATTGATAAAAGAATGCCTGTGTATTAGTCCCTTATTGCCCTAAATAAATGCTTAATTTTGAAAAACAACTAAGAAAGTCTTAATACAAACCTAGACAGGTGAAACTTGCATTGTATGACACCTTGGCACGTGAGATCAGCATTCTAGGACTAAGAAAGTTGTATTACAAACCTTGTCAGGTGAGACTGTAACACTACATCCTTGACATTGTACTTAACGTTATAAATCTATCACAGTTAGAGTTAAGTACACCCCTGTTAATCTGTATCATAACTGATTATGCATGGGAGTTTCCTAATACAGTCAGTTAGTTGTTGGTTAATCATCTGAACACCTGTTATTGTTTACCAGCTCTAAACTCAGTTTCTCTGGACGTTTCTGGAAAACTATGAAATCCGGGAGTTGAGGTATTGCCATAATAGGGGAGACCATTCACCGAAATGTCTTGTGGGTAATGTATGCATACAATTATGCAATCACCATGGCGTTAACCTTTAGCTACATAGGTCGATGTCCATATGTGGGGCATGACTAACTGCCGAAAGGTAGTATAGGGATTCTAATATAATACTGAGCGCACGGGCGAGTAGGGAGTAGAGTCGGTGGTTAAAGCTACAGAGTCCCTATATCAATCGATTTCTTCTTTGTAGGCGTGTCTTTACTTGTAACTTCATGTTCACCAGCTCATGTCGAAATCGGGTATTTAAGCGAGCAAATATAGAGAAGGAAATCATTTACTGTATATACATCGACCAGTGCACATCGTACCTGTACACAGGTAACAGAAATATTTACAAAAAAAAAAGTTAGCTTCTTTCGAGGCTCGAACACACGACCTTCTGGTTTCAAGTCCTGTGCTCTATCCACTGAACTACAACGCTACTTGAGAAAATAGTATACTAACTACCATATATTATGAGGCAAAATAACTTAACATATTTGAACGCAACTAATGATGGATCAATAAATATGCAGTCCATATTGTCGCACGTGTAAATTAACAATGCCTGGTGTAATACTGTATCTTATCAATATGAAACTAATACTTCGCCTCAAATCAACCATATCTCGACTTGTTATTTAGCGCTTGATGAGTTTGTGTGCGCGCTCTTGTTATTACGTAATGCCTATTTAGTGTTAAAAATGCTACACAATACCAATAAATAGCAGTGGTCTAGAGGTTCAGCGTACATCTTTCAAATCTTACAAGTGCGAGGCTGTGGTTCAAATCCCGTTCCGGGCAACTATTTTTTTATCACATATATTCTGGAGCCGTGTATTTATCGATGTTACCTGTACGGAGGCTAAATAAAAATGTGAAATTGTACGTATCGATTTCTCCTTATATACCGACTTTTGGGGTGTTCGTCGATTTGAAACTACTTCACACGTGACTCATTCATATTCATGAGTTATTACCAGTTAAAATAGGGACTGTACAGCTTTAAGGAGTGGAGAATCAGTTTCAATAGTTAGTCGGTCTTGTATCCACAAGATGGATTCCCACAGTTTAAAACATGGTGTGGGATAAGTTAAATTATACTATGGAAACTAGGGCGTTACATAATAGTCTGAGGATTTGGACATTTGAACGTTTCTAAATACTATTATACTTTGTGAACCTAAGACATTTAATAATAGGGACTATTTAAGTAGTTAACAAATGAAAGTACTGAAAAACAACTATACGAAACGGATATGCATATATATATATATAACAGGATGTTCATAGCGTATTATGAATGTTTAATTATTCGGACAGTTTTATATGCACCAATAAATTATGGAAATCACAAGGCGAAGTCCGGACCTTGTTATTAAATGTACCAAGCACGGCATACGACCTCGTAGTGCTACACGACCAGCATTGCAGGATATTTTGGCAGGTGAGACCAGCATCGTAGGTCTAGGGAAATTGTATTACAAGCATTGATAGGTGAGTCCAGCACTGTAGAAAAATCTGATTACATTACAAACCTTGGCAGGTGACACAAGCATTGCAGGAAAATCTTATTACTAACCTTGACAGGTGAGACCAACATGGTAGAAAAATCGTATTACAAACCTTGGCAGGCGAGACTGGCATTGAAGGACTAGGGAAGTCTTAATCCAAATCTTGGCAGGTGAGACCAGCATCGTAGGACTAGGGAAATTGTATTACAAACATTGATAGGTGAGTCCAGCACTGTAGAAAAATCTGATTACATTACAAACCTTGGCAGGTGACACCAGCATTGCAGGAAAATCTTATTACTAACCTTGACAGGTGAGACCAACATGGTAGAACAATCGTATTACAAACCTTGGCAGGCGAGACTGTCATTGAAGGACTAGGGAAGTCTTAATCCAAATTTTGGCAGGTGAGACCAGCATTGTAGGACTCGGGAAATCTTATTACAAACCTTGGCAGGCGAGACCAGTATTGCAGAGACTGGCATTGTAGGACTATGGAAGTCTTCGTCCAAATCTTGGCAGGTGAGACCAGCGTATAGCGTCTCCGTGGCCTAATGGTTAACGACGTTGCGTTGTGAACCTTCGCCTCTCACCGCTGTGGGTTCGAATCCCACTGGGAGCTCGACTTGTAAGTGAGGAAGTGTCGATTCTTACGGATGGCGGGAGCTGTACAGTACTGGTTCTACCCAGGAAATGTGGGTGGTCTGGCTCCACCACAAAAATTCGACCGTCATATATAACCTTACTTGTGTTGAAAATGACGTAAAAAACCATACAAACAAACAAACAAAATAAAACAGCGTTATAGGACAAGGGGAATATTAGTACAATCCTTGGCAGGTGATACTGGCATTGTCAGAAAGCCTTATAACAAACTTTGGCAGGCGAGAATAGCATTGTAGGACTGAGGAAATTTAAGTACAAATTTTGGCAGGTGACTGGCATTCTCGGAAAGTCTTATTACAAACCCTGGCAGGTGAGACTAGCATTGTATGACTAGGGAAGGCTTAGTACAAACCTTGGCAGGTGAGACCGGCATTGTAGGGCTAGGAACATTGTATTACAAACCTTGGTAGGTGAGGCTGGCATTGTAGGGCTAGGAACATTGTATTACAAACCTTGGTAGGTGAGACCGGCATTGTAGGGCTAGAAACATTGTATTACAAACCTTGGTAGGTGAGACCGGCATCGTAGGGCTAGGAACATTGTATTACAAACCTTGGTAGGTGAGGCTGGCATTGTAGGACTAGGCGGCGGCGCTGAGTCCTCAACAACACTTTAATAGTTACATTAGTTCTACTGGAAATCGTATTACAAACCTTGGCAGGTTAGACCATAATTGTAAGACTACGAAAATTGTATTACAAACCTTGGCATGTAAGACCAGCATTGTAGTACTTAGGAAATCGTATTACAAACCTTGGCAGGTGAGACTGGCATTGTAGGACTAGGCGGAGGTGTTGGCACTTTTTTCTTTTTCTTCCCCATTTTTAATTCCTTGTTTTCATGTACTGTGGGAAGTGTTGCAGTGGTAGGTATGTTCACCTTAAACGTTGGTTTCTGTTTCGGTGGTGGTAATGATTTTGACTTGCCTTCTAAATAGCGAAAACAGTGAAAACTCCAAAGAAACCAATTAACACGAAAGAAATGCAACATATTGGCATCAATGACAGCACTTTCGGAAAAAGTACAAATACTATTTTAAAACCTATTGATTGTTTGTTTCAGAATATAATTATGTTTCACGATTTCGACACGACCACAAACTCGTACCTGTCCGCTTTCACATCCCGATAAGTATACATAGTATGTGAAGCTCACTTTTTCACATTTACATTTTGTAAACAGTCTTTAGCAAAACATGACATTTGAATTTTCTTTTATATAACCACAGGGTGACGAGTTGCTAATTAGGCTTAGTCGTAAATACGAAATTTTTTGAAAAAGGAAAACGTTACACGTAATACTATGGTTTAATTTTTACCTTTGTATGTTTTGTTTCTGATAATAAACGTATGTATATGTTAATTATTGTGTTCTTCTTGAAAAAAACATCTCCATACAGACTTAGGCTATGTATATTTGACACAGCTACTAGACCGGGTCTATGACTTAGGCTATATATACTTGGCACGTTTACTAGATTTGTGCACGAGAAATGTTCTTCTAAATGGCAGTGCTATTACAAATTGCCAAATTAAACAAATAAACGGCGTTGACATTTTTAAATATTCATTTATATGGAAAGCATTAGTGTATAATAATAGGGTTATTGTCATAAAGGTCGGATGGACAATTGTTTTTATTTCAATCACCAGATTAATGGTGATCCATTTATTCACCCCTTAACTGGTTTGTGAGGGTCAGGATGGGCCATACCTCAACAAATCTTACATAAAAAACATGTAATATGCATCAAATTCGTTTGTAAATAAAGTAATAGGAATTATAATCAGGTGTATAAATGCATATTGTAATCAGAGACCATATAAATGGGAGAGGTTTGCTTATTCTTTCAAATTACAGAAGTATATTATACAATTTTGACAGAATGATAAAAAAGGCCCCACTGCAATCCAAGGGTATTTCCAGAAACAATTTTGGGTGAAAATATAGTATGATGGCTATATAGGGAATATCAGGACGCTATAAGATTGCAGTGAGTCTCTATAAACTCTGGGAAAATAAACAATAACAAATGTAAATAATTTTGTTTTGTTTTTGTGATTCAAATCCCAGTGTACAACCCACATTGTCAATGCATGCATACTTATTTTACACAGATATTTTTAATGTTTTAGTATCAAAATAAACATGAAATCCATGCACTGTCTACTCCGATGCTCACTGAGTTTTTTCTCATATTTTGTTTTTGGAAAGAGAAAAAATAACCCATCCTGTGTAATAAATCTTCCATTTTCAAAGGACAGTGTTTCAGGATAGTTTTTAAAGGATTAATATAAATAACTTCCAAAAATATTTTTTTTTTCTTTCTAGAAAACCACACAAGAAGGTTGATTAAGAAAGACCAAGATATAAGCCAGTGTATGTTATTTCTGATTAGTAAGGTAAGCTTTGCATGTCCCAGACTGAAAACAGTCAGATTATTTGCCGCAGTTTGATACTGGAAAAATCAACTAAGTAAATAATCTCTGTACTCTAGTTCCACAGATAGAAAGGTATTGACTCCACATGGTTTCATACTTATTCATTTTTAAGTTTTTATTTGCGATTAGTTTCTCAACTTTGTACATAGATATTTTATACGTTTAAAAAAGGTTAAGCAGTGGAATTTGACGTTGCCACTTGTTTTGATAAATGCAAAGTTTTGCTTGCATGATGACTTTGCTCAAAACTATGTCAAATTTACTATTTCCAAATAAAATATCTGTTTCTGTTAAAGTTACGAAATTCAATGCTGTTTTGCGTTTTCCTATAATATACGGACGAAGTTTTGACCAGAATTCTTTTACTATTCCACAGTTCCAAAACAGATGTTTGATAGTTTCAGGTGCATTATTGCAAAAGCTGCACATATCGTTATTAATAATATTCACTTTAGATAAAAGGTAATTTGTTCCAAGTATCCTATGGTTGATTCTAAATTGGAACCAAAGTAACTTTTTTTGTTATTTCTTAATGTATGGCATATAATCTTTCAAATTCGAAGTTTGGAACACTAACTACTTCATTTTTCCATTTACTTAATGCTTTGGGATATACATTATTTCTAATCATGATGTCACATATGATTCGACAGCTTTTCTCATTTTGTAGAATTAAGGATAGGATTAGTGGACGTATAGGGTTTGGGCTGTTACAGACTAGATGCACAATTTTCAGTTTTGCCAAATACTTCCTGACAGCAGTTATAATACATTCATATTCAAATTTGACTGTATATAATAGTGTTCATTCAATTCTATGTATGAATAAAGATTTCCATTTTTGTTTAAAATGTCATTGATTAAAGTTATTCCTCCTGTAAACCATATCTTATAAAACAAACCAGATTGTTATCTCATTTATATGAAAAACATCAGTTTATAATAATAGGTTATTGTCATTGTCATAACGGTCGGATGGACAATTGTTAATAATCTCTTACGGTGTTTTATTAAATATCTCGCTTATCATCAATAACATCTGGAATATAAAACACGACATATGTTCATAACATTTGCTAAAATAATGCAATGGAAAACATACCTGGGTGTGGTACTCCCATATGTGCTTCATCGATAGTGCTATAGTCCTCCGAGTCCGACTCTATAACGACCACATATAAACGAATCAATACCATTTACTATCATGCACTAGCAAATCAATGGCATGCATTAACAAATCAAAATCACACACTAATAAATCAGTATCACGCACTAACATATCAATACCATTTACTAGCACATCATTGCTATTTACCAACATATCAGTATCACGCACTAACAAATCAATATCACGCACTAACATGCCAGTACCACGCACTAACACATCATTATCATTTACTAATAAATCAAAATCACACATTGACAAATCAGTATCACGCACTAACAAATCAATATCATGCACTAAAAAATCAAAGCCATTTACCAACATATCAGTATAACGCACTACAAATTAATACCACACACTAACAAATCAGTATCACGCACTTACAAATCAATATCACGCACTATCAAATCAATACCACGAACTAACAAATCAATGCCATTTACCAAACATGTCAGTATCACGCACTAACAAATCACAGTACGAAAAGTACTGAAATCTGGGCTATATCGACACTCTGGTGGTTCAGATCTACTGAACAATTGTTTATCTACCTATCGGTGTTTAATCAAATATGGTGAACATATCATGTTGGCAGAGACCTACTTAATCCTTTCATTCACCATCTATCGGTGTTGGCAGAGACCTACTTAAACATTTCATGCACCATCTATCGGTGTTGGTAGAAACCTACTTAAACATTTCATACACCATCTATCGGTGTTGGATCAGACCAACTGAACATTTTATGCATCCTTCTATCGGTGTTGGGTCAGACCTACTGAACATTGCATACACCCATCTATCGGTGTTGGGTCAGACCAACTGAACATTTCATGCACCATTTATCGGTGTTGGGTCAGACCTACTGAACATTTCATTCACCATCTATCGGTGATGGGTCAGACCTACTGAACATTTCATGCACCATCTATCGGTGTTTGGTCAGGTCAGACCTACAAATATTTCATGCACCATCTATCGGTATTGGATCAGACATACTAAACAATTAATGAACCATCTATCGGTGTTTGGTCAGACCTACTTAACATTTCATGCACCATATATCAGTGATGGAACAATGCATGCACCCAGCCATCGGTGTTGGTCAGACCTGCTAAACATTTCATGCACCCAGCTATCGGTGATGGGAGAAACCTACTAAACATTTCATGCACCCAGCTACCGATGTTGGACCAGACCTACTGAACGTTTCATGTACCTATCTATCAGTTTTGGGTCATATCATCTGAACATGTTATGTACCTAGCTATTAGTCAATACATTACATAAGATATATATATATAAATGATGAATACAAAAGAAATCGAGACATGTGTTCATAGAGATTGACATACTGATAGTTAAACTAGAAATATCACTGAAGCTGATGAATATCCCCGCTTATTAAAATTTAAGTCAAACAGAGGGCCATAATTATGTAATAAATTAGGCAATGAACAATGGGTGATGTGGAGGGACATAAGGTAATCAGTGCTTATGTGTATATGAAGTTTGGGAAAAACCCATTCAAAACTGTTTGAGGAATGCAAGTAATGAAAATGTATTACGGGACGCGACGTGACGCGACGGGACAAAAATGTATTACGTGACGGGACGCGAAGGGACGTAACTATCACCTACTATATTCAGCGACTTGCATTATGAAAACTGCCACTGTTCACAACGTGATTCCTATATAGCCCCCACGTCACTTTGTGAAAGCGCGTGTATAAACATCATCTTTTTTGCGTCTATTTACGTATTCATTTAAAACTACTTACTATCACTGTCTTCTTCTCCAATGTCGTCTTCTTTAGTTGTTTTCCTCTCTCTTTTAGGTTTAGGACCCGGGTCTGGAGCTGCTAGAAGCACTTCCTTCTCTAGGTAGGCGTAATCGTCCAGATCAGGGGGCTCGTCCCTGGAATAGAGTATTAGATATAACACCACAATAACGTAAATTGGTAGCAGACTTTTGTATCATATCTTCAGAAGAACTATAACGTGGCTCCAGCGTAAATGGAGTGTTTACAATAGAATTTGCAGCAACTCTGCAGTTCAAGGTGACAAGGTTCTAGGCCCGTTCTCCATATTTTATCTCGATGTACATGGAGGATGAGCCTGGCATGTTCATTCCTGTTAGGCGCCATATAACCTTTCATGTGTTGGTGCGCCTTAAAACCCAATTCAAAGTCAAATTATCATATCGTCACAATGTGACTACTGTAACGTACTCTCGTGATAATTGTAAAGAAATATAGGTGATTTTTTTCGGTAAAAATATTAAAGGTAATTTATTCAATTGTGATAAAACACTTTCTATGGGATGCGTTGTTCAAAGAGTCTGTTTGGTATGTATAACTACTTAAGTTAAATAACAATATTTAACTGTATCTACATGGCATATCAATTTAATACGTAGTTCTTACAAGTGGTATGCTGACTGTGAGACGTGTACTGTTCGCGGGATGTTGGGAATAAGGAACCAGATTGCGTGCACAATAGAGGAGAGATTAATTAATGCATATTAAGCCACGCCTCTAGAATCTTTTAATGTTCACTGATCGATACTACACTACCGTACATACGTACTTACTGGGGAACTGCTGACTGTAAGATCGATACTACACTACCGTACATACGTACTTACTTGGGAACTGCTGACTGCAAGACATGTGTTGCCTTAATCATCTCCTCTTTAAATGCAGCCATCCACTCCTGGAATTATATATAAACATAAGATATATATACTACGAAATGTGGCCGTGAGACTTTATGCCTTAGAAATGCACACGCACTCACGCACACACACACACACACACACACATAGGTACTCTCGAACGCATGCACGCAAACATTCACTTAAGCACTCACGTACTTGCGCACGCAAGCCCTCACGCTTGCTTAATTTATACATATGGATTTATAACTAGTTTAAGTCGCTAGGTTCAAGCAGATAGGACAACCTAATATAGTTTGTTAATGTTAGAAATACACCAGTAAACAATATCAATATAAGCCAGACACGAACACATATTAATTAAGAAAGGATGCTTCCAAACGTCGTATTATATACTATAGGATGCGTTATGTTTTAAATCGCCAACAGTCGTTGAGCTGTATAGCACTCGTCAAGAACACGTTTATATGATAGTACTCGTTTTTAAAGTGCATAAAGTATTATTAGGTTATGCAGTGCCTGAAAGTTCAAAACATCCCCCCACAAAATAATACACAAATTGTCAAACTATATAAAAAAACACCTGTACCTTCCGTATTTCATCACTAACACACGCGAATATAACGGGTTTATCTATCTCTGGGTGTCTTGGCAACACCCTAAACGACCATCTTGCTGTCGAATGATCAAATCGCATACACCTGTCAAAAACAAAGAGAACACGTGACATTCATATAATTCAAGCATAAAATGGCACCCGACAGTAAAGCGAACAAGGGCTCAAGAGAAAGAAAAAATTGTTACCTTTAGTAATAGCAAATGTAGGTGTTCTTCAATTTCTTTAATTGTTGTTAAAGTATAATGCTACAGTGGGAGATTGTTTCTTAAATGGAAGAGATTAATGTATCAGAGCATCTGATATTTCCTATAGTTTCTGTTGTAGAAGGGAAGGTAAGGTATGATAAAAAAAACTACAGCAGACAGGGAAAACAAATTATTAAAAATGACCTAAGAAACCTATGGTTTATATCCGGCTTTCAAGACAGTATGAACAGTACGAACGACTTTTACACCCAACCGTAATATAATGTGATTTTATCGAAAAGTAACCAAACAGATAAAACAATACACTGGACCCAGAAAATCGTTTATAAGCATGAATTAACATAAATTCTCATTGGATATATCTTTATCAAACAAATATTGAGATTTAAAACTGTTTCCCAAATATCAAGAAGTAACGATCCCATTCGGGCAAGGATTTATATGTTGTATACACGCGTATGTCTGTACTGTCTTCGGGACTGTTTTAATGCTAGGTTTGTTCGGCATAAGTTGGTTTTATACCATTTGACTAGGTCGCTATTTATTTTAACAAATATTGTAACTATTGCATGCCACATGAAACATAGTCAATTGACCATATGTGCAGTTATGTACGGATCATTCGGCTTTCGGCAGCCAAATAAAACCAATTTCATATTACGATGATTGAGGAAAGGCGTTCTTTGACACCGTTTACTGTCAGTCAGTATTTTTGCCATTCGACAGGGTCTGGATAGGAGCAAATCTTATGGGATAGGCTTACCTTGAGAGTTTCTGAACACTGACTGTAAACCTAACCATAACCACAACTCTGACGCATTCCAAAGGAAATGACTGCAGCCTGTGCCAAATAACTCAGTTTTCGGTTGATGTATTTCATTATTGCCCTTTCTTAGATTGAGAGAAATTGTATTAAAAACAACCATGTGACGTTTTTGAATTTTGGAGAATACATCTTTACAAGAAGGCATTATTTTGCCAACTGTACGTGTAAGCTGCAGAATGCCTAGCGGTATTGAAAACAGATACTTACTTCTTGAACGTTTTCAAAGACCATGTCTTGGAAGGGGATCGTGATAACTCATTCTTGAAAACGTACACGCATCCCCGTGATATCACTACAAACCGCTGTGGCCCTAGAAATATAAAACGATATCTTCAACACAGAATGTGACACATGTTGCAACTAGAACTGTCACTGATTAGGTGATGAATACCCTCGCTTAAATTCTATGTCATACAAAGGGTAATAATTTTGTAATAAATTAGGCAATCATCAATGTGTGACATAAGGTCATCATTTGCTATGTGTATATGAAAACCCTATTCAAAACTGTTTGAGGAAAGCAAGCAAAAAACATAATTATGTTACGGGACGCGACGCGACGCGACGGGACAAACAATGTGTTACGCGACGGGAAGTTACTGGCTGTCCGTAACTCGTTATTCCGTTATTTCGATAGAGCCACCCACCACTTCACTTTGAGAATTAATGAATGAATGGTGTTTTACGACACGTCGACACATAAATACGTCATGTTGTGCGATATGCATATGATGAAAGATGAAGAAATGAAGTAGTAATTAAAAATTAGTGAACGCGGGGGTATAACAATTTGTAACAAGTATACATTTTTTTAAAGCGATATATTTTGGAAATAAGTACGTTTTAATGCATGAATATGACTGTCTTTTAGAGTACAGCTTGTTCTTTTGTATTACATAAGATGCGTGTACTTTGAAACCGCCGTTCGATATTTGGTTTATATTTTTGTATTAAGGTGCTGCCTGTACAATAGCATACAACAATCGTTAAGCAATTAAACGGGCTCGAGCATCTTCCACACCCCTGGGTTTCTTTGGGGTATTACAAGGCAATGTACCTCGACCGTCGGATGGGGACACAACCCGAGCGGTCCCATAGATCGACGTCAATCCACTTATCACAATTATGGACCTTAGGGCATGGTTCCCGCATTCCGATGTATCATTCTCATCTCTTTGATGCGGCTAAAAGTAACCTCATGTGTTGACGAGCCGGTAAACACCGCGTATGGCGAACGTGAACACACTGTGGACGTATCTATGCACACATATTATAGTTGAATCTTTTTAACACAATCTTATCGCATGCGTTTTAATTCTTCTGATTGTAGCTAGGATGTAATTTGTCTATCCAAAATGCAAACAAATATGTGGACTAAACAATGATAACATAGTAAGCTTGAAGGCAAGATGGTAGCAACGAGAACACATAATAACATTTTGTTTTTCCTAATATCTTTTTCAAAGGGGAATTTTGTACACCCTATTTTTCTGAAAACCCATTATTTGTAGAGCATTTTCGGGAATATGTGTGCCATCTGGCGACTGGGGCTTTATCGTGTTACTGGGTGTAGAATATGTTACCTATAAAATAATAATTAATTTTACTGAATTTTAAAGACTAAACATGTATGGAAGATATGGTTTGTATATCAAATTTTATTACATTTCTATGGGTGAAAGATTGGGAAAATATTCATAATCGCTAAATATTAATAACTAACTCCGAACACAAAAATAACTATCTGCGACGTTGAGTTATGACGTCAATAACGTGTTGGTGACGTCGATGTCATCTGCCGATAACGCTAAATTAAGCGAATAATTCTGGTTAAAATCATACATAATCTGAATGTAATAAATAGATTATTTAACTGTTGTGATCGATTATATGGTTATCCTTCACTCGATGGTAGGCACACTCTCGTTCGTGAAAAGAATCACACGTCTACCATCTCGTGAAGGATTTCCCTATAATCGATCCCAGCAGTTAAATTATCTCTATGTCTTCATCATTCATGCCTATTATAATACAAATTTTGGTTTGACTTAGTTTTTATACCTTGGATACCTGCATTACTAAGCATGCTACGTGAGACATATCCGAACATTATTCCAAACCTTACAAATATCACTGACTTACGTTCCCATGATGTTAATAATGTTTGGTTCTTGTAATGTCCGTTACATTGTGTGTTTTTAAATCATTTTCTATTTTCCGCATGTTAAAACAAATTAGAACAAATCATCCAATACACTATTAAAGTTTTATTGCAACATTCCTTTAGACATAATTGATTGGAACAACTCATTTTGAACATTATTTATGCTTTTTAAACTACAAAATTTCGTTTCACTTAATGTTTATACCTTTGATACCTGCATTATTAAGCCTACGTTACCGTAATTTACGTTACCTTGTTGAATGAAGGTGTTTGGTTTAAGAAATTAAGAAAATGAGTATTTTATATCCGAAAATTATTTTAAACGTCTTAGTTATAACAGACATACGTACCCATGATGTGAACAATGTTTGGTTCTTGTATTGTCCATTACATTGTGTCTTTTTTAAAATAATTAATACTGAGTTTCTGTGTGTTACTAGAAATCTAGAAAATTCGGTCAGTTAGCCTTTAAAGCTTATACAGATGTTAATCATAACATCATCGATGGTAACAACAATGTTTGAACAGACATGAAATTATGTCAAGCTAATATGTGTTACCTCATGTATTAAACATTACGTCCGTTACCAGTTACGTTTTCATCATATTATTTAAATACCACATCAAAGTGTCAAATAAAAACATGGATATGTATCTTTATTCTCCTTTATATATTGTTTATACTTAGGCAATCATTGAATGAAATGAAGTTTGTATATAATTTAGACGACTCTTTCGTATTTTTTACGTTAACAAATTCAAAGGAAAATAGCAAATTATATGCACAACTTTAACTGCTAATGTATTCATTAATTAAATGTAACAAATTAAGCAATTTCAACATATTCACAAAATGAATTGAACTTTACTTACGTTACTAACAAAAATAAATGTATAGCTCTATAAGATAGCATGCATTTTCATGGAAATATATTACATCATATTGGCTCATAATTCCTCTATAGATTGTCATCATTTTCTTCAAACTCAATATCAGTCAGTTTGTTGGCTGCCATATCTTCCCACCCATTATTACTTCCTTCTTAGTGTCATGCTCTTTGAACATGATGTCAACCAACTATTGTGACGCAATATCACCAATAGTCCAGTCAAATTCAATAAATTTATCATCTCTCATTTGTTTCTGCGTCTGGTTAATGTTGGTCAGTATGGTGCCACAAAAGCACTTGAAAGTGTGCATGTTGTCAAATACATTATTATGGAAAATTGACACGGCGGAAAAAGCTCTAATTGTGGCCTTTGAATTTTCGCAAAAACGTATTTTGACATCCGTGTAAAGAGGTTTGCCATACAGGCGGCACTCCTCTCCGTGATCTCCGTTCTTTTTTTGAAGATCATCCGAACATTCATGCTGCTGTTCCAGCAATCCATCTTCAATGGGACAGTCTTGCCTCTTCCTACAAAGCCACTGGTTGTAACACAGCTTGTAAAGCAATGTAGTGTGGGTAGTAAAGAGCAAATATCAGACCCCTTAACCTCTACAATTTGTTTCACATTCAACATCTCTTTTTTTATTCATCCCAGTGCCAAACATGACATATGGTTGTATTACTGAAACAAATTTTGAAAACAAGATCAGTATGTCTGTGTCAGGAGAATGCACCACGATTGTTGTTGGTGAGGATTAATTCATTCTGATGTCTGCTTCCTTCTATGATAAAACAGATCTTCCTGACCATCAGCAAAGACAAATATGTCATCTGCAATGGTAAGCCGGGGACATTTTTCCCAGACAGAGTAGGTTTCATGACCTTGGAGGTTTGGTGCATATCTGTCCGTTTTCCACCGGATGAAAATGCGATTAATGAATTTTGTCGTATTGTCGCGATTACTCTTCAAATCTTCAAATCACGATAAGTCTTCTTTTTTGGCCCTGACAACAGGAAAATTGGGGTTTTACCATGCCTCTTGCACACAAATACTTGATAGATATAGGGACGCAAGTGTCTGCCATAAAGTCGACTCAAGGTGCTTTGGTAAGTATGTCAAACACCATCTCTACCAAATCATCAAACGTACCAGGAACTGACGGCTGATTGTGAGGTGTGCGTTACCGTCACATACATACACATATTCAGTAGGTCGCTGTGTAGCTGGCTCAATTGATACCTCTAAGCAGTGGAGCAATTTGGCTTTGTCAGTTCTAACTGAATTGCCATCAGCTGTTGCAAGGGAACATGGTACTGATCCTAGAGGATATGATAGCTTCAACTTAAGATCAAATTAATAAGGGAACCAATTAACCAAATATAGTGTGTTATAGATCGGGTCGGCGTGTCAATTAACAAGTCATTGACACATATGTCATGTTCTTTACAGCCTGATGATGTAATAGATCATGATCTACTTCTCTCTGTGCTGAAATACGGACGATCAGAGGTATAGCTCATATTTATAGATATCAACTCGGAATGGGGTTGTGAAACCAATGTTAGATTCTGTGTCTCTTCTCAAGTCTTTCGCATTGTTCTTTGTTTGGGATGGATGCAGTTCTTTGCGCAAAGAAATAACTTCTGATGCCATGTTTGCCATCTTGAGAGGTGTCTCTAGCAACTTCGCTTTACATTGACGTGTAATGCACCAGTGGCATTACTGGTATGCTGCATACTTTCTACTGAATCCAATGATGTTACCCTGAACATTTGCATGTTGATTGATAGTTTTTGAATAGTTATGTGACTTGTGGAAGAGGGACACTGACTCTCCTGTTGTGGAGAAGTTCATTTGACCCGAAGATGGGTTGTGTCAAGACTTACTAAGATAATGGAATGTGTCTGGCGTAGTTCCAATTGAACTGAATGTTGTTTAACGGCTCATCAACACCGTATAGGTTATTTAGAGCCGCCCCAGATAGAGGGGAAGTACACATAGGAATGCGGGAACCGTGCCCTACTCTTATTATCGTTCTTTAACTTGCTCGGAGGAGACCGATACACGGGACCGTCCGGTTTACGTCCCCATCCGACAGAAGAGGCTAAGGGAAAGCGTCTTGCCGAAGAACACATCGTCAAAACTCCATGGCATCACGGAGGATTGAACCCGGGGCCTCTGGTTACAAATCCGTCTCGCGACCGACTGCACCACGCCAGCCCTCGCGTAGTTCCAATGGTCATACTCAAAGAACATTGGACATAGGCATTCGAGTGAAGATAAATGCATGTCAAGGTCATTTTCCTTTGTGTCTGTCTTTGATACGAGTTAGTATTATTAGTATTGTGTTGTCCAAATACTTGTAATCAGAATAAGGCAAGACTAACTTACATTAGATGGGGACAAAATATTAAGATTCTTTGGGGTTTGTCTCAAAAGCATGATACATAGTACGGGAAGTTGCCATAACTAGTAAAAAAGCATTGTCAATAACGGATAAGCTTTCAGTAGTTTATTGTGCAATTACTATTTTTGTGATTTCTGAGACATTTTAAAATATTTGTTTATTATATATTATTTTTAGACATTATGTTTATTTATTTACTTATACTAATGAATTATATTACTTTTTTTTTTTAAAAAAAATAACATAGTTAAAAGTACAATACTCGCACCTTTATTTCTGGAAACGTCCAATATTACATGTAACTTTAAATGGTAACGTAATGTTCGTGTTTATTTGACATATCGTATCATCTATATATACACACACATTTTATTTATTTATTCATTCTTTTATATATTCATTTAATGAATAACAATTTATTATTAAAATAGTCATTGTTTCAGTAAAGAACTAGAGCTTTTATTTCTGAAATATTCAATATGTAAGACAAACAACTTTAAATGGTAACGTAAATTTCGTGTCAATGTCATGTAACGTAAACTACATTGTCTTTTGGAAATTTGTTTTCTTCGTTAGATTTTGGTTTTTAATATGTTTGATAAATAATATAAAATAAACATACCGTTTTGTTGCATAAAAACAATTTTCGAGTATTACATTTTCAAAACATGATAATGGTAATGTATTTCAAATGGATGTCACGCCCTTATATCCCCACTCTCATTTGGCAAACATAATTAATTTGTCGCAAAAGCATACCTTTCAAGAAAATATGTCCTTCAAAATTTCCCCAGAGTGGGGATGGCCTCTTTTGGTAACTTACGATCTAATTATTATTAACTATATTTATGATTGTTTGGTAACGAACAGGGTGTGACGTGAACTACAGTATACTGTCATATTTTCATTATGTTGACAAGGCTGTCTAAAGTAAACAATTCATAAATAACATAAATATATGTAGTATTTGTTGTTCATATACACATGTTTTACTCATATTCAAATTTATTGAAGGTGTTCTGGAATTGTTTTAATAATGTAATTGTCACGTGCGTTACACACAAACGCCCCAACGCTCAGATGGCACACATGTCTCATTTTGAAGCTTTTTGTATGAACTTCCAGAAAATCATACCCTACAAAATTCCCCTCGGTGGTGGGGGTGGTAGGGGTGGTCTATAGCCAACTCTGGGACTAATAATGGCGGGTTTCTATTTATCTGATACAAGTAGCTCCCTTGCTTGACTTTCAGCATGTGATGGTAATGCTAGGACCGTTAGGGTCGGCGGTGACAGTAAAATGGCAGAACCAGCAATCGATCGCATAAACGGCTGACGCTTTACCACGTGGCGACCGACGCGGTGACGGGTCTAATTATATTTTCAAAAAAAACGAGACAATGGAACAAGAATGCCCCACATCGATATAAGTGTCTGAACACGACAGCAATTAACGGCACATGCAATCATAAAACTGATCATGCGAGTGTGTATTAAACGAATGCAAAGATAAAACAAAAAACAAAAGAAAGAACGAAAGAAAGGAAGAAAAAAAAAACAAAAAAAAAACAAAAAAAAAACAATCAATAAATAAATAAATAAATAAAACAGAAAGAAAAAGAAAGAAAGAAAGAAAGAACGAAAGTAAACAGATGCAATATAGTATTCTGATATGATATAAACATATTACATTTCATGAACTTGAAGGTTCTTTCTAGACCACCCTGTTTACGGAGATGACCGTACTTTGTACACGAACCGACTGCCAGTAGTTCTTGTGCACCTATATGCAATAAAGAAATTTGACTAAAAAGTCACGTATGGTAAAAAAACAACACATTTATCATAATTATAACAAACATATGAGTGCCTGTTTAATATTAACTACATGGGACGAACGAGGCTGCGCCGAGGATCATATCATGTTATCCAACGAGTTTAATACATTCACTATTCAATAGGCCCAAATATAAGATTCTTTTTATCACAAAACTCAACTATTGGGACTTGGACGGAAATAGGGCGAATATTCAATGATCAATGGCGGGGCATCAGCATGTCCTGTATAATATGTATATATATTATATCGAAATTCAGAAAACGGAACTTGGTTATAGTTGTAATTACTAATTTAAACCTAGTATCCTTAAGTTTGATTATTTGTTCTTAGCAATAACTTAGAAACTAACCCGTCAACAACAGCAAAATTACACATAAAAAGCGTTTATCTCAGCTCTATCCTGGCCTGAAATTCATCAACCATTGTTCAAACTATTCTTAGACTTGAGCTCAAGTATTCAAATTTCGTTCACAGATATTCCCACGATCTTCAGAAATAGACACTCATATGAAGTTGTCATTTATTAGTATTTATCATAATTATACATAGCAGCTTGTTAATAATATGAATGTTTATACTTTATTCTTATAGAAGTGCTTTTGTTTGAAATTTACGTATTTGGGCTTAAGTCTAAGAATATTCTCAAGAATGGTTGGTGAATTCAAGGCCTGAGGTGTTCAGGTCATATAATAATGGATATATGCCAATTAAATGAAATTCAGAATTCGACGCTCCAGTTTTGGGGTTTGGCAGGGTTTTTAAACGGTGTACATCTGTTGTAAAATGTGTCTGTTGATTGCGGGATAGCTACTTTAAGATGTACTGAGATATGGTTTGGTCATTACAACACACATGTTGCTGACTCACGTAAATGAAGTTTGCTTTAGGTTAGTATTTATATTGGATGTGCTTTTGGTTAGTATTTATAATGGATGTGCTTTTGTTTGGTATTTATATTGGATGTTAAATCTGCAAACGTGGGTATATGAGGGTAGATACATGTGTGAATTAGATCGTGACTGTGGGTTGGTCAAAACATTTGCAAACATACAGATGAAAATAATACAATGTTAACCTGGTGTGTAGTACATAGTTACTATGAAAGTTATTGTTTAGCTGGCTCTCTAATACATAATAATGTTGTCTAAGATTTGGACTGTCACCCGAATACATGACACAATTACCATGATATTGTGTTTAATACTTAGACTTTAACAAACTAAAAAACAATATCATTTTGAGCGGGACAGACCATTTCATGGCCCACGCGCTGTATACATAATGTATCATACATGTATAGTGTAATATTTACATTCACATGATACTTTCTGTTGAAAACAAAATAGTCTAATTTCGAATACACTTCACCTTTTAAGTAGACGGAGCACTTCGCACGCATCCAATGCACATCAATAGAAAATGACTATACCGCGTTCTGAACACCATTTTTTAAATATTTTCCCCTCTTATTAAGCATTACAAACCTCCCATGACACGTTACTGTTGGTACTATAACAACGGAACAATAATGTATAATATAAATATAATAATTGATTCGCATATTTTCGGAGTTTATGCGGTTTTTAATGCCGGTAGTGAGTGGCCAATTTGCCATAAAGCCTAACGCCGGTAGCGAATGGTAAATTTTCCATAAAGCATTGGCGCTTCAAGGAATTGGCCATTCACTACCGGCGTTCATTCAAAACCGCATAAACATCGAGAATTTGCGAACCAGTTCTTAATCAACACAATTAACCATATACTGTTTATGCTACTTACAGAATATATGGATACCAAGTACAAGTTATTACCTATAGTGTGATGTGGAGTGTCTAACACAGTGGCTCCTCCTGATGGACTACTCATTGCAATGTGGTCTGAATGCTGTCTAGAACATCATGTACGTCCCTCTTATCTTTACTATATAATACTATTAGATGATACTGGAATGCTGTCTATAACATTATGCATTGCCTTCTCTTCTCTTGACTGCAATATAAATGAGAAAAAGTAATGTAGTACCCCACATAATTATGTGTTTGTATTGTGATTTACGTAATTTTCAACACATGTAACAGGATTTTGGATGCAGGAATATTTCCTGAGGCACATACATCTGGTGATAAAAACGATGTTAATAACTACAACTACAGAGGAATAACTTTATTGAGTAGTTTTGGAAATGAAATTGGATTTTAAACCAACGTATATCTAAATGGTGTAATGAGAATAATGTTATGTCGGACTCGCAATTTGGTTTTTGAAAAGGATGCACGACGAAGGACGCTATTCATTAATTGAATAGGTTTCAAATGAAAACCATAGATTATATTGTGCATTCGTTGACTTGGAACGTTGTTTCGATTCTATATATAGACATGCGTTATGGTTCAAGTTGTATAATCTGAGTTTAATTGAATTGAATTGGATTTTATAGTCGAACCAACAGCTAAGGTCATATGGCGACTTTCCAGCTTTCACTGGTGGAGGAAGACCCCAGGTGCCCCTCCGGGCAATTTTCGTGCACGGGCGGGCACCTGGGTAGAACCACCGACGTTCCGCAAGCCAGCTGGATAGCTTCCTCACATAAAGATTCCTAGGCCGCTGAGGGATCGACAGCGGTGAGGGTTCTGGGTTTAAATGGCACACTTCTAAGAATAATAACAAACATGTATAAATCAGTCAAAGCATGTGTTAAACTGTGCAACAATTTTTCTGATTTTTTTTTATATAGCCGTGGGCTTAAGACAAGGGGAAATACATTCGACGAATTTATTCTCCTTATTTGTTGAAGATCTGGAACTTTTTATTCAAAACAAACAAGACTGTGGAATTAATTTAATGGATATTTGTGTTATATAACCTCCTTTTTGCAGACGATATGGTTTTGTTAGGTCTTATACCAGGAGATTTACAAGCATCATTGGATAGGCTAGAAGAATATTGTAAAAAATGAAAATTAGAAGTTAATGTGGCGAAAACGAAAATCGTTGTATTTCGCAAACGGGGTGAAATTAAAAGAAATGAACAATGAAAATACGGGAGCGATGTTATTGAAGCAGTAAACGATTTTAACTATTTGGGGGTAACAGTTAAACCGTTGGAAAATTTACGTTTAGGGTTCTGTAAACAAGTATTGGGAGTTAGACTTTCCACAAGCAATATGTGTCGTTTATGGGGGACTGGGAAGATTTCCACTTTATATAAATAGATATGTACGTATTATCAAGTTCTGGTTTAAAATATGCAATAGTGAAAATATCTTTATAAAATATGTAAGAGAGTCTTCGTTACTAGATGTAGTAAAGGGATATATATAAATTGGTTTCTTAAGGTTAAATGGTTGCTTGGGAAATATGGTTTTATGTATGTTTGGAATGACCAAAATGTAGAATTCTTATGTCTTTTTAAACAAAGATTACTAGATGACCTTTTACAAGAATTCAGAGCAAAGTTGATACGAATCAGGTACGTATGATGTAATAAAGTAGTTAAAGAAAGCTTTGCACCTGAATCTTACTTGGATATTATTATCTCTAGGAGTTTACGCACAACTCTAACAAAATTACGCTTATCGGCACATCATTTACGTATTCATACTGGTCGATTCGGCAGAGAAAGAATCGTGTATGTCAGTTTAGTATGTATACATGTACGCTTCCCCTACAAAGTAATAACAAATCAAAAATGCTCATGCTAAGCAAATTTATATTAGATTCGTATAAATTGTTTAATTGATGATCTAACTTATGTTTTAAGAAAATTAGATTTTCTTGTTTTAATGTAATTCCATACTTTATATTGTGATTAGTGTCAATTTCACTAAGACTAATATAATTGCTAATAGGAGTTCATTCAATATTTATTACACGTTCAAAATCTATATTTATGTACTGCAATTTCTTTTGTCATTTACGAGAAATTGAATTTATATATACGCTTTTGAGTATCACGAAAAACTGTACAGTTTAAGCGAATACAGAATCTATTCTGTTCTGTAAGGTTAGATATGTCGGTCTATTTATGATGGAGGCGGACCACCCACACTTTTCCTGGGTAGAACCAGTACTTTACACCTCCATCCGTAAGATTCGACACTTCCTCACTTACAAGCTCAACAGTATTCAAGGACCACCGAAAATAACAGTAATAATTAATTGGTCTTAAAGAAACTAACCTACAAAATAATGGCAAATTTACACCAGTGCAAACACGTTTATCAAAAAGGTGTTCAGGTCATATACTAATGTATATGTGCCGATGTTCATTCACGGATTCTTAAAAATACCTGTGATGAATATGCTTAAAATGAATTATGAGTCGGTAACGTTTAATTCGACGTCAGTTTTGGGGTTTGCCATAGCTGGTTAAAGGCGTTTATATTGTGTCGACAGAGTTTGGATCCTCAAAATATATGTTATATGTGCAGTAGGTTTAGAAACGGTGTACAACTATTGTAAAATCTGCCTGTTGATGGTGGGATAGGGGTTTTAAACATTGCAAAAAGACCATAAGTGGTTCAATAACAGCACTTGAAAACATGATTCAGATCAAAACATGGTCCTTAAGTTATTTTGAGTATCGCACGTTTAAATACATATATACATTCAGACCCTGCCTACGCAGATAACGTCACCGGATGTGTAATACCGGGACTTGTGCCATGGCCGGAAAGGATCGTGCGAGTGGGCGTCGCGTGTGAATTACGTCACCTGAAGTATGTGTGGTACCGGGACGAATAGCAAAGGCTAATGAGGGGATTGTTGTAAATACATTTGTAAATTTATTTATTCTTGATTCTCCCTTGGTGAGTTGTCTCCACTTGGTCAATCTTGTTACAACGTATCATATAAATCGACATTTATAACAATCGTATACAGAGGCATAAAAATCGACATTTATAAAAACCGTATACTGACTGTAATTTAAGCACACCACCACAACCACCACCACCATGCATATAAATCGACATTTATACAAATCGTATACTGTCTGTAATTTAAGCACACCACCACCACCACCACCACCAACACCACCAACACCACCACCACGCATATAAATCGACATTTATAACAATCGTATGCTGTCTGTAATTTAAGCACACCATCACCACTACCACCCCCACCCCTCCACCACCACCACAACCACCACCACCACAACGACCTACCACCACCATCACCACCACCATCACCACCACCATTACAACCACCACCACCAAAGCCATCCCCACCACCACCACTATCACTACCCGCCATCACTACCATCACCACCACCCTCACCACCACCACTACTACCACCACCACCACCACCACCACGACCATGGGACGCGTTATGTAACTTTACGTCATTTTTGATTCAATGTCAAATCAAGGATTAGTGTAAGAATGAGGTATGATTATAAATTAACACAGAAGAGGAATAGGGAGTATGCTTTATAAGTGGTATTCCTTGAGGTGCTTTCATACACACACACACGCACACACGCACAAACAGCATAGGAAAGGGTGCAGAAAAAAACGAGCGTGTTTATACAATGGATAACTTTGAAATATATGAATGCTTAAAGGGATATCTTCAGCGGATGAATGCAGATATAAAAGGGACACTTTTTTTTATTTCTAACACGCAGACCTGAGCGAGCAACTCGGGGAGCCTTGGGTGCCATTTTACTTTCCCACCAAAGAACCAGACGAATACTTCGATTCTATCAATAATATACATGCATTCAGACTCTAACAACAAATAAATACATATATGCATTCAGACTTTCACAATAAGACCCTCACAACAAACAAATACATATATGCATTCAGACCTTCACAACAAACAAATACATTTATGCATTCTGGCCCTCACAACAAGTAAATATTATATGCATTCAGACCTTCACAGCAAATAAATAAATATATATGCATTCAGGCCCACACCAACAAGCAAATAGATATATGACTTCAGACCCTCACAAATACATTCAGACCCCCACAATAAATAAAGATTTATATGCATTCAGACACTCACAACAAGCACAAATATGCATTCAGACCCTCACAACAAACAAACACATGCATGTATTCACAGCCTCACAACAAACAAAAACATATATGCATTCAGATCCTCACAACAAACAAATACATTTACGCATTCAGAATCTCATAACAAATAAATACATATATGCATTCAGACCCTCACAACAAACAAATACGTATATGCATTCAGACCCTCACAACAAACAAATATATATATGCAATCAGACTCTTATAACAAATAAATACATATATGCATTCAGACCCTCACAACAAACAAACACATGCGTGCATTCATACCATCACAACAAACAAATAAATATATGCATTCAGACTCTCACAACAAATAAATACATATATGCATGCATACCCTCACAACAAATAAATACATATATGCATTCAGACCCTCACAACGAACAAATGCATTTATGCTTTCAGACCACCACAACAAATAAATAATAACTGCTTTCAGACCCTAACAACAAATAAATGCATATATGCATTCAGACCATCACAACAAACAAACAAATATATGCATTCACACCCTCACAACAAACAAATACATATATGCATTCAGATCCTTACAACAAACATGCATTTATGCATTCAGACCCTCACAACAAATAAATACATATATGCATCCAGACTGTCACAACAAACAAACACATATATGCATTCAGACCGTCACAACAAACAAACAAATATATGCATTCACACCCTCACAACAAACAAATACGTATATGCATTCAGATCCTTACAACAAACATGCATTTATGCATTCAGACCCTCACAACAAATAAATACATATATGCATTCATACCCTCACAACAAATAATACATATATGCATTCAGACCCTCACAACAAACAAATACATATATGCATTCAGACATTCACAACAAACAAATGCATTTATGCATTCTGGCCCTCACAACAAATAAATAATATATGCATTTAGACCGTCACAGAAAATAAATACATATATGCATTTAGACCATCACAACAAACAAATACACATATGCATTCAGACCCTCACAATAAACAAATATATATATGCAATCATACCCTTATAACAAATAAATACATATATGCATTCAGACCCTCATAACAAACAAACACATATATGCATTCAGACCATCACAACAAACAAATAAATATATGCATTCAGACTCTCACAACAAACAAATACATATATGCATTCAGACCTTCACAACAAACAAATACATTTATGCAATCTGGCCCTCATAATAAAATAATTAATATATGCATTCAGACCCTCACAACAAATAAATACATTTATGCATTCAGGCCCTCACAACAAACAAATACACATATGCATTCTGACCCTAACAACAAATAAATACATATATGCATTCAGACCCTCACAACAAAAATATAGATATATGCATTCAGACCCTCACAACAAATAAATACATATATGCATTCAAACCCTCACAACGAACAAATACATTCATGCTTTCGGACCACCACAACAAGAAAATAATAACTGCTTTCAGACCCTCACAACAAATAAATACATATATGCATTTAGACCGTCACAACAACAAACACATATATGCATTCAGACGCTCACAACAACAAACACATATATGCATTTAGACCGTCACAACAACAAACAAATATATGCATTCACACCCTCACAACAAACAAATACATATATGCATTCAGATCCTTACAACAAACATACATTTATGCATTCAGACCCTCACAACAAATAAATACATAATTATATGCATTCATACCCTCACAACAAATAAATACATATATGCATTCAGGCCCTTAAAACAAACAACTACATATATGCATTCAGACCTTCACAACAAACAAATACATTTATGCATTCTGGCCCTCACAACAAATAAATAATATATGCATTTAGACCCTCACAACAAATAAATACACATATGCATTCAGACCCTCACAACAAACAAATACATATATGCATTCAGAACCTCACAACAAACAAATACATATATGCTTTCAGACCCTCACAACAAACAAAAACATTTATGCATTGTGGCCCTCACAACAAACAAATAATATATGCATTCAGACCCTCACAACAAATAAAAACATATATGCATTCAGGCTCCAACAACAAACAAATACATATATGCATTCAGACCCTCACAACAAGCAACATAAATACATCCAGACACTCACAACAAATAATTACATATATGCATACAGACGGTCACAATAAACAAACACATATATGCATTCAGACCATCACAACAAACAAACACATATATGCATTCAGATCCTTGCAACAAACATATATTTATGCATTCAGACCCTCACAACAAATACAATACATATATGCATTCAGACCATCACAACAAATACATACATATATTCACTCATACCCTCACAACAAATAAATACATATATGCCTTCAGACCCTCACAACAAACAAATACATGTATGAATTCAGACCCTCACAACAAACAAATACATATATGCAATCAGACTCTCACAACAAACAAATACATATATGCATTCATACCCTCACAACAAATAAATACATATATGCATTCAGACCCTCACAACAAACAAAGTCATATATGCATAAAGACCTTCACAACAAACAAATACATTTAAGCAATCTGGCCCTCACAACAAATAAATTTATTTATGCATTCAGACCCTCACAACAAACAAATACACATATGCATTCAGACCCTAACAACAAATAAATACATATATGCATTCAGACCCTCACAACAAACAAATACATATATGCATTCAGATCCCCACAACAAAAAAAAAATACATAAGTACATTAAGACCCTCACAACAAATAAATACATATATGCATTCAGACCCTCACAACAAACAAATACAGTTATGCTTTCAGACCACCACAACAAATAAATAATAACTGCTTTCAGACCCTCACAACAAATAAATACATATATGCATTCAGACCGTCACAACAAATAAATACATATCTGTATTCAGACCCTCACAACAAACAAATAAATATATGCATTCAGACCTTCACAACAAACAAATACATTTATGCCATCTGACCCTCACAACAAATAAATAATATATGCATTTAGACCCTCACAACAAATAAATACATATATGCATTCAGATCCTCACAACAAATAAATACATATATGCATTCAGACCCTCACAACAAATAAATACATATATGCATTCTGGCCCTCACAACAAATAAATAATATATGCATTTAGACCCTCACAACAAATAAATACACATATGCATTCAGACCCTCACAACAAACAAATACACATATGCATTCAGACCCTAACAACGAATAAATACATATATGCATTCAGACTTTCACAATAAATAAATACATATATGCATTCAGAACCTCACAACAAACAAATACATATATGCTTTCAGACCCTCACAACAAACAAAAACATTTATGCATTGTGGCCCTCACAACAAACAAATAATATATGCATTCAGACCCTCACAACAAATAAAAACATATATGCATTCAGGCTCTCACAACAAACAAATACATATATGCATTCAGACCCTCACAACAAGCAACATAAATACATCCAGACACTCACAACAAATAATTACATATATGCATTCAGACGGTCACAATAAACAAACACATATATGCATTCAGACCATCACAACAAACAAACACATATATGCATTCAGATCCTTGCAACAAACATATATTTATGCATTCAGACCCTCACAACAAATACAATACATATATGCATTCAGACCATCACAACAAATACATACATATATTCATTCATACCCTCACAACAAATAAATACATATATGCCTTCAGACCCTCACAACAAACAAATACATGTATGAATTCAGACCCTCACAACAAACAAATACATATATGCAATCAGACTCTCACAACAAACAAATACATATATGCATTCATACCCTCACAACAAATAAATACATATATGCATTCAGACCCTCACAACAAACAAAGACATATATGCATAAAGACCTTCACAACAAACAAATACATTTAAGCAATCTGGCCCTCACAACAAATAAATTTATTTATGCATTCAGACCCTCACAACAAACAAATACACATATGCATTCAGACCCTAACAACAAATAAATACATATATGCATTCAGACCCTCACAACAAACAAATACATATATGCATTCAGATCCCCACAACAAAAAAATACATAAGTACATTTAGACCCTCACAACAAATAAATACATATATGCATTCAGACCCTCACAACAAACAAATACAGTTATGCTTTCAGACCACCACAACAAATAAATAATAACTGCTTTCAGACCCTCACAACAAATAAATACATATATGCATTCAGACCGTCACAACAAATAAATACATATCTGTATTCAGACCCTCACAACAAACAAATAAATATATGCATTCAGACCTTCACAACAAACAAATACATTTATGCCATCTGACCCTCACAACAAATAAATAATATATGCATTTAGACCCTCACAACAAATAAATACATATATGCATTCAGATCCTCACAACAAATAAATACATATATGCATTCAGACCCTCACAACAAATAAATACATATATGCATTCAGACCCTCACAACAAACAAATAAATATATGCATTCAGACCTTCACAGATACAAATACATTTATGCATTCTGGCCCTCACAACAAATAAATAATATATGCATTTAGACCCTCACAACAAATAAATACATATATGCATTCAGACCCTCACAACAAACAAATACACATATGCATTCAGACCCTAACAACAAATAAATACATATATGCATTCAGACTTTCACAATAAATAAATACATATATGCATTCAGACCCTCACAACAAACAAATACATATATGCTTTCAGACCCTCACAACAAACAAATACATGTATGCATTGTGGCCCTCACAACAAACAAATAATATATGCATTCAGACCTTCACAACAAATGAATACATATATGCATTCAGGCTCTCACAACAAACAAATACATATATGCTTTCAGACCCTCACAACAAACAAATACATGTATGCATTGTGGCCCTCACAACAAACAAATAATATATGAATTCAGACCTTCACAACAAATGAACACATATATGCATTCACACCCTCACAACAAATAAAAACATATATGCATTCGGATCCTTACAACAAACATACATTTATGCATTCAGACCCTCACAACAAATAAATGCATATATGCATTCAGACCCTCACAACATATAAATAAATATATACATTCAGGCCCCACAGCAAACAAATATATATATGCATTCAGACCCTCACAACAAACAAATACATTTATGCATTCTGGCCCTCACAACAAATAAATAATATATGCAGTCAGACCCTCACAACAAATAAATACATATATACATTCAGGCCCTCACAACAAAAAAGTAGATATATGCATTCAGACCCTCACAACAAATGAATAATATGCATTCAGACCCTAACAACAAATAAATAATAAATGCTTTCAGACCCTCACAACAAATTAATACATATATGCATTCAGACCCTCACAACAAACAAATACATATATGCATTCAGACTCTCATAACAAAGAAATACATTGATGCATGCAGACCCTGACAACACATAAATACATCTTTTCATTCAGACCCACACAACAAACAAATACATTTATGCATTCAGGCCCTCACAACATATAAATAATATATGCATTAAGATTTGAGCTGTTGAGACAGTCGCGTGAAAATAAAGCTAGCTATATTTCAGTTTTAGCTATTGTATACACAGGACGAGATCTAAGAGGTGTGTTATTACGTTCCTTGTACACATTATTCATACATACACTGACACATAAACAGAACGGAAGCATACTGCTTATTAAGTTCCTTTTCTTGCGCTTAACAAAAAGAGTATTAGTGTTAAGAAATTTAATTCTCAAGATCCAAAACATAAACATCACAGGTTTAATAAACATCAAAACGCGCATTCATTCAAAATAAATTGTGGAACGCATGTGCGTTTAATATGCTTTATTAGCGCGAATAAGAGTGAGCGATAAGCGTATTTTATACCCTCTCTCTACATCGGGTTTAAAGGGACTGGAGGCGAAATGGAAGAATTATAAGTGACAATCCAAATACGAAAAAATAATCTTAATGTGTTTCAGTTTTATATTCAATGTAATGTGCATATGTTATAAACTATACCTCATGATTTGTATGATTTAGTTATTGTTAATGATAAAATGTTTGGGCTGGAGAACTAGACTTCTCGGTTAAACAACTCGGCTAGATTTTGTTGTATAATTCATAAGAATTTGATATAAGGCTACTAGACATTATTGCTTTGTGATCGAAGTACACGTTTGATGTATGTGTACATTTGTCAGCAATATAAACCCATTTTAGTGTATTGTTTATGATTTAGTATAACACACGAGCCGAGTCGTTGAGTTTTCCAGATAAATATTTTCATAAACAATAGTTGAACTGAAGGTAATTTAGTTAAAACAAGAAAACAGTGATACAAAGTATCACAAGCCGATCAGAAAAATTAAATAAGAAAACAGGAAGGGAAGTGTACATGTTAGGAACATATTTTTATGTAAAATTGTTATGATATTGAAAGAATCTTACAAATAAATTTAATGAGAAATTGCAGTAATATTGTCACAAATATAAACTATATACTTTAAAGGGACGCACGGCAATCTTGAAGCAGGGTCCTCCACGGGATTCTTTTTCAGGCGCTGGCATAGTTAGCGAAGGGGGTGGGTTTGGGCGGGCGTCTCCCCCTACCATTTTGCCGATTGTTTTTTAAATTTTAAGGTGCAGTCGATTTTATCAAGCATTAACATTAACGTCTCGATTTATTAATCCAGGATTTTTTTTTTACTGTAAACCTGCTTGCATACAATTAAATAAATTGGCGAGTTTTCGTTTGTGTCTTATTCAACTTATTCAACGATAAGTTAAAGTACGTTTTTGGTGCAATATATTCATTACTTTCACATCTGGTTATTAGTAACACATTTTCGAGATGTTAAGATACTATATAGAGTAGGTGAAAATAAAACGGTTTATTCGGACTTTATCCGCAATCTCTTTATGACAAATCAAAATATGTGTCCTTGATTTAAATTAAATGTGTTCATTGTGGTGTTCTAAAATAAGTCAGCACCACAAGAAGATGCATAGCTATACACAAAGAAAGAACTTATTTATATTTAAAATAAAATTGCTTTGTAATCACTGATAAAAGTTAGAACGAGTTTTATGCGTATTGTGCAGTACAAAATTATAGACTTTTTCTATGAAATTTACATCTAATTCGCGTAGTAAAATACCAATAAAATATCCGTAAACCACTTTGACTGCGTCCGTGTTATTTAGCAGGGTGACACTACACAACCAGTTAGAACCAGTTCTACTCGCATACACAATATATTTTGATGGACACCAATCCTTCTTCCAGATCGCCTGCAATCTCTTATCTGAAAGACCGTTGTATTGGGATTTGTATTTACCCTCTCAAATTTGCTTTGTGTCATGTTGGCGAGCGTAAAGATGACTGGTCAGGTTTCAATAATTATTTCAAACTCGGTTTGGCTGGGATAGAACGCACGATCCATGGATTAATAAGCAGAAGAGTTACCCATTATAATAACTCCATCTTATATACCTATGCTAAATGATTAATGGCAACTTATGCATGCTGTATGTATGCGAGTTAATGTTTTACCATTCAGAATTGTAATAACAAGTGATCGTTTTCATCCCTTCTGGTTGGTCACATATGAAAAAGCATTTTGGACGAGTTATTTAACATAGTCATAAAAATGCACAATATTTGACTCCGTGGTCGATGGGTTAACGACGTCACTTCGTAAACCTTCTCGCTTTTTACCGCAGCGGGTTCGAATGCCACTCAACTTGTCAGTGAGGAAGTATCGATTCATACGGATTGCGGAAGGTATACAGTACTGGATCTTCCCAGAAAAAATGGCGTTGTCTGTCTTTACCACAAATTTCGAATATGTGCTATAATGTGTTACAAATGACATAAAACACCATTCAAACGAACAAAACAAAAACATATGTTTGCATGTATTTCTATTGAATACCGGTGTGATATGCTTTTTTTGTGAAATGCCTGATGTTAAATGTTTTATTCGGCTCATTGATATGAGAAAAAGCATTTCGCGAAAGCATGAAGAGAGAGAGAGAGAGAGAGAGAGAGAGAGAGAGAGCGCACTTTATTGACTTAAATTAATACTACTTTGCTTCATACATATTTAAACCAAAAGAAATTAAACTTAAAAAAGAACTATACATATTATGGTATGTAAATGATAAACAAGTATGTTCTGAAATAAAATATCTAATTATTTAGTCTTTTAAATCTCATATCGATAACTTTAACAAGTGCATTGGAAATGAATTTACTTAAATTAACAATCATCTTTTTGTTTGATGACTGCAACTATTTAAAAAAATTAAACATGCTTGGACAAATTTAAACATTTCACACAAAAAAACACCGAATGTTTACTTTTGAAACGTTTATCATGGCGGTTAACTTCAATGCATTATCTGAAACATGAAGATAGGTTACGCTCTGAAAAACACAATATACAGTTGTTATTTGAACTGATTGTATATATCCTTGTTATTTAATACCAATACCTGCTGTTTGTGTAGACCATATACACAGTTGAGCTATTCTAATACTTCATTCTATAGACTTATTTGGTCATAATTATGATAACATCAGTATTTTGTACTTTACATCGATTATGAAAACAAATATACGGCTTATATAAATCACTCTCTGTGGAAAGGCTGACAACGTAAGTGTGGTCTTGATGGAGAAGGAAATCGATGAACCCGGGAAAACCTAGGGAAAACCCACATGTCCGATCAAGCTCCGTACCCTAACTAACTGCCCTACCCGTACCCAACATCAATATTTGAACATAACTTTCCCATAACTTTAAGTATGCTAAATAACTTTATTTGATATTTATGTAAATTGATTTGTAAGTAAATCCGAGGCATTAATACACCATATGAAACCAACATATTCACTTACCTATAGGGCTTTACATTTATACTAAACAAAACATCCACAAGATGAATATAAACAATGACTGGTTATAGATAAAACAGTCCGATTTCACAGAAGTACACTTTGAATTCAAACCAAAACATTATTTAAGCTTAGTTATATTTTGTCTGAAAGATAAACATATTTTAAACATATGCCACTTCCTGGTCGAACACTTTGAAAAGATCACTACTTGTATACCGCCTGTATGCCGCACACACTTTTAAATGCTACTTAAGAGTGTACTTCATATACCCCACTTGAAAGAGACATACCTTAATCGTTATGTTAAAAATGAACTTCATCCGACTCGATAATGTAGTCATCTAAATATAGACCCTTTTTTAAATATTAGTTTGTTGTATTTACAACGGGAAATAACCCTTAATATACAGTGCTTAACATCTTTTTCGAAGTTATACCCCTATGTTTATAATAGTTATGTATAAGCCAACACTATTAAATACAAAAATTAATGATAAATATATAAACCTGATATTAAACAATGGCATACTTCATGAGACATGCTTATCAGGTATTGGTGACACATATTTGATACAATTGAATGACTCCATTGAATTTAGGATATACAGAGCCAGTATATACAAACTGTATATTATTAATCTTTTAAAATTAAACTCGATTTATTTACAAAAAGGGGATCCGAAATAAATTGATAGTGAATACGCAATAGTCAATAATAGAGGCCCGGGAAAAACAAACAAATGTGTGTGTGTATTTGTGCGTGCGGGCGTGTGTGGTTCGAACATTTACCATTTTGCACAAGTGATGAATCCATTTTAGAGGGTGAACTTGATCTGGTTGAATCTATATATGTATATAGAAGTAGATATAACAATCGAACCGGAAATGTAGTATTCAAAGACACCAGTCAACCACAAACACACAGAGAAACAAACAACAATTACGCAGATGAATAATAGGCAAGATATGACATCACACACATAAACGGATATGACATCACACACATAAACGGGTTCATAACAGGGCTACCGCCGTGGAAAGTCAGTGGCAAAAATGCACGTTTTGTTTATTATTTTAGTGCCTGTACCTCTTTAAACTTCTCCAAACGTTTGACTTCGTCCTTCTGACGGTACAGATCACGGCAAACGACGTTGTGCTAACACTCTGGAATTAATTTATTTTGGACTATTAAAATTCAGATGATGTTCTTGAAAAAATGCGCAATACACGTCAAGTTTCATCTGTAAGTACTTATGAATTTTCTACACTATATACAACTTTACCGCAGTACAACCTTATTAATGCTAGGTTATTGTTTGTTTTTTGTTCGTATGGTGTTTTACGTCATTTTCAACACATGTAAGGTTATATATGACGGTCTATTTTTTTGTGGTGGAAGCAGACAATCATCTTTTCTTGGGTAGAATCAATACTGTACACCTCCTGCCATCCGTAAGAATGGACACTTCCTCACTTACAAAGAAATATAAAAAGATCGGACAGTGCATGCTTCTGTATAACTGAAGAATTTTGAATTTCTTCATTGGGCTGAAATAAATATAAATTACGTCTATTAATGAGCCTGAAAACATAAGCATAGCATGTTTGTCTGTTTATGTTAAATAAATTACATACACATAATGGCCTTAAATCGGGCGGTATCTTTGAAAGCAGCAACTAATGGAGACACCCATTCCCCGTATTTATCGGGTGGTTCTCTGTCACGACTGGACCGCCTGTGTGCTGGTGTGGGTAGAGATTGGGAATTACCCAACGATACGGTCTCCTGCTGAGAAGGATTACCAGCATCCGACTGACTGTCGATAATTTCCATAGTGTCTCTATGGGGCATTACTGACGACGGGGTCTCTGGTACTGGGGTATCCAGAACGCTCACCTGTTCAGGATTAACAGCATCCTGCCGAGACAGACCAGTGGCACCCTGAAGAGAAAGACTAGTGGCATCCTGCCGAAAAGGTTAACATCGATTTCCTGTGAAGGAGAACCAACTGTCTCAGGGAAAACTGACTGGAAGGTCCTGGGTCTAAATACCCTGGACTTGTGAATAGGTCTGCAGTGTGGCACTGGAAGTGAATGTCGTACATGTCAGACTCACACTCTGAATTATCTGGACTGGAACTGGGATCGCTGGATAGGGATTCAGCCTGGAGGAACTGGCATCGATGGGTTTTTCTCTCTGGACTTTTTCGGACCAGGAGGGCTATGGGAAGGTGGAAGGAAGTTAAAAGGGAGCAAGAATTTCCTGTGAAGGGTCCTCTGTTTTACTTTGCCATCTTCTCGCTGTACCCTGTAGACAGGAACATCCGGGTTTGGGATTTCCCTGACAATATAGGGTTCATGTTCACAGCGATCTGCCAGTTTATGTTTACCCTGGAAGGCAACTTCTTTACTAGTACACGGTCGTTGACTTCCAGCTTGGCGGCTCGAACCTTTCGGCCATAGATCTCCTTGTTAAGTGCGGATTGTTTTCCAGCTTCATCTGCAGCAAGCCGGTAGACGTACTGCAGGCGTTGCTGATGTTTTCGCACATAACCAACTGGATCTTTGTCACCGTCATATCTAGAACTACTCCCAATGTAGGCGTCTACAGACAGCCTTGGATGCCAACCGAACATTACATAATGCGGTCGGTGAGTACCCGGTGGCATCACTTTTAGTGTCATAGTAGGACTGGACGATCGCACCAAGTAATGATTTCCAATCCGACCTTTGGTCGGTTTCCAGCATACCTAGCACTTTTAACATGGTTTGGTTAAAACGCTCCCATTAGGTGGTAGGGAGTAGTACGGGACTTAGCTACTCCAGCCTGTTTGAACAGTTCCTTAATCAATGAACTCTCAAAGTTACTGTCTTGGTCACTATGGAGCCTTTCAGGGAAAGAATACAACTTTATGAACTGCTCATACAGAGCCTTGGCCCTGTGGTTGCGGCAGAGAACAGCTTGAGCATATCTGGTGAAATTGTCTCTAATCACCAGGATATGTTTGAAGCCACACTTAGACCGTTCTAGTGACAAGAAGTCCATGCAGTCTAGCTCCATGGTGTGTGTCGTCTTAATCGGGATTAATGCTGCAATCGTTACGGGTCCATTGCGTAAGATGCAACGAGCGCATTGCTCATTTGCGGATTCTAGATCCTTTTCTAATCATGGCCGCCAAGAGAGCTTACTTGCAAACCGCATGAATTTGTCTTTTCCCTGATGACCTACATCATAATTGATGCCTTTCCGGGCTTGCTGCCTGTGACTCACCGGCAAGACCAGCTGCTTTGTCTGTTGACCGTCGAGCGAAGAGGTTCGATACAGCATACTATCTGCGCCGAGGTACAACCGTTTATACTCGCGCAGATACATACCTCATTCGTGAAGTTCGGTTAGTTAAACATGAACTCTCACTAGCCCCGTTAGGTGCTACCGGTAATGTACCACTCCTAGAGGTTCCTTGGGTATCAATCCTTCTGGCAAGATTCCATCTTAGTGGGCATGTGCTCAATAGTGGGGGTGTCACCTAAGGACATAACAACCTGCCTAGCAGGACCTATAATGGACCTCCTAATAGCCTGGATAAGGGCACTAGATGTGACATCATCATCTCCGAGTAAACATTTACCCTCAAATCTCCATTCCCGATATGTAACCTCTGTTCTTGTTCCTCACCAGAAAAAAAAGCAATTTGGTGATAATGGACGGGGTAACCTTGTAACGGACTGGATCGGGCTCGGGCTCAGGCTCATCGTCAGAGTCCAGGAAAGCACCCTCGTGCTTTTTAATGGGCGAATGATCATATAGCATGGTCTTGTTTTTGTCTTTCTTGAGAGTGGACGTCTCAGACCCTTTCATTGTAGAAAACAAAGGCTTAATATTACCCTCTTTGACAAAGTATGAGGGTCAACACTTAATACCCTATACTTACCTGAGGCTACGATCATCTTGTATTCAGAAATAAGACTTTGCGACATCGCGAAAACTAGCTAGTAAATGCGTACGCGAAAATACACGAATAACCGACGTATAAAAAAATTGAATAAACACAAAACACGAAATGTATAATACAAAGGATACAGATTCTGCAGGTATAATGAACGAACTCACTGAAACAAAATGTATGTGCTAACTAGAAACTACTACACTCAACATATGTCTCCTCTCGTTCCTGTAAACTAGTAAAATGAATATACCGGAACGCAATATGGCAGTCTATCTATTATAAACTGTAATATAAACTTGTATATTAATTAATAATACGCTCCTATAAACCACAATATCTCAAAGATATACCCTGCAAAACCATATAACACAGAACACCTGCGAAATCATATTACACAAATAACATGTATACCACTCAATTTAACTCACTCTAAATGTGATGTTAATTAAGGGTAATGCAAATAGGATCACAGAGTAGAAGAAGAATGTGTTGGAGAGGCATTGGATACAATCAACTTATAATATTAAAGTCTAAACACTATAGTCTATTACACAATGAACAACACCGATATGTTTTTATCTCTTTGTCAACTCAAAACTGTATTCAATATGAGATAAATACCTCAAAAGTATACATGTCAAATCAATCACTAAACATATTTAAATAACTTGTTACTAAAACGGAAAGTCACAGTTCAAATTATGCAAAATGCACCATACGACAGTCTATACCACTGCAAGTTATGTGACAATAACAATTGCACAAAAGTATGTCAACCCGACAATCTATTAATATCTCGGTCGGCAAGTAACGTGACAATAACAATTCCATACACCAATTGCGCATAGGTATCTAAATGCACCCAAAACAGACTTCCAAGGCAGTAGCCCTATTGTCAACCCGTTTTTGTTTGTGATGTCGTTTGCATTTAATATTACTTTTGACTTCTTGTTTGTCTGTTTGCGTGTTTGTTTCTATGTTTTGTGGTTGACTGTCCTCCTTGAATGCTACTTTTCTTGTCCGATCTTTTTATATTTCTTTGTAAATATGCTAACTTTATAAAAGATGAGCGATAATATTTTAGTGGTAATACATTTTACTACATAAAGCAGTTATTTTAAGTGAATTTAAACCAGTCTTTCACAGGCTGTAGCAAAATTAATTGATTATGTCAGTCACGCGTGCCCCACGCGGTTAACGCAAAATGCTGAAAACTTCAGTATTATGCAATTGACATGATCAACTAACTTTAAACTACCTAAACTTGCTAATACAACAGTTTACTTACATTTGTCCTTCAAATATATTTTAAAAAATCCGTCATAAAAACAATTACACACACAAACACAATCTTCACACAACACAAATTCCTCCGCCAAAATAGTTCCTGTTGTTTTTCCCGCGAACTGTCAAGTCACTCCGGATCCGCGCGTACTGTCGAAAAAAAACACAGCGGTTTTCTCTTGCAAGAAAACTGTTCAATAGTGAAAAAATGACGTTTAGAGCTCTTTGCAGAATAACTCTGCAACACTACTGCCTAGGCCTAGGACTGATTGCGACACGTCCTTGGATCCTTCGTCTGCGTCCGATATCATTTGCACGTTCCACATACTCGCATCCTCGGGCGTATCCCTGACATCTGGTCTTCTCCACATCAAAACGTTGGGCGCTATTATAAGTTTGGGGTCGTAATCATAAGACGATCATACTCCAGAGTTCCAGTTATACATTTAATGTACATGAAGAAGAAAAAGACCTACAAGTACAACATCAAAAATAACCATTACTACACGTTTACAACATTCTATCTAACTAATTCAGAACTTGACGCGGGATAAATAGAAGAATATAACAGAATTAATTGAATAAGTAAACAATCTTACAAGCGCCATAATGTTGTAGTTCAATCAAGATAATATATCGTATCTAAACTCTTTGCAAAGTATAAATAATATTTCTATGAAAGAACCCACGATGTAGTTGACTATGAGACAGTCAAAAACAGAATGATAGTATTGAATGCAAGAAGAAACACGTTGTTAGGATTTGGCGTGTTAATTGCTCGTGCATCTATAAACACGTGCAACTCAGACAGCTCACATACCACGCTATGACACTCATGCTAGGTACAATACAACATGCATTATTATATAAACACATGGACACCACTGTACATAACTAGTTACATCTACAAAACTGACCGGACAGGCTGTTGACCCTATGATGACGCCTACCTAAAGCCCATTGGAACGGTGGCGTTTGATGCTTGTGTATGATCTTTCTTGTCGTGCCCTTAATGGTTTATTCTTGTGTTGCTCTGGCTTCTGCCAAGTCATTGAGTAACTTCATTGTGGCTTCCTAGGCTATTGTTTTTTTTGTATTATATTTACACGAGCATATTTGTGTTTTACTTATATTGCCTATTGGTGCTGCCTTGTTGATTAGAGAGAGATAAGATCGTGGCGGTGATTTCTTTATTTACACTGTCCTGTTTTAATGGGATGACAGTAGGGTAAGTGTGAGGTTTGGTGCACCCTAGAACCGGTTTAAACCCCAGGTGGCCTACTTTGCCACTGACCGTTCCAAGGCGGTAGCCCTATTGTCAACCCTTTTGTGTTTGTGATGTCGTTTGCTTTTATTATTACTTTTGCCTTCTTCTTTGTCTGTTTGCGTGTTTGTTTCTGTGTTTTGTGGTTTACTGTCCTCCTTGAATGCTACTTTCCCTGTCCGATCTTTTTATATTTCTTACCACAGACGATACAAACATAAATATAAATATAAACAATGATGTCATTGTATTTGGGACATGCTTTGATCAGCACATTGAGAGAGTGATACAAATATAAGAGAGAATAGACAAAGCAGGGCTAAAGTTGAGACCGGACAAATGTAAACTATTACAAGAAGCAGTCGTTTTTCTTGGGTATGTTGTGTCTGGTAATGGTGTAAAACCTAATCCACTAAATATTGCTAAAATAATAATAGAGTGGCCAACACCAACTACTGCAAAGCAGGTGAAGCAGTTTGTCGCCATGGGATCTTATTAAAGTTTGTAAAGAATTTTGCAAAGATAGTATGGCCTATGGCTGATCTTACCAAAAAGGGTAATACTTTCAAGTGGGATGCATCTTGCGAGAACGCATATTTCTTCAAAGCGATTGTACTTAGTCCCGCGATTATTGGATATCCACTTCAAGATGGCGGTGTAGACGCATCGGATTTGGGTATCGGCGGTTTCTTCACCAAGTACAAGAAGGAAGAGAACGCGTATTGTCATATGGCAGTAGAGCACTCAACAAATCGGAGCGGAACTATTGCATCACAGAGAAGGAGCTTCTGGCTTTCAAATACTTCGTAGACTATTATAGATAGTATCTGCTAGGTAGGCATTTTCTTGTGAGAACTGATCACCAAGAATTGGTGTAGCTTTTTAAGCTTAAAGAACAGAAAGGGAAGATAGCACGCTGGATAGCGATTTTGGCTCAGTACGACTTCTCTACTAAATACAGACCTGGTAAGAAACTGGATGCTTTGTCGAGGTGCGAAAACCCAAAGGAAAGGATTGTGACTGTCCTCTACAAGATACCAACGAATCACTCAGGTGTGGACCTTGCAAGAAATGTAAGAAAAGGGCAGAGGATATGTATGTACCAGGGCTACTGTGATCACTTCGAGTTCCCTGTGCCAGCAGTGTCACTAGAAAAGGCAAATAGTCGTTATCCAGAGCAGATAGAACAACCCAGCAAAGGAAGCCAGCGATCAGTCCGGCCCCTCTAACGAAAAAAAACCAACAAACAGCACGATTTAACAAACTGACTATAACTGCTCATGAGCTGGTGGTCAGCAACTAGCAGATATTAGACTTATTCAAGAAAGCGACCATGATATAGAACCAATTCTTAAGGAAAACCTCGGGAATAAGAGATCAAGTAGTGAGGACGTATTATCAGTTAGTCCAGCTTCTCGACATTATTGGGTACTTTGGGACGTCCTTATATTAAAACAGGGTATACTATTAAAGAAATTCGTCAGAAAGAACGGCAGTGGTGAACATTCTCAGTCTGTTGTGCCACAGTGCATGAAGAAAGACATGTTATTCCAAATGCATAACTCCATTATATCTGGTCATCTCGGTTGCAAGAAGATAAATGAGAAATTACTACAGCGCTGTTACTGGTATTCCATGAACGGGATACATGTGAATCAGTGTGATACTTGCGCAGCAGATAAAAAACAAGAGCCCCTATGGGTTCAATCACTACTGGAGCACCATTTGACGTGGTAGCAACCGATTATTTAGGACCTCTCCCTATATCACCGCTTGGTAATAGGTGTATCCTTCTACTAACCGACCATTTCAGCAAGTATTCTTGCAGAACCTGACAAGACCGCCGAGGTGTGTGCACAGAGGATACTCAATGACTTTATCTCTCGATGTGGTTGTCCTTTGTCCATTCATAGTGACCAAGGGAGAAACTACGAAAGCAGTGTATTTAGAAAAATGTGTCGCATGCTCGAGAGTATGAAGACGAGAAAAATTCCACGAAATCCCAGGTGTAACGGTCATTGTGAAAGGTTTAACCGAACACTCCTTCGAATGACCAAAGCGTATTGATTTGGCGAACAAGTAGAGTGGGACCTACACCTTGTTGGTCTTGCGAAAGCTTACCGAGCTACCCCAAACGAAACAACCTGTTTGACGCCGAGCTTATTGACCATGGGTCGAGAGGTTAGATTACCCTCCGAGCTGGTTTTCTGTAGTTCCACGGCTAACTACAATGAACAAATGACATCGTATGGCGACTATGTTAATTTGTTACGGGATAGAATGCAACACGCGCATGAGATTGCGCGAAAACATCTATCGTTGTCCGTGAAACGAAATAAAGAGTTTCACGACGCTAAAGTGGCTCTAAATAAGTACGAAGTAGGGGACCTGGTATGGTATCTGGCAAAAGCAAGAAAAGTTGGAGTTACACACAAGCTCGAAAGAACTTACGCAGGCCCATGCATAGTGAAAACGAAGATGTCACAAGCAAAATGTCATTATCCATATGGATAAGAATGACGGTGAGAAACTTGTGCATCACAACAAGCTAAAACCGTATATAAAGGGATCACACCCGCGAGATCGATTTTGCAAGTGAAGAAGAACTGGAGTAAGAACAAAGGGACTACCAGTAGAGAATAGATCTAGGAGTCAAGATAGGAACTAGCTGAGAGAGTAAATTATTTTAATCAAGTTTTGAAGATATGTATGCTGTAATACCTTCATCATTTGTTCGTTTGTAAATTCATGTTTTGTAAAGTGTGTATTTTGATGTACAATTAGTACCTGAAGTATGTAGTTGAAATGTAGTTAGGAATTATGTTTTCATGGATGTAAATAGATATGGGTCAACGAGAGTATGCTGAGAAAGCTGTTCATCACAGATTCAATGAGAGGTGTTTCAACATGTAATATGTTAGAATACACATAAAAAAAAGTCTCACCTTTTAAGAGTTTTACTAGTAGTTAGTCGACAAGATGCATGCTGAGAAAGCTGTTGCTGAATTCAACATGATTCAACGCAGAATCGACTTAAGAAGTAAATAGTGAAATAAGTTATAGTATTAGTGGACTCGAACAAGCTGAGACAACGCAGTCGCATAGATACATTGATAATCTGATAAGAAGATTATGTAAATAAGTTGAACAGAAAATAGTAGTTAACTTTAGTAATATAAACTATGACGTTTCAGATTTTAACGTAACTAGTGGACCGACTAAGCTGAGATGTTCGTCGCAGAACTCCACTTCATTCAACGCAGAATATATGCATCTATATTTGGACTTCCTGATGTGCACTGTACATTAAATCAACTTACGTTGCACAAAACTGTACGGTCCTACACTGTAATATGGGAACTTATACTGGTGATGGTGGACATGACATGAAGCTAAGACGAGGAATAATTTGGTGTAGGCAGTACACAGTTTATTGAAGATGTGAAAATAATTACACGGGTTAGTGTAACCGACAGAGAGTGTGTCATTACGACAGTTATGCTAAAATAGCCTAGATAAATATGGTTGAATGATGTTAGAGAGATATATAAAGAGCACCGACATACAAAGGTGAAGATTGTCTGTGAAAGAGAGAAGGGTCTAGAAGAGTTGCAGTTAACTACACCACCAGGTCACTTGAAGTTTTTAGTTTGCCATCAGAACGGTCACAGAAGTAATATGTTAAAGACGTGTACCATGATCAAGTGACAGTAATACCAATGAGAATGACAAAACAACCACAGATGTGTTTTATGATTATTTTTGTCACAACATACAGATAGTATATATGGTTATTAAACTGGATTCAACCAAATAAGACAGCAGGTGAGGTTTATCATGTCATTCAAGAGGTTTAAACATCTGTTTACAATAATCATATCACTACAACGATTGGTTTTGTTTGTCTTCTTCAGAACAAGATGTCAACCGAGAGCGATAGAGAGGACGTCGGGCATACCAGTGCCTTAAATGTCTGCATCGGTATGACAAGATCTACATAGAAGCGAGGTATAGGGTGATAGATCACATCATGAAGCACCATGTCATCCAGGATCAGACACCCTTTCATTGTGTATTGTGCCTCTTCAGATATATGAAGTGAGAGGAGTTGCTGGCGCACACCATGACGTTTTGCAGGCACCGGGTTATGCTTCGTGAGAAAGGTGTAGATGACACCACAGAAATGCTTGTCACCAACAAGAATCTTTACATCATCTATGACGTACATATGGTAGATTTTTCTGCAGAACTGTACTTGCCCTATTGTCAACTTTAATTGACCTTTTTCCTGAACTAGATGGAGATGAGCGACACGTGATACATACGCTATCAACTCCACTGGGATCGCCACACTTAACGTTTGAATTGTCAACACCACCACCAATGTCACATCAATCCGAACAACTCAACCTCACACGTATTTAAACCAGCTTCACTGACAACACAATCATTCTTGTCTAGACCACCAGCATTAGTACAGAGGCTACAATAATTCTTACATAGACCACCGACAGCACCACTGACCGCACTACCACTACAGTTTCGAAAACAAGCCACCATACATACATCTGCAACCACCTCACAGTTATCACCACTTTCATCGGCAACAACATCTACCCGACAACCTGTAGACTCTATCATGAGAACAACATATCCTGCTCCAGAAATCAATTTTTCTTCACTACTGGGCACACCAGATCTGAGACCTCTGCTAGCCCCAACAAAAAACATAAAGAGTCACAGAAGTGTCTCGGAGTTATCCAGTTCCTCAGAATCAACAACCGCCTCAGATGCTTCCGACGTTAGGAACAAGACCTTAGCGGAAATGCATGAGACCATGAAGCTGAACTCGGCAAACATTTGCAAATTGTTGGAAGACGACACCAGGGCAGTAATAAGTCAGGAAAGAGCCATGGTAGATATGAAAGATGCCCACCTGTCTGTTACTGCTCTGCTGAAGCCTGCCCAGCCAAAAGGACCATCCTTCACCATAGGGTTCCTACAAAAAGACCGAAGGATGATTGACCATCTCCGATAAAACGAAATAAGGAAAATAGATGGAAGAGGCTATAATTTACTATACTTACGATACTTCTAGTACATACACCATATGAAATATAGTGGACATCTCTAGTACGCATATCTGCATAAGCCATTTAGAGGACATTTCTAGCGCGTATATCTACATAAGCCATATAGAGGACAATTCTAGGACGTATATCTACATAGAGTACATTCTAGTATGTATATCTACATAGAGGACAATTCTAGTACGTATATCTACATAAGCCATTCAGAGGACACTTCCAGTGCTAACATTTAAGTTAGGAACATTCAAGGACATTTCTAGTGCGCATATTTAAGGAAGAAACATTTGAGGACATTTCTAGTGCTAATATTTAAGGAAGGAACATTCAGTGACACTTCCACTACATTGAGCTTTACTTTCGGGAACAGCTGTTTACCAACAAATATTTTATTGAGTTGGTTATGTATTGTTTTCATAGTGTGGTGTATTTAAACACGTACAGTAATACTCATGTTAAGAGAATGTTGGAATTGATATTGGTCATATTTAAAGAATAGTTTTTGTAATGATTTAGATGTTATTTTTCAAAAATTCTTAATTCTAAGTTGTGATTCTTTAGGTTTCTCATTCATTAGTATGTTAATGTTTAATTAATAGAGTAAATGGGTTAATATTTTTATCTCATTGTTTGAGTGCTAATTTGAACCCACTTTCAACATATTTAATGTCATTACTATTGTTAACTTTGTATATGCAATTTGTAAGGTGTTAGGAGGACCTTTAACACATCAAGAAGGGGATAATGTAGTACCTCGCTAGTTTGCATTCTACTTTCGTTTTCGCGATTTGAGGTTAGATTTAGATCGATAGCTGGAATGTATTAACATTTTGATTAGGCATTCAGTCTAATGTTATCATCTAGACTAGATTCTATAAAGTTACCTTTTTGGTAACGAGTGTATTCAGCCAAATTCTAAGTGTTTATTCCTATCGCGTGTTGCTTTGAATATGTTTCCGGTAACCATTTTGGATGTTTATGTCCGCTGCATTATGTGTTGTTTACTATAGCAACGCTATGCGCGCTAAGTTTAACTCGAGTTGTAAATACTTTTGGAACACTCATTTCACATTTATTAAAGGTTAGATTGTTAATCCAATGTAAGAGTTTTAGGTAAAATTCATTCATTTATTAATATTGTTTATTGTTTACTATAGTTTACTAGTAGAATACGTTGTAATTTCAGTATTTAGTTGGAAAAGCGCACATATTTCATTGCGCGGTTTTGTGAGACTTTGACGTTGCGCGTTATACTATGTATTTCGTTATGCAATGTTTGTGCGGCGTTCTTCGCACATGCAATTCTTGTCAAATTATTTTGCAACGTACAACAGGTTTAGTGGTTGACCATCTACAGTCCGCCACTATGCTTTCCTCTTTGATTGTGCGATGACAGTACAGAGACTGTACCATATGATGACGTCTACCTAAATCCTCAAAGGACGGTAGCGTACGTATGATAATTGTTTTATATTGTCTTGTCGTAAGAAACCTTAATAGTTTGTTCTTTTGTTGCCCTAGCTTCTGCCAAATCATTGATTACTTGCTTTTAGCTTTTAGCTTTTTAGGTGTTTTTTATATATGCATATCTACATATCATTTATTTGTTATACTTATATTGCCTAGTTTGTTAGAGAATATAACCTGGCGCGGATATCTTCATTTTCGCGTTTATTGGGATGACAATAGGATAAAAGTGATATGAGGTTTGGTGCACCCTAGAACCTGGTTTAAACCCTACCCCCAGCGCCCCTTTTTGCCACTGACCGTTCAAAGGCGGTAGCCCTATTGTCAACCCTTTTATGTTTGTGATGTCCGTCTTGCCTTTTAGTCATATTAAAATACTGTTGTTTTTTTCTATACGTGCTTTTGATTGACTGTGGTCCTTGAATGCTGCATTTCCTGTTCGACTTTAATATCTTTTTTTTTTGACAGTTTGAGTGCGGCATTATACTGTAAACTGTGATTGGTTGTTTCTTTTATCTAATTTGTTAAGCGGTAGTTGTTGTAAATAGGGTGGTTTGTTATTTATTCAAAGGTGTGTGACTATTTTGTTCTGAGGAGATATTTTAACTCCAGAGGAGATATTTTAACACCGTGCGTCAGAATCAGAAATCGAGAAAACTGCTATCTCGCTCCGCCCCCCCTCAAACCCCCACCCCAACAGTTAAAGGTGTTGAGGTGTTTATAGTGGAGGCAGACACTATAATTAGAAAGAAGATATAAAAAGATCGGACAGGGAAAGTAGCATTCAAGGAGGACAGTCAACCACAAAACACAGAAACAAACACACAAACAGACAAAGAAGAAGGCAAAAGTAATAATAAATGCAAACGACATCACAAACACACACGGGTTGACAATAGGGATACCGCCTTGGAAAAGTCAGTGGCAAGTTTGCTTTATTGTTTGTAACAGCGCTAAACTTCCGCGAAAGGTAACACACACAGCTGAAGGAAAGAATTCCAACGCTGAAGGTAATAACCTCCGCTAAAGGTAACACTCACCTCTTCCGCTAAAGGTAACAACGCTAACGGTAAATGTAACAACTTTTCATATTAACGCTAAAGGTAACAACTGTTTACGCTAAAGGTAACAACATTTTTCAAAATCTACAGTTTCAATGAAAATTGAATAAACCTGTTTTTGCTAGTGACTGTGTCCAGGGGGGAGGACGTAAACCTGCTCATGACGAGCTTTAAGTGGAGATAATGTTTCTGATGTGACAAAATGGCGATTTTTGGATGATTTTCGTTATTGTCGGAAGCAATTTTGACAGGTAGGCGCATATCATATGATTTATTTGTTAAATGATTGTGTTAATAAGGGGCTACTGTATCTCCGATTCACTCGGTTTTTTATTTCAATGTCCTAGCTAGCGGATTTCAAAAGTAATTCCATGTACAGTTTGAGAATGTCTTTGTTTACAAAGTTGAATCTGTCCTTGCCGTGCCTTTTTTCGCATTTTAAAAGAAAATACATTGTTTATACATGGTTTAAGCGTGGAATTCGTATAGAAAATACATAATCAGTCTTATTTTCCTTCATGAAGTTTTGGGGAGGCATTTATGGCCGAAAAAAACAGGTTTATGCAGATTTTGGCACATGACTGTAACTTTATGCAATTTTGGTTCCCTGATGAGGCCAAGTAATTGGACGAAAAAATGCATTCCTGACTCTACTATGTTAAAATAAAGAACAAAAGCTGATCCAAAGTATCTAATAATATTTTTCAGAGAGACTGTAACAATGCCGAGATATAGGAAGAAAACTTCCCTAACGTTGTATGGTAGGAAAGGCCGGAACCGATCCAAAATAGTAAATGTAGTATCTCCAACTAAAAACTATAAACGGCCTTGTATAAGATCTACACCTATACGGTTTAAACGGCCAATCATATATTCAAAATCCCCTATTGTCAAAGCAAGGTTAACGACATCACCTAGTAGTCACTCTTCCTTGACAAAGATATACACGGCAACGAAATTGTCGGAATCGCCAGTAAAAATCAACGACTTCATGGCCGATTCTATTTTGGACGATGTTATTGTGACTCCTGTTAAAATTCAACAAGGACTAAGCATGTGCGTGCAAGAATGTTCACCAATCAGAACATTAAAGTCTAAGAAAACGTTACAATTTGGACATGCCACCACAGACGCAGCTGAAACAGTAACAATAGGAAAAGTCAGTAGTCAGGAGAATGTGACAAAAAGTGCAGATGAAATTTCTGAAACAATGCAGCTCTTGTCTAGACTAGTAAATGAAGGCACTTACTCCACATCTAGTATATCATTTCAGTTATTTCGTGATTTCGTTAAGTGGCATGCGTCTGAGAATACTTCCGCAATGCGATATTCAGAGGCGACCAAAGAATTCTTCTTGACTGGGAAACGTTTGCTTGGGGTCAGTTTTTACGTGTGCAAATCCTCACATAAAACGTAAAAACTGACCCCCAAGCAAACGTTTCCCAGTCCAGAAGAATTCTTTGGTCGCCTCTGAATATCGCATTGCGGAAGTATTCTCAGACGCATGCCACTTAAGGGAATCACGAAATAACTGAAATAATATACTAGATGTGGAGTAAGTGCCTTCATTTACTAGTCTAGACAAGAGCTGCATTGTTTCAGAAATTTCATCTGCACTTTTTGTCACATTCTCCTGACTACTGACTTTTCCTATTGTTACTCTTTCAGCTGCGTCTGTGGTGGCATGTCCAAATTGTAACGTTTTCTTAGACTTTAATGTTCTGATTGGTGAACATTCTTGCACGCACATGCTTAGTCCTTGTTGAATTTTAACAGGAGTCACAATAACATCGTCCAAAATAGAATCGGCCATGAAGTCGTTGATTTTTACTGGCGATTCCGACAATTTCGTTGCCGTGTATATCTTTGTAAAGGAAGAGTGACTACTAGGTGATGTCGTTAACCTTGCTTTGACAATAGGGGATTTTGAATATATGATTGGCCGTTTAAACCGTATAGGTGTAGATCTTATACAAGGCCGTTTATAGTTTTTAGTTGGAGATACTACATTTACTATTTTGGATCGGTTCCGGCCTTTCCTACTATACAACGTTAGGGAAGTTTTCTTCCTATATCTCGGCATTGTTACAGTCTCTCTGAACAATATTATTAGATACTTTGGATCAGCTTTTGTTCTTTATTTTAACATAGTAGAGTCAGGAATACATTTTTTCGTCCAATTACTTGGCCTCATCAGGGAACCAAAATTGCATAAAGTTACAGTCATGTGCCAAAATCTGCATAAACCTGTTTTTTTCGGCCATAAATGCCTCCCCAAAACTTCATGAAGGAAAATAAGACTGATTATGTATTTTCTATACGAATTCCACGCTTAAACCATGTATAAACAATGTATTTTCTTTTAAAATGCGAAAAAAAGGCACGGCAAGGACAGATTCAACTTTGTAAACAAAGACATTCTCAAACTGTACATGGAATAACTTTTCAAATCCACTAGCTAGGACATTGAAATAAAAAACCGAGTGAATCGGAGATACAGTAGCCCCTTATTAACACAATCATTTAACAAATAAATCATATGATATGCGCCTACCTGTCAAAATTGCTTCCGACAATAACGAAAATCATCCAAAAATCGCCATTTTGTCACATCAGAAACATTTTCTCCACTTAAAGCTCGTCATGAGCAGGTTTACGTCCTCCCCACTGTGTGTCACCTGATTCATTTTTGTAGCTGTACACGTCCACTCTGGTCAATGTAAACTGTAATGGAGTGACGTCAGAAGAGATCGAATATTGATTGTCATTGATTTGTGTTCTATATTATATAAAACCAAAACAGATAAGTAGTTGTAAACGTAACATAATCGAACAAAGTAGTTTATTTTTAAAGAATAGTGGGGTGGGGGGGGGGGGGGGGGGGATTGCCATTGATTTGTGTTCTTTATTATATAAAACCAAAACAGATAAGTAGTTACAAATGTACCATAATCGAACAAAATAGATTATTTAAATAACGTAAGAGGGGTGGTGGGGGAGGGTTACTGAGGGGTGGGGCGACGCGAAAAAGCAGCTGGCAGGCAAACATATAAAACACGCTTTACATTACAATTCCGCTTATCCCATTCCTCAATATGCGCCCTTCTGAATAATTCTGGATAATGTAATTATATTTTTATCGACCGATAATGTTTTTTAAACTTTTCGGAGAAAGGGTTAAACAAGGTGAACAATGGAGCCTATTGCAAAATCTGCGATAGATAATTTTAATTTTGCGTTGCGTGTTTGTTATTTACATACTCAGCAAAATAGAAACGTCCCTCGTTTAAGCTGTGATGTGCATAGGGCTGACTTCGTTACACTCTGTACACCAATCTAGATAGAATTTCATCATGTTATACTTATCGCACAATCATTCTGATCAATATTCATAATCATCAAAAACCAAAGTTTGTCTGTTGCTTCCAATACATGTTTTATTCAAATTACGAAATCACTATATTTTTATTATAAAGGGAGGTAATCTGAATATATTCGTTTTTGAAACCTGTATGGCGCAAACATGGGTGAAAACATCAGCGTCTTTTCTTTGTTTTTGTGGTGATGAGGTCATTCTCTGCTTAGTTCAATATAACAAAACTGTGTTAACTCAAAGTTTTAGCCACAAGACCCGGAAAAGCTGTTTAAACAATATCAAGGGGAATAAGTTTGCCCACAAGTTTGATTCAAAGAAAATTGTTTTCATGACAACAAAGGTATTGATATATATATTTCACCATTGCGTTTGTGTTTCCGTGGTGTATTGTCAAATAGTGCCTAATAAAAAACGTTTTCCTGCCTTACTAGTGATACAAAATGCATACTTTTGATTGCTTTTTGTTATTATTACCTATAATTCAGCCAAATGATGTACTGTGAACATTGACTAGTGTTTGTTTGAGATATTTAATTATAATTGACATAGACAGTAAAGCGAAAGTAGAAATGGGGTAAATCTATCTTAGACGTGTCAAAATAGAACGTGACGTTATTCAACAGATTGGCTTGTTCTTACATGATACAAAAACAAACTGTTTTATTGCATTTTTATGTTGGCGGACGCTCGATCGTTTGATTGATATGTGTTTTAAAATTTTCTACGGAGACAAATGGGCATTGTGTATCTCTTGATATACATTCGTCCTATATAAAACAAAGAAGGAAAATCAATGGTGCAATGGTACCTGGAGTAACTCCACTTATAACAAATGCTCCTCTGAGGAAAACTGAAACTAGATTAGCACTAGTGCATTCTTATACTCATAAACGGTATTGATTCCTAATATCAAATATAGGATGTTTTCTGGCTATAGAAATTATTCTGTTAGCTAAATTTCTCTAAAAATTGAACTTTAAAGCAAATTATTTTATTACATACATTTTGATTTAGTGTCATACACAACACATAATATGTTTGCTAAAATTATATACTGGTAAAAGTACCAACACCACCAAGATCAAGACTTATTTATCAAGTTGATTTACCTGATATGCAGTAAATATGAATTACTTTTAGTTATGGCATAATTACTATAGGATATCGTTTAAAACCACCCACGATATGTTTCTTAAAAGCAATTGTCAAACAAATTAATATTACTTCAATTATTGTTTGACTGACGTGTCATTATCTAATGCAAAACATGGTGGCATGCCGTCATTGATATTTAACATATATTGATGTATAAATAAAATTGTGCGTGGTGTTGGTGTGCACTCGCGCACATGAGTGCGTTTATGAATTGCGTTTGACGATGCACCAACAAAGAAAAACTGTCATCTGACACCATAAGGAAAGCACATTCACGTGTGCATCAAGATATGGAATGCACAATGTACATACTGAGCTTTCTCATCCACATAACTCAGTAGATTCAATTCGAGTTCTGACTGTTGTCTGCACGCAGTTGCCAAACACAAGAGAGACGTTCGTCTTATTCTGGTATTCAATTTTAAGTTTTCAAACGATTTAATATGACTTGAGCTACTTGCCAAATATTCTAATCACATTAATTATTTTGGGGACTGAAAATAATTAATGATATGATATAATCTCGTTAAAGTGACACGTGTTTGCTTTTGTGGATACTTGACCGGTGTCTTTATTCTGAGGGTAATAAATCTCTTTCACCCACGTCTTTTCAAAGCTTTCAAAATGCACTAAAAGATATGCATTTAAGGACACTGTATGTCGCAATATTAACGTCGCTCTGTTAATTTAAAACCAGACGTATGAACTTATACGTCTGATTACGAATTGAATAGTTTTACATACTAATGTATTCAAAAGATAGTCGGTAATCTGATATTTTACAATATTTCATCTACCCAGTTTGAATAGTAGGTATTTCTCTCCCTCAGTGGAGGTTGTAGTATGAATAAGTTGTTGCAATAAAACGCTGTTTTAGTTAATTATTATATCATATTTTAATAACCGTGTTATATACAATGGAGATGTTATGATTGCATACGTTTCTGCCGTTTACATTCATGGTTAGACATTTGTATGATATAAGGCTGATTTATTTTCAATCTTAATTTTAAGAACTTAAACAGCTGATATAGTTTACCGTCTAGAATTTATCACGTCATTGAAAATATTAAGCGGTTTATGTCATATCTATAAACGATTTGACAGCCATGTTTTGAAATTCACTTTGACTGAAATGCACCCATTGTGTACGATGTTGATATTGTAAACCCGTTGCGACAGGCTGTTCATATGCATTTTGTCACAAACTAAAACTATTTAAGTGTTAAATAAGAAGCATGCATACATGTCTGTGCATCCATCCAGCGTATTACAATGTTTTATGGTGTTACCGAACTTGTATCAACTCTTACATATACTCTTAGAAAAACAGTTAAGAGTGAGTTACGATCAATATTTTTCATCCGGGGGATGGTAGGGGTTGGGGCTCACAGATCTTTAAAAAGTGCACATGCCTTTCGAAATATTTATGGTCTGGATATGTAAATGTCCAAACAAACATGTATTAGTTTTGCCGACACACTGTTGTTACAAATAATCTAATTGCGAAGTAATTGGATATTTATGCAAAGCGTTTGTTCTCTGTAAGTACAGACCCAGTTGCGTTCAAGTACCCCTAAAATGCATTCCGTTTGCGTTCCGTTTGCGCTCCGTTTGCATTCCGTTTGCATTTCATTTTTATGAATGCATTTTTTAAAATGCAGATCATTTGCGTTCTTGAATGCATTCAGCGTTTATAAACGAAACTATGCGTTCATTTAAATACACGAAACGAACGCAACATAATGTGTGCGTTTAAATGCACAAACGGAGAAAATGCATTTGCGTTCGTTCGTTCAGCGTTTACCAATCGCAACATTTCTGACGATTAAACTACGCATGATATCCAGTCATTCGATTCTTACCACGAGTCGGCGATTAATGTTTGTGATCATATTGAAGAATGTGTCCTTTGGTTGACATTATTTGGTGGTGCACATTGATGATTATTCTGTTTTCTTCCGGGTTTATGTTATTTTCATCAACAATTTAACATGCTTGACACTATATAAAATATGCCGTCTGATTATACCAACATTATTTCAGTTTTATAATGAAATAATATAAAGTTTGTGCTACACAATAAATACATTTCCTATTTTAAATCGGTAAAAATGAAAGTGTGTAATCGTGTTTAAATAACACATTTACACAGGGTATTTCTTTATATTAAAAAACTGCAAAACGCACTTCGTTTAAATCGAGACTTCAGTTAAGTACTCAAAAGGATAATATTGAAAGTTATCTGAAATAGCGAAATGCATTTGCGTTCGTTTAGTTCTTTTCGTTGCGTTCGTTTCGTTCGTTGCGTTCGTTCCGTTCGTTTTCAGCGTTTAGCGTTTTAAAAAATGCATTCATCGTTCGTTTTTTAAAACGCTGAACGCTGAAAACGAACGAAACGAACGCAAAGAACGAAATGCATTTTTAAAATATAGATCGTGCAACGTTCATTCTGCGTTCATTTTCCGTTCGTTCAGCGTTCGTTCTGCATTTATTTGGGGTACTTGAACGCAACTGGGTCTGTACGTCCTGGACCCCGGTTTATAAACCTATTACGCGCTTCAGTGTTTATAACGCAACACAAAGACCATTGGCTTATTAAAACAGCGGGGGCGGGCCCCGTTCATCACCAGGGTTATCTGTAACTTATCCCATTCAGGCTCTGTGTTTTACAACAGCAAGTCGGAGTAGAGAATTCTAAAAAGTTTAAAGGAATATTATAGTTTTGCGTAATATTATATATCAGGCAAGTGACGCTATATCTTATTCACTACAAATATATTAGTAGTTTGTGAAAATGACATTGAACGCCATGATATTGGGACATGCGATCCCAAAGGGTCTCGATGTTTATGTGGCATAGATAATCGGTTGAGACATGTTTTCAGATTAAAACAATACTGGAATATAAGCTTTTACAGAGCAGGGTTTATTACCCTGTGTGTGATAAAATGAGGCGTAAAGTGCCCGGCCTATTTCAGAGTAATATTTAGTCAGCATATAGTTCCCACTCATTTACAGAGGCGTACACAGAGTCCTTATTGCAGAGCAGTGTCTAGACTATTGCAATTACAGTGTACCATTTGTAATAAATAGAGGCGTTTATGCTATGTGATAGTCTTACCGGTGTTAATGTAGGACTATAAATAACTAAGAACTAACAACTTGTTCTAACTAATAATCTGTAATTACGACGTTATTCATTGTAATGTAGATAGGGAACTGACCAGCAGTAGTCAGTTTTTCAGATTGGAGTGCGTGGTAAGAGAGTGTCTGTGTTATAATAAATACTTATAAAGGCGATCCTTTGGGAGCAACAAACACAATTAAGAGAATAATGCAGCAGACTCGGTTGTATTGTCTGTTCATTGAGTCTTTATAAGACGACAATACAACAACTGCCCTTTTTAAATCCAAAGTTATAAGTTCTTTTATAATATAAGAATGCGTATAACAAAGAAATACAAAAAGATCGGACAGGGAAAGTAGCATTCAAGGAGGACAGTCAACCACAAAACACAGAAACAAACACGCAAACAGACAAACAAGAAGGCAAAGGCAATATTAAATGCAAAAGACAAAACAAACACAAAAGGGTTGACAATAGGGCTTTTGCATTGGAACGGTCAGTGGCAAAGTAGGCCACTGGGGGTTTAAACCGGTTCTAGGGTGCACCAAACCTCACACTTACCCTACTGTCATCCCATTAAAACAGGACAGTGTAAATAAAGAAAACCCGCCATGATCTAATCTCTAACCAACAAGGCAGCATCAATAGGCAATATAAGTAAAACACAAATATGCTCGTGTAAATACAATACAAAAAACAATAGCCTAGAAAGCCACAATGAAGGTACTCAGTGACTTGGCAGAAGCCAGAGCAGTAAGAGAATAAATCATTAAGGGCACGACAAGAAAGATCATGGACAAACATTAAACGCCACCGTCCCAATGGGCTTTAGGTAGGCGTCATCATAGGGTCCATAGCCTGTCCGGTCATAGATATAAAGGATTTCTTGACAGAATTCATTAATGTTCATATCGAAACGATTCGTTCGTGGTCAGTTTGGCAGCTGGAGATTAATCTCCAGTATCGCAGGCCGCGAGGATCTTTGGTCAATTCAAACGTCATTTAGATCTGACTTTATAAAGTGTCAGTTTATTGCTGATTATCTTACACCTCCCGGCGGCACACTGAGGTTGATTAATGGGCATTTAATCCAGCATGTTTCGAAGTGTTTGGTAGTTCCATGATGAGTACACCGATTATGTGGCCGCCTTGATCGGGCTAATGAACATTCAACAGGAAGGTGTTACATGACAGTTTAGTTAGACACAAAAACTTTGCTTTTAATGTGTGTTTTTAACACTTGTGACATTTGACGAGGCATTTTTGCTCTTTGATGCACTTTGGCGGGAAGTAAACCTTCACTTTGACACCGTGATTTTCCTTCTTTTTAAGAAGGTGTCTTCTGTTCCTACGGTAAATGACATTATCATTTTTTGTCCTAACCGAGTAGGATTGCTCATTATGCTTATTAACAAGGAGAGCAGGTTTCCACAATTTGTTAGATGGTTGAATTCTTACTGTGTCTCTAATTGACAAGGGGCTCAGAGGTTTTGCATTCCTGTCATAAAACCGTTTCAGTTTGTTACCGTACAGCAATTTGTCATAAATAGAGGCATTTTAAGCTCCCCTCTTTACAATTATCATTATTTATTATGACCTATGACGTCATTATTGCTAATTCGTGAAGAAAAAAATTGTAAACATTCGCCCACATCGAAAGCTTCAGAGTGCGATAAGATTTGTATTTCTTAACCATTTTCTGCCCAATAAAGCGCATTCGAACGCAAAAAATGTACTCTACATTCGACTGATATTTTTTTTTTGTGAAAGTTGGTACTTTTGGTAAACACTTTGGAAAACTTCTGAAAATGCACCAGAACAAATTGCTAATCCATGAAGCGTACTTTAATTTTGCGCATATTATGAACAAAATCCATGCATATACCCCCGTTTTTATCACGAACACTTCCACAATATTATTTCACATCAGGTAAGCGAAAGGGTTTTGTGTCAAAAAACCTGTTCGCAAGAATTAATGCATTTTTAAATTATGCTAATCCGTGAAGTCGATTATTTTATGCTAAACCGTGAAGTCCTTTGTGTTGTCAATTATCTAAAACTTTATAAAACCTATGTTTTAGTGCTATTTTGTCCGTTGTCAGACTTCGTCCGTCATTGTTGTCTTCCGTTGTCATCGTAAACATTTAAAAAACATATCTGAAACCACTGGGCGAAATTGCATAAGACGATTTCCGAATGGTTATCTCTCAATGTTATTCAAAATCTAGCTATCAACCCAGAACTCGGGTTGGGATGCCAACAGAAGGAAAATATAGGAAGGTGGGATATAGTCCTGCAGTTTTATATTCCAGAAAAGTCCATTATAAAGCCTTACAAAACACAGGGCTTTATATATGACGGGGATATGACACGGCAGTACAAACGCTGTATACAACTGAGAAAACTTGTCGTCCAGGTAAGTTTATCGATTATACGCTGCATTTATCGATTTTTATTAGGCTTAAAGTGGCCTGATGCGAGAGGCCCCGATGTACGGCACACCCATCTACATTGCAAACAGACATTATATATCCTTGTTTTACTGATTTTTTATATATTTTATATTGCCAGAAAGCCAAATAAATAAGCTTCCTAATGGTACAATTTTATTCCAAATAACGGTTAAATAAAACGGTTAAATAAATAGGTAAAATCTCGAGTTGGAAAGGAAATATATCGCATTCTTTTCTTTTCTTAAAGCGTTTACACACATCACCGTGTGTTTATTGTTTTGGTTACATGTATTATTTAATGAATATTTACATAAGATGCATGGTTAAAAAGCCAAATAAATAAACTTTCTATTGATTGGTGTTCTTTCAAACAATTTCTTCAAAGGTTAAATGCACTTGGAGAATATCGAGTCGGTAAACAAAATAAAAGCGTTGCCGCAATTATCAAGCGGTTCTCTTTTTCAGTCTAGATAATGTTTGTGACAATAACAATACATTTAAATGATTTATTAAGTGAGCAAAATTAAATTACCTTTTTTAACTTTTTTATTAATGTTTGTTAACAACAACTGGTAAAACCTCGACCGACTGCATTGTGTTAGCAATTAAGAATCGTGTGATTAATGTATTATATTGGCATATCGATTGAGTAATTAACAAACACACATGTATAAATAAAAAAAATAAGATCGGCAAACATGGTAATGATAATTCTAACAACAAATTATTGGTGTTTGTTTGTTTTCTTCGCACTTTTAAAGTCGGCTGATTTAGTCTTTTAACCAGCTAAAATTGTTGACAAAATCTAGTTGCAGTGATTATAAAATGCTCTCATTTCCAAGTTAGTTGCTGCAAAACCTAATTGTAAGTATCCTTTTCACGATTTTCGTGGTTTGCTTTTTTTAGTGTTTCCAAGGCCGTAACCCTATTGTCAACCCTTTGTGTTTGTGATGTCGTTTGCTTATTATTACTTTTGCATTCATGTTTGTCTGTTTGCGTGTTTGTTTCTGTGTTTTTGTGGTTGACTGTCCTTCTTGAATGCTACTTTTCCTGTCCGATCTTTTTATATTTGTTCTCAAACCAGGATGTGTGCAATTGCGATGAAAAAAAAGATGGCTGACATTCGTGCAGTTTCTTGTTTGCTTGTTTTATACGCCTTTCACTTTGTATATATTTGTCGATCATTTTTTATCATACAAAACATATGCAATTTGTGTTTGGTGTAGTTTTGTTGGTTATGACTTTGATTTCAACAAATATATATTTGTTTAGCTTGGCCATTTTGAACGTGTTTTTTTTCTGGATTAGCATGTATATTTTATGGAAGGGTAAACTTTTTTTCTCAATTAAACCTTACCTGTGGATGATTGCAAGTCATAACAGATATATTGAAATTATGATTAGGGTAGTTTTTAAGTGGGTTATGATTTTGATTTTAGCAAAAAAAAAAACACACGCCATTTTGAAAAAAAGATCTTGGATCAACGTGTATATTTTATGGAAGGGTAAACTTTTTTCTCACGTACACAGTACCTTTTGATGATTGCATGTAATAACAGACGTATTGAAATTGTGTTTAGGGTAGTTTTTAAATGGATTATGACTTTGATTTTACCAAAAAAATATTTTTTAACTTCGCCATTTTGAAAAAAAAAATTCTCTTGGATCAACATGTATATTTAATGAAAGGGTAACCTTTTTTCTCTCAATTTAACCGCACCTGTTATTGCTTGCAAGTAATAACAGACATATTGAAATATTTTTTTAGGGTAGTTTTTAAATGGATTATGACTTTGATTTAAAAAAAAAAATAACTTGGCCATTTTGAAAAAATTTATTCTCTTGGATCAACATGTATATTTTATAAAAGGGTAAACTTTTTTCTCACTTACGCGGTACCTGTTGATGATTGCATGTAATACGAGTAACATACATATTGAAATTGTGTTCATGGTAGTTTTTAAGTGGGTAAGTTGTTAAAATCAAAGTCATAATATCAAAGTCATAATAACCCACTTAAAAACTACCCTAACACAATTTCAATATGTATACATGTTATTACTTGCAATCATTCAACAGGTACGGTTTAACTGAGAGAAAAAAATCACCTTCCATAAAATATACAAGCTAATCCAGGAGAGAGAGAAAAACACGTTCAAAATGCCAAGTTAAAAATATACTTATTTATTGTTTAGATTAAAATCATAAAAACTACACCAAACACAAATCGCATATGTTTTGTACGATAAACAAAGATCGACAAATATGCAAAAAGCGTGAAAGGCGTATAAAAAAGAAGCTGCACGAACGTCGGTCATCGTGTTTTCATCGCAATTTCACACATCCTGGTTTGAGAACAAAACACAAAATAAAGCCATTAAAATGTGCTAAAAACACGAACAACCCACACAAATCGTGAAATTACGTCTTGCAGTAACTAACTTGGACATGAGAGCATTTTATAATCATTGCAGCTAGATTAAATCAGCCGACTTTAAATGAGATGACAGTAGGATAAGTGTGAGGTTTGGTGGACCCTAGAACCGGTTTAAACCCCCAATGGTCTACTTTGCCACTGACCGTTCCAAGGCGGTAGCCCTTTTGTCGACCCTTTATGATTATGATGTCGTTTGCATTGATTATTACTTTTGCTTCTTGTTTGTCTGTTTGCGTGTTTGTTTCTGTATTTTGTGGTTGACTGTCCTCCTTGAATGATACTGTACCTGTCCGATCTTTTTCTTTTTCTTTAAAACCGGGAAGAAAACAAACAAAAACAAACACTAATAATGTGTTGTTCGAATTATCATTACCATGTTTGCCGGTCTTACTTCTTTTTATTGATGCATGTGTGTTTGTTAATTACTCAATCGATATGCCAATATAATACATTAATCACACGATTCTTAATCGAGGTTTTACCAGTTGTTGTTAACAAACATTTATAGAAAAGTTAAAAAAGATAATTTAATTTTGCTCACTTAATAAATCATTCAAATGTATTGTTATTGTCACAAACATTATCTAGACTGAAAAAAGAACCGCTTGATAATTGCGGCAACGCTTTTATTTTGTTTACCGACTCGAGATTCTCCACGTGCATTTAACCTTTGAAGAAATTGTTTGAAAGAACACCAATCAATAGAAAGGTCATTTATTTGGCTTTCTAACCATGCATCTTATGTAAATATTCATTAAACAATATATGCAACCAAAACAATGAACACACGGTGATGTGTGTAAACGCTTTAAGAAAAGAAAAGATGCGATATAATTCCTTTCCAACTCGAGATTTTACCTATTTATTTAACAGTTATTTGGAATAAAATTATATCATTAGAAAGCTTATTTATTTGGCTTTCTGGAAATGTAAAATATATATAAAACAAAAAATCAGTAAAACAAGAATATATAATGTCTGTTTGCAATGTAGATGGGTGTGCCGTACATCGAGGCCTCTCGCATACCACCACGATAAGCGTAGTAAAAATCGATAAATGCAGCGTATAATCGATAAACTTGCCTGGACGACAAGTGTTCTCAGTTGAATACAGCGTTTGTACTGCCGTGTCATATCCCGTCATATATAAAGCCCTGTGTTTATTAAGGGTTTATAATGGATTTTTCTGGAATATAATACTGCAGGACTATATCCCACCTTCCTATATTTTCCTTCTGTTGGCATGCCAACCCGAGTTCTGGGTTGATTGCCAGATTTTGAATAACATTGAGAGATAACCACCCAGAAATCGTTCCTGTGAAGTCTTATGCAATTTCGCCCAGTGGTTTCACATATATTGTTTAAATGTTTACGATGACGACGGAGACAACAACGACGGACGAAGTCTGACGACGGACAAAATAACGATAAAACATAGGTTTTATAAAGTTTTAGATAATTGACAACACAAAGGACCTCACGGTTTAGCATGAAATAATCGACTTCACGGATTAGCATATTTTAAAAATGCATTAATTCTTGCGAACAGGTTCTTTGACACAAAACCCTTTCGCTTACCTGATGTGAAACAATATTTTGGAAGTTTTCGTGATAAAAACGGGGGTATATGCATGGATTTTGTTCATAATAATCGCAAAATTATAGTACGCTTCATGGATTAGCAATTTGTTCTGGTGCATTTTCAGATGTTTTCCAAAGTGTTTACCAAAAGTACCAACTTTCACAAAAAAATAATATCGGTCGAGGGTAGAGTACATTTTTTGCGTTCGAATGCGCTTTCTTTGGTAGAAAATGGTTAAGAAATACAAATCTTATCGCACTCTGAAACTTTCGATGTGGGCGAATGTTTACATTTTTCTTCTTCACGAATTAGCAATAATGACGTCAAAGGTCATGTGGTATAGTCACCCTGATTATCAAATATCATGTACACTCCCACTTTTGCGCCTTAGAAAAGAGCGTTATCTAGTGCCCTCGCACACATGTAACCGTTAAGACCATATCATACAAAGAGGAGCCATGCGCATTACTACAGAGCAGCGTCTAGTTTCATTGTTTAGTTCCCTCCCATACATAGAGGCGTCAAGTGCCTTATTACGTCAAGTGCCCCCTTTTTACAGAGCATTGCTTAGTTCCCTTTCATATATAGAGACGTCGAGCGCCTTATCATAGAGCGGCGTTTAGTGCCCTCTCATACACAGAGGCGTCAAGTGCCTTACTACGGTGTCGTTTGAGTGCCTCTCGCATACATAGAGGAGTTACGTGCCTTATTATAGAGCGGTATTTTAGAGCCCTTTCATATATAGAGGCGTTAAGTGCCTTATTATGGAGCGGTGTTTTAGTGTCCTCTCATACAGCGAGGCGTTAAGTGCCCGAGTATAGAGCGGTATTTTAGTGCCCTCTCATACATAGAGGAGTTAAGTGCTTTATTTTAGAGCGGCATTTTAGTGCCCTCTCATACATTCGAGGCGTTAAGTGCCTTATTATAGAGCAGTATTTCAGTGCCCTCTCATACATCAGAGCGTTAAGCGACCGTCTATAGAGCGGTATTTTAGTGCCCTCTCATACATTCGAGGCGTTAAGTGCCCGATTATAGAGCCTTATTTTAGTGCCCTTTCATACATAGAGGCGTTAATTGCCTTATTATAGAGCTGTATTTTAGTCCCCTTTCATACATTCGAGGCGTTAAGTGCCCGATTATAGAGCGGTATTTTAGTGCCCTCTCATACATTCGAGGCGTTAAGTTCCTGATTATAGAGCGGTATTTTAGTGCCCTCTCATACATATAGGCGTCAAGTGCCCGATTATAGAGCGGTATTTTAGTGCCCTCTCATACATAGAGGCGTTAAGTGCCTTATTATAGGGCGGTATTTTAGTGCCCTCTCATACATAGAGGAGTTAAGTGCCTTATTATAGAGCGGGTATTTTAGTGTCCTCTCATACAATCGAGGTGTTAAGTGCCCAATTATAGATCGGTATTTAGTGTCCTCTCATACATAGAGGAGTTAAGTGCCTTATTATAGAGCGGTATTTTAGTGCTCTCTCATACATTCGAGGCGTTAAGTGCCCGATTATAGAATGGTATTTTAGTGCCCTCTCATACATAGAGGAGTTAAGTGCCTTATTATAGAGCGGTATTTTAGTCCCCTCTAATACATTCGAGGCGTTAAGTGCCCGATTATAGAGCGGTATTTTAGTGCCCTCTCATACATAGAGGAGTTAAGTGCCTTATTATAGAGCGGTATTTTAGTCCCCTCTCATACATTCGAGGCGTTAAGTGCCCGATTATAGAGCGGTATTTTAGTGCCCGATCATACATAGAGGCGTTAAGTGCCTTATTATAGAGCGGTATTTTAGTGCCCTCTCATACATAGAGGTGTAAGTGCCTTATTATAGAGCGGTATTTCACTAAACATGATGTCCCTCGCTGTATTCACTATTTCAGAGAATGGCCCCAAAGAAAAAGGACAGCAAGGACAGCCCGACGCTGATAAGGTCAACAAAGAAAACAAGGGAAGTATCTTTTTTTTCTACCTGCTAATTTAACAATGGAAATAACAGAACAATGTCACTCAAAGAGTCACGGCCTCACTGTCCGAAATAGTAGAAAAGGCTCTGGCCTCTAAGGCAAAAACAACTGAAAATGTCATCATAGATGACAATGTTAACTCATTAGTCGGCAAAATAACAGCTGAGTTTAATGCAAAGCACATCGTTTACAAGCGTATCAATGCCAGCTGACGCCATGATTTCAGAAAAGATAATTCATGATAAAACACTTATATCAATCAGATGATGACGTTAGAATCATTTCATTAACGTCTAAATTCTCACAACACCAGATAGTTAGGACGGAATCGGGCGTAAAATGCCGAAATTAACCCTAGCGCGTCATCTAGTATAGCACGTATTACTGCGCAGAAGGAATTTCTTTGCAAATAAGAGATAGTGTGTAGGATCATTCATTTTGTTTTGGTCATTTAGAATAGAAAATATTAATATTTGTCAATTAAAAGTCGGACACCTAGACTCCCATGAAAATCCCGATGTACTCCCTTTAATAAACGAAATAACAGATAACGTCACTCAAAGAGTCACGGCCTAACTATCCGAAATAGTAGAAAAAAGTTTTGGCCTCTCAGTGATGTGAGCGAAATGGCACCAGAAACAATGCAGGGTTCATGATGAAGACCTTTAATGAGCATGAACAAAAAATAACAAAATGAATATTAATGGAAGGGCTATGATAGGCACTTTAGAAATGTATATAAAATAATTCTGTTTGAGTTATTTGAGGTTCTAAAATACATGTTCGCATTATCTCCATTATGTGTCACACATAACTTAGAAAGCATTGCTCATTCCAATTAATTATCTTTTGATGTTTATAAGTGGTTCATTACCCGAACAAGCTCGAATAAACGTTATAAATGTATGTCTGAGTTATTTGTGGTAAAACATGACTATTTGTTTTAATTAATCAAAAAGGCAATAAATCCCAAGCTTAATGTGAAAAAGCCATATGATTGCGTCCGTCTGACAACAGGTGTCAAACAATACTTTTTGATATGTAAACAATTTATAGCATCGCCCAGCGGAAGGTCTACGTTGTTTTGTTTTTTCAGACATGCTGTTTACAGACGCCAGTGGAGAAGTCGGCGGTGGAGCTATTTACAACGTGTCCGACGCGCCGTTGCGGTCAAATACATACATCAATAAATAGAGGCCAGTGGGTTCACGGCCTTCATTACATAGTCGCTCAACATTACCGATAAAGATAACACGGAACATCCATGCGTTCATTTCACTGATTACTTGTGAGCGGTTGCATTCAAACTAGACTCTTTATCAAATATTGACCCCACCATGGGATCATGTGGGGTTGTATTCGTACTCACGGGGAGTGACCTTACCATGTGGTCATGTAGGGTCGTTCGTGATTATAAACTTCATGGATATACATATATTTCGTATGTGTCGTGTCCGGCCGTTTCCAAGGGTCCACTTGAAAGAGACATTTTGAAGTCGTACATTCGACGGAATATCCCTTTACGAGAGGTTCATTTTATATGAATTAGTTTTTGCTTAGTGATTTAATGTATATGAATTATTTGTTATTCACGTGTACATTTATGTCAGAATCGCACAATGTGTTCATGTGCGATCGTTCAGACGCCTTAAGGTATAATGTGCATTTCGCTAAAACATCAGCATAAAATACGCTTAATTAATTGGTTTGTTTTTCTTTTGTTGGTGTGTGTTCGATATATGCCAAGGTCATTCGTTTTGTTTTTGTTTCTTTGCCTTTCTTATGGCGATTTCACCAGAATAAACAATACTCATAAATAATCTAATTGCGAAGTAATTGGATATTTATGCAAAGCGTTTGTTCTCTGTACGTACGTCCTGGACCCCGGTTTATAAACCTATTACGCGCTTCAGTGTTTATAACGCAACACGAAGACCATTGGCTTATTAAAACAGCGGGGGCGGGCCCCGTTCATCACCAGAGTTATCTGTAACATATCCCATTCAGGCTCTGTGTTTTACAACAGCCAGTCGGAGTGGAAAATTCTAAAACCGCCACAATCCCCAACCAACCACCCTACAAAATATAATAAATATATAAATGCACACTATATCATGGCGCTCGTATTGACTTTATTCTAAGTCTAAGCTCCAAGATTAGGCGAAAATCGCCATAGCTAATTAAAGATTATATAAACACCATTAATGTTTTTAATATAAAAAACAGTTATTTCCAATTAACGACAAATCGTGTAATAACTTAGATTACGTAATATTGAATAATAATATTAAGTACATCTAATTTTATAGTGCTTTATTCTATATCGGTTTCATTATGCAATTAAAGGAAATCAATATGTGTTACATAATATTACAATGTTTCATGCAATATTACATGTCTACTAATTGAACTTTAAACATATTAACACCCTTGTGAATAAAAAGTCACTTTGTGGCATATATCGACACTACACCCACTATTTGTTTGTTACTTACTTCCCAGAATAAACAATGCTCATAAATGTGATCGTTATTAGTTATTATAGGACTAATATGCTATTAGATTTTAAATGTTACATACCGGTGATTGTCTTAGGTTTCTTTTCATTAGTGAATACAACTCCCAGTTCTCTGTTATTATGGCTTTCCACTTTTCAGTGGAAAGACCTATTGAGTTCGTTCTGTTTTTCTGTTTATTCTTGTGCTTCTTCTCCTTCTTCTCCTTCTTCTTCTTCTTCTTCTTCTTCTTCTTCTTCTTCTTCTTCTTCTTCTTCTTCTTCTTCTTCTTCTTCTTCTTCTTCTTCTTCTTCTTCTTCTTTTTCTTCTTCTTCTTGTGACCGTCACTTTTCATAACTTTATTGGTCGCAGGTCTTCACAATTTTACGCAGTGATAAAGCTCAGGCTGGAATAGTGTCCCGAAACTTTTGGAGTCATGACGTCATCCAAGATGGCCGCCACTGGCGTTTGTAGGCAAATCTTTTTATCGCTGTATCTCATGCATTTACTATGGGATATAAATGAAACTTTCACAGATTGTAGAGTTTAGGGTCTAGTTGTACATAAATGTCAAAACGTGTCTCTACGTTATAGTGAGTCAGTGACGTCACAATGTTATGAAAAATCAGTTTTTTTTTCATTAATTGCATATTTTGTAAATCCATCAGTGTAAAATCCATCAGTGTGTCATCATCTTAGTCGACACTGACAGTTTTAACGTCATGACGTCATCCAAAATGGCCGCCAATGACGTCATTGAAGAAATCTTGTAATCGCTATATCTCCTGCATTTATTATCGGATTTTTGACTTTCACAGAAGGTAGAATATTAGGTTGAGTTGTGCAGGAATGTCAAAAATGGTCATGACGTCATCAAATATGGCCGCCAGTGACGTCATGATAAAAATATTGTTAGCGTTATATCTCAAACATTTATGGTCGGATTTGAATGAAACTTTCACAGCTTGTAGAGTTTAGGGTCTTATTGTTTAATGTAGGGTTTAGAAAAAGCCACAGCTGCGAAACGGCTTTAGTTCATATGATTGACAAGTGGTTAAAAGGATTAAATGAAGGTAAATTTGTTGGTGTAATAATGGTTGATTTTAGGAAAGCATTTGACTTAGTGGATCATAACATTCTTTTGAAACAAAATGCAGATCTATAAATGTAGTGACACTACAGTTAAGTGGTTTAAATATTATCTAACAGATAGGAAACAAAATGTTTCACTAAATGGAGTTCTCTCTGATAAATAGTTAATTACATGTAGTGTACCACAAGGCTCTATTTTAGGACCTCTCCTATTCTTATTATTCATAAATGACCTTCCTATATGTCTTGATGGTACTGTATCTAATACAGACATGTATGCGGATGATACCACTATCTACGATGTTAACACATCAAAAGCAGTAATTGAGCAAAACCTTCAAACTGCTTTAAATACCCTCAATACTTGGTGCCTAAATAATGGTATGGTTTTAAACACAGAAACAATTAAAGACTTGTTAATAACAAATTATCATTAACATATAATAACATTGAACTGCAACTTACAACAGGTGATAACATTCTGGGAATGCATATAGATGAACACTTGAAGTGGGATAATCACATTATGTATATTCGTAAGAAAATATCAACCAACATCCCCTTAATATCGAGCAAAGGATATTTCTCCAAAAGGCAAACTTTATGTATAGAGTATCAAAACATGCAGTCCCGTCATATATTTGTGATATGTTTCATCCTACTGTTATCTCGCAGAGAAATCTACGATCAGCTTACGAATTACATTATATAACTCCAAGACCAAACAAAAAACTATTTAAAGGGAGTATGTCATACGCTGGAACAATTGTGTGGAATAGCATTCCTTCATATATTAGAGAATGTACTTCTTTAAAAACCTTTACATCTAACTGCGTTAAATGGCTGAAAAACACAATCATAATGTAATTATTGTAAAAGTATTGTTATGTTTGACAGTTTTAGATAATTATTGACATCTTGTGTACTGTGTGGTACTTTATTATGCACACCACCACCTCAAACCATGTATATAATTATGTATATATATTAAGAATGATGTGTACATGGTTGTAAATGTGTGTGCATGTATGTGTATTTGGATGTATGTGTGCGCAATAATGTAAGTGCGCAATAATGTAAAGGAAATATCACTGTTTTGTTATATATGTTTTACATTGTACATGTATATGTATGACTTTGCAGAGGGCCCCAAGGGAGATTAGTGTTTGCTAATTGGGTCATCCTCTATAAATAAAGACATTCATTCATTCATTCATTCATTCATTTAATTGTGCAATAATGTCAAGACGTGTCTCTATGTCATAACGTCTTGACGTCAGTGACGTCACAATGTTAAAAGTCCGTTTTCTTTACTGCTTGCATTTTTTAAGTTTTTTTGCTGTAAAATTCACGAGTATCACTATCTCAGTCGACGCTGACAGTTTTTACATAATGATGTCATCCGAAATGGCCGCCAATGATGTCATTTAAGAAATATTGTAGTCGCTATATCTCCTTCACTTATTGTCGGATTCTGATGCAACGTTCACATCCTGTGTAGGGAATTGGGTTGAGCTGTGAAACAATGTCCAATTTTGTGAAGATGGCCGTCTGTGACGTCATGATAAACATCTTGTTAGCGCTAGATCTCAAACAATTATGGTCGGATTTGAATAAAACTTTCACAGGTTGTAGAGTTTAGAGTCTAGTTGTACAGGAACGAAAACCTGTCTCTATGACGTCAGTGACTTCACAATGTTATTAAAAATCTGTTTTCTTTACTGATTGCATTTGTTAAGTTCTTTTACTGTAAAATCAATCATTGTCATTGTTTCAGTCAACGTTAGTAGTTTTAATGTTATGTCTTCATCCAAAATGGCCACCAAAGACGTCATTATAGAAATCTTGTAATCGCTATATCTCCTTCATTTATCATCGGATCTTGATACAAATTTCACAGGAACTCCACATTCAACGTCTAGTAGTGCAATAAAGTATGTTATGTCGTCATCAAAGATGGCCGCCAGTGACGTCATAAAGAAAATATTGTTAAGACTATATCATCTCTAGTTATGCTCGGATTTGTACAAAACTTTCAAAGATCTGGTTGTGCACATACGTCATACGGTATCCCGACATCATGACGTCAGTGACGTCAACATATTGATCGCATTTTTGAAGTTATTTTCTTGATATATCAAGCAGTTTCATCATCTTAGACAACTCTGACAGTTGTGACGTCACGACGCCATTAAAAACAGGAAAGCCCGTTTGATCAGGTTCTGATCAAAATCTAGTTAAATGTTATAATTGTTACAACAATGAGATATAATTCGTGTCTGTATTTGTATGTTACGTTACCATTAATATTTCAGTAAATGAATAATACGATCGTGGTTTTTATATCCGTGAGATATAAATTTAACAAATAGAAGATTTTCTAATAGATATATTCTAATACACGCATGGTCCCATATGCATTCTACATTTCGATCAACAGTGTAGCATCAACTAGCAAACTTTTATAAGACACTTACAGTGGTTTAATAATCGCTTTAACATATTTTAAAATGTCGTAACTGCCAGATACAACTGTTTGATGAACATCTTCCTTTCCGATTATTAATAACATAAGCTCGTAAGTGCAGTTGTTCAGATTTGCAAAGTCAAACTTTCTTTTTTAAAATAACAAATACTTTATGGTATGAGAAAGAAAACTACAGCTTATGTTAGATTGTTCAGAGAACTGTCACAGTTGATACCGTCAGTCCGTTTTTTTCATTTTCCCGAAAACTATGATTTTTCACTTACGACGTTACAATTCTAGACCATCGATATATGAATCTGTATCCCTAATTTGATATTTTATTTTTTGCTCAGCAGTGAAATAATGGATTTTAGCAATGAAAATATGAAATAAAAGTGGTATTTCATAGGTGTGAAATATAGAGTTTTATGTTTTCACTGCCGGAACTACTTGTTTTTTTCAAAATCTCGTTTTTTCCGAAAGTTGCTATAAAGGTTATATCATTGGATTGGAAATAACTTAAGTAAAAAAAAATGAGTCGCAGATAATTAAAATCGGTTAAGTAGTTTAGAAGATATGAGGAATTAAAAACAGCAATTTTATCATACTTAGCCATTGACGTCGTCAATTTGTTGTTACACAGCCTGTCCGATGACCGGACAGGCTGTGGACCTTATGATGACGCCGACCATAAGCCCATTGGGACGGTGGCGTTTGATGTTTGTCCATGATCTTTCTTGTCGTGCCCTTAATGGTTTATTCTCTAACTACTCTGGCTTCTGCAAAGTCATTGAGTACCTTCATTGTGGCTTTCTAGGCTATTGTTTTTTTGTATTATATTTACACGAGCATATTTGTGTTTTACTTATATTGCCTATTGATGCTGCCTTGTTGGTTAGAGATTAGATCATGGCGGGGATTTCTTTATTTACACTGTCCTGTTTTAATGGGATGACAGTAAGATAAGTGTGAGGTTTGGTGCACCCTAGAACCGGTTTAAACCCCCAGTGGCCTACTTTGCCACTGTCCGTTCCAAGGCGGTAGCCCTATTGTCAACCCTTTTGTGTTTGTGATGTCGTTTGCATTTATTATTGCTTTTGCCTTCTTGTTTGTCTGTTTGCGTGTTTGTTTCTGTGTTTTGTGGTTAACTGTCCTCCTTGAATGCTGCTTTCCCTGTCCGATCGTTTTATATTTCTTTTCTGCATACTGCAGTTCACTTTGATTATAAAACATAAAATAAAAAGAAAATGTGTTGTTTTGTCGTAAACAACATATTTTATTCATCTCGAAGTGATCAAACTTCAATAAACACACTCATGCTTCGCATTCGTGAAGATATAAAGTTTTCATATTTCTCGATAAGATAAAATCTGTTATTCACACCAAAACAACATATTCAACGATACTGTCTGCTGATTTGAATTTCAATTTGCTTTTCGTGATCTATGTCTGGCCTTTCCCCCCTGTAAGACGGTCTTTAATGATCTGAAAACAGCTTTTCAGTTTTAATCAAAGATGTAATATAAACATCAACAGATGAGAATCTTTAATAATTTGAATCACGTATTTACATTATTTAAAGATATGTACAGTTAATATTTGTCAATTTTCACACACGTACTATGCACTCGTCCGCAATAATGGGGTTGTTACTGTTGAATGTGACGGGGTTAATTTTAATAATTTCTACTTTTCATGAGTTATTTGAAATTACATAAATATGCACATAGTAATATATTTTGTAATAGGATTACTGTGCTTCTTTTAGAATATATATAGGTTGCACAAGTTTGCATTATGTCACTCTATTCAAACTGCGCATTTGTTGCATCTAATCTTAAAATGTTGAAGTAAACATTAAATGACTTGATATAGGATTTCAGAAAGTAAAGTGTAAACAAGGAAAGTTTGTTTGTTTGTTTTGTTTGTTTGTATGGTGTTTTACGTCATTTTCAACACACGTAACGTTATATATGACGGTCGATTGTTTTTGTGTAGAACCATTACTGTACACATCCCGCGATCCGTAAGAATCGACACTTCCTCACTTAAAAGTCGAGCTCCCAGTGGGATTCGAACCCGCAGTGATGCAAGGGGATGGTTTACAAGGCAACGTCGTTTACCATTCGGCTACGGAGACGTTCACACAAAGAAAGAGATGCTCATCAGATGCTCGTCAAACGTATAAAGTTTTAGTAACAGTTTTTACCTACACTGTATTAACAAGTATTACTTCATTATATATCTATAAAAGTGACATGTCTCATCCCATGCAAAATTTATTATTTATGGATGTTTTTGTTATCAAATTATAAATAAGACGCATTCCGGGAAACTCAATAAAACAATAATTTATTAAATAAATGTTTCATAAACAGAATGCCGCGGATTTAAGTGAATGTACAATGACACGCATGCAGATAACCCCCCCTCCCTCTCCACGCCCCCACCCCCCATACCCCAACCCCCAACACACACCACCACCACCAACTTTATCCATATTATGAATATACTCCTTTGATTACAATAGACGATATCCCCCTATTACCTATATAACACATGGTAGACATCTTTGATATGACCAACCTCGTTTCGAAGGCTGAATCTTTGTCGAATTACAGAATTGATTCAAATCTTCTACACAGTTCGTTAGGTCTGACTCCCATTTATCACATTAAATTAACAGTTCGTACGAAAACGCACGCTGTGCGGAGAAATTTAAGTAAAATCGCCGAATTCTGCCGTAACAACATTTCATACCTGACAAGCACTTCCGGCTGTACTAACTTCGCGAATATTTAATTGTTTGTACAACCGAGACTTGATTAGTCTAGATCATCTGCGACGATTGCTTGTTTTCAAGACAAACGTTTGTATTTATAATCAAGCGTCGAAGATGATCAAGACCAATCATGTATCGTTTGTACAAACAGTTAAATATTCGAGAAGTTGCGAATGGGTCTTTGTAACTAGTGATCCTATTGGACAATGCTTTAGTGACGTATTTTTCCCGCAAAGTGTCCGTCAAAATGTCAACACCGTAAGTTCTTGTGAAAATAAATAACTAAATCATGAATGCTAAACAAACTAGAGCATACAACGCTGTTGTCAATGGTCACAACGTATTAATATGTGGCCAAGCAGGAACGGGCAAAACATTCCTAATGAAACATATTATCAGTCACCTGCAAAACGGCTCCGTCTCCGTTTTGTGTACAACTGGCATGGGAAGTCTGCAGTATCACGACATGGGACTCGGAACAACCACCGTCCACAGGTAAATAAACTGATCAATGAAATGCATAATCAACTGTTGATATTTAGTATCTCGTCTTTCGTTTAAATAGAAAATCTATATAAGTCAGACGCTGGTAGTATTATTGATAGAAGCTGTTATTATAAGTAAAACAGTGTTTTTTAATGTTCATTGAAAAAACCCACCCCACCCACTGACACTACCATGCAAATAAAAAAAAAAGATGTAGATGCAGCTAACACCCGAAAAAAACCTGCCAAGGGTGATGAGGGGCGTAGGTGATCTGGTGGTAGAGCGTCGGACTCCAGATCTTGGTAGTCTCATTTATTTGACGACGTCTGAGGTGCTTTTTTTTACATACGAACATTGCAGATGCACCCTGTGACCCGTCGGATGAAGTCGCATTATCAAAAATTGTCTTGCCTTCGTAGACGTTATTTTATGCACTAGTGGGTTGGATCCTCACCTGGTCATGTTATTAATCATTAAAGAGGCTACCCCGCAAATAACGACAAAATTACGCTACAAAACTGTTTATCAAAACTCTTTCCAGGTGTTCAGGTCATATACTAAATAATATATATGTGGTGATTCAAAGTAAATATTTATTAACTGATTCTTAAAATATCCATAATTGAATATGCGTAAAATGAATTATGAGTTGGACCAACTCATAATTCATTTTACGCATATTGAATATGCGTAAAATGAATTATGAGTTGGACCAACTCATAATTCATTTTACGCATATTCAATTATGGATATGGTAACTCCTATTTCTATGCTGCTGTTTTGGGATTTTGTATCTATGTAGCTTGGATTCTCAAAATATGTTAGTTAAAAATATACCTCGTTGTCCGTAGGTTTAAAAATGATTTACATGTTTTGGTAAAATGTGGCTGTTGTTGGCGGGATAGCTACTTTAAGCACAATAATTAATCTACATTGCTTAGGCAAAAAACTAAAAATAGATGTGTTTCCTATTGCATGCTCTAAAAAAACAGGGTAGTAGGCATTTTCTTTTTTTTTTAGCAATATATTGTGAGATTCTATATATGTCTTAAACCCCATACAAGTTGATGATACAACTGAAAGTTTCTCTGTGATGTCAAGTTTACCTCGATATAAGACCGCCCCAGTTAAATTACGCATGTTACAAATAATAGGACACTTTAAACCAGAAGACCTTTGTTTAACATCCTTATAGTATGTTGTAAAGGGTTTCGTAAGTAATTTTGTCTTCTGCAAATTCTGGGCTCCCATGGGACCCAAATTGTGATGGCCCATAAAATGTGCAATAAAGTCAGATCAAGGTTTGCGTGTAAGCTGTTGTATATATCTATAATTTTGGTTTGGGATTTCTTATAGCATTATACATTTTATTCGTACTGCACTCATATTGGGGCATGGGATCCCTTCTCCTTGTCTCCCCCTCCCCTCCCCTCCCCTACCCCCTCCCCCACCACACTTTTTTTTTTTTTACATATTTCTGTGTTGTTTTGGTCAATTCTTATACATATAGCTATGTTGAATGGGCTCCCTTCTCCTTGTCTTACCCCTCTCCCCCCCTTTTTTTTTTTTTTTACATATTTCTGTGTTGTTTCAATGGTATCTATGTCTATGGTTGTTTTGGTCAATTCTTAAACATATAGTTATTGTTGTCCTCAACCCCCACCCCCCTTCCCCCGCCACCACCCCTGCCTTCCCCTCACCCCACTCGCTCGAAACTCGATTATTATTTTTTTACATATTTCTGTGTTGTTTTGGTCAATTCTTACACACATGGGCCCCCTTCTCCTTGTCTCGTCCCCCTCCCCCATCGCGCCTTTTTTTATACATATTTCTGTGTTGTTTTGGTCAATTCTTACACATATAGTTATGTTGCCCTCAACACCCCCACCCCTGCCTTCCCCCCGTCCCCCTCGCTCGAAACTCATTTTTTTTTTTTACATATTTCTGTGTTGTTTTGGTCAATTCTTACACATATAGCTATGTTGCCCCCCACCACCCCACACTCGAAACTACACTATAGCTATGTTACCCCCCCCCACACCCCATCCCCTAACCATCCCCACACCCCATCATCACCACCACCCGAATGTATATATATATATATTATTTCTGTTTTGCATATTGTGTTGTTTTGTTTTATCAGTTTATCACTATGTTTCGCCCCACCAGAATGTGTTTTATTGTTGTTTTTTTTACATATGTCTGTGTTGTTTTATCAAATCTACACCTATATCAATGATGCGCACCCCACCCTGTTCCCCATTTGTTTATGCCCTCGCCTCACATGGAGGACAGGGGGAGGGAAATTCTTTTTATTTTATATTCCATTATTTGGATATTAATTTTTTTAATTTGAACGCAATCATTTGCATATAAAACAATTTAAATTAAATTCAGATACACAGAATGATGAAATATCAATAAAAACAACTGAAATGAGGCCACAATAAACATTGCCAGATATCCCCTCCCTCCGAGAGTTGCCTTTTGACCACAAATTTCTTTAAAATGACAGCAATTTTGGATTAAAACTGATAAAAATATTAAAATTTCACACCCTGCCCCAAATTTTACTACACTTTGTATGAGATTCGAACAATAATTTAAAATCGGCCCGAGTTTCAATACCCCCCACCCTCCACGCCCCCAATCCCCCCCACATTTTTTTGGCCTTGTTTTCTGATAGTATATACTGGCTGTATAATTTATTATTCTCTGAAAAATCGAATAGTCCAGCTGCGCTGTTCTCCGACAGCTCTTTTTTTTTTTTTGGCCTTGGTACTGGTTCTACCCAAGAAACCTGCACATAATCCTCGAAAGAGGGCGTTGCAATATCAGTATATAGATAGGTTGTGCCAGGCCATGCCTAGTTGCATGTAACATCGCCGTGTTCCAGTTGAATATTTTTTGGCAGTTATGGCCCCTTATACAGAAGCTTTGTCCGGACTAGTTCTCCTGAACCCCTGGATGAATTTCAGAGAAACGTTGCAGGGATGTACCAAGCTTAGTTGCGCATTATCTTGGCCATGTAAACCGCTTTACGTTATTTTAACACATTTTAGGCCATATGTGATTATTGATTTATTTTTTGTGGTAGAGGCGGAACACCCCATTTTTCCTGGGTAGAACCAGTACCGTACATAACTCCCACCATCCGTAAGAATCGACACTTTCTCACAATGTGAGTTTCCAGTGGAATTCGAACCAGTAGCGGTGACAGGCGAGGAGGTTTTCAACCCCTCGACCAAAGAGGCGCTTTAGAGGTATAATGGGTATAAAATATAAAAATATCTAAAGTTTTTTCTAGGGTCGCAAACAAACGACCTCCTTTTGTAAAAATGAAATGCCCCGGGCCATTTATACGGCGGTATACGCTATATGTAACTATTTCAGATATTTTTATAGAATTTAGTCTGAGTTTGAGGCAATGAGAAGTTGATATCATTCATTCAGGTAAAAAATCGTTGATTTTGCCAATAACAAATATTGTTTCATATTGTTTTTTTAGCTGCCGACACCGGGTTATGTGTTGTTCCTGTCAATAGTTTTGATTTCAATATACTCTTTTTTTACAATACTGAATTAGTACCATTTTCTTTTCAGCTGGGCTGGCCTTTATGATGGACGTTACGACAACCTAACCCTTCAAGATATGGTGCTCCATGATGACAGGTATGCAACAGTGCGAAAAAACATACTCCAAACGAAGATCATCATTATTGACGAAGTCTCAATGCTTTCTGAAAAAGACTTTGAACAGTTCGAAGTTGTTTGCCGAACAGTTTATCAAAACAGTATGTATTTTGGTGGATTGCAGGTCATCTTATATGGGGATTTTTACCAACTTCCCCCTGTCGGAAATGCCTTTTATAACGACAGTGGACGTTTTTGCTTCGAAAGCAAGGTGTTTCAGGAGTCGATCACTCATAGATTTGTTCTTGAGGATGTTGTCCGGCAAGATGAACCAATGCTCATTAGAGCTGTGCGTGAAACAGCTTTAGGCTGTGTGAGTGATGACGTTGATATATTTCTAAAGAGTCTTGAAAGACCACTCCCATCCGACTTGAAGCCAGTGGATCTATTTGCCCGCAATCTGGAAGCACAATTTTTAATAATGATTCTTTATTTGAATTAAAAACAGCAGAAAAAATTTATAAAGCAACCAAAAATAATGGACCAGAAAAATACTTAAAAAAGATTCTTGCTCCAAACTACTTACATTTGAAGATTGATTGCCCTGTTATCTTGTTAAAGAATTTAGGTGGGAAACTTGTGAATGGTCTTCGTGGAATTGTAACAAACTTGGGAGATGATTGTGTACATGTTTACTTCAGTGAGATAAATCAAACACATCAGTTAAATAGACACCTATTCTCCAAGTACAGTATCACCAAAATGTGCAATATTGCTGAAAGGGAACAATTCCCCCTAAGCTTAGGATATGGACTCACAATTCATAAAGCACAAGGGATGACCCTGAGTTGTGTGTCTGTGCATTGTAAAGGGATATTTGAAGCCGGCCAGATGTCAGTGGCGATTGGAAGGGCAACATCGTCAAGTGGCTTGATGTTGACAGGTTATAGAAAGGGGTTGTGTCCACAGCCTAAAACTGTAATTTCCAAATAATATGGTACAGACAGTGAACCATTCTCTGCAGATCTATCTTGCTGTAAAAAACTTGCTAATGTGCCAGCTGAGATCATGGATACAGAAAGTTTACAATATGACTCAGACACCTCGGATTTCGAAAATTATGAATTGGATACCATTGAATTAGTTGATAAAGACACAACTTATGAACTTCCGTCATATATTGATGTTGAGAGTATTAAGTTGACATCATTTACAGACAATGCATTGACGGAAACACAAATGAGAATTAATCAAGTATGTTTAAACCTGAAGGTCGATAGGCTTCATAATTTCTGTTGCGCACAACAGAGGAGACTCAAAGAAATACTTTCTGATGATTTGGCTTTAAAAACTTCAACGCCTAAAGATTGGACGTCAATCTTATCAGATCATCACGGTTATGTTACTGGCGATGAATACTTAAGCAAGGTGAATGACTTGTTTGGTCCAATCCATATCACTGATGACCATGTGAATGTAGCTAGTGAAATAGTGTTTTCTATTTTGAAAGCTGAAGTTGATACAATTGCTAACAGAGTTTCAGTTCTCTCGGAACAGTCATCTTTCAGAAAGGGTGATATATCTGAAGCGGGTAAGGCAAAAATAAGGTATGTCGGCGGCATGTGCGTAGCTAAATGCAGAAACCACCATATGAATATAATAACAGGAAATATAGGAAATCCAGACCAGTCTGTGAAAGATAAGGTTAAATTAGCTCAAGTTAACGTTAACATTTTAAGCATGATGGTTGCTGATTTAGATGACCGTGACATAAACGACCAAACTTTGGAGGAAATCGAAAGAACGCAAAATGTTCAACGAGCACTCACTTACATTACAGATGAAAGTTTCCAGTTTTTCTTGCATCTGAATGGCAAAACTGACCAAATTCTCAACATGGAGACATTGAAAGTTGAAAAAGGAAATATATTTGAATTTGTGAAAAGAAATGTGGAAGAAGATGAGGAATTGCAAATGTTGTTTGCTGAATTATTCCATTATAACCCTCCAGAGGCAAACATAATTTTTGCAGTTTACAATGAAATACTCTACAAATACTTGATGGTGTGTCACAAGCAGCTCTTAAAGGACACCAAAGATGCACTTTGCATTCAAAAGAAAAAGGCACATAGAGAAGAAATGTTAAAAAAGAAAGAGAAGAAAACAAGCGAAGTGCTGATTTCAATGCAAGACATTTTACATGACAAATCCAAAAATAGAGAAAGGTCACATTTAAAGCTTAAAGTTAATAGTGTTTCCAGTGATAATTATTTTACTGGCAAGGAATTTACCAAAAAAAACTTGCTAAAGCTATGTTCAGCTTACAGTGTCTCAGTATCTAGTAACATGAAAAAAGAGGAATTGGCTTCTACACTTAGGAGACAAGTGATATCTACTGAACATATGAATAATCCGGACACACTTGCAGCAAATTATACAGAGCCATCAACATCTGGAGAAAGTGAAAGTAAAAAAAGACGAGGAAAAGTACCTAGTAAAGGGAAGGGGAAGGGGAAGGGTAAATCCTCATCAAAAGCTAAATACTTTTGCAAAGTGTGTAAAGAAAAATACATAGACGGGGAGGAATGGATACTGTGTGATGATTGTACCAACTGGTTCCATCGAATGTGTGGTGGTGGTCTGGAAGATGACGAAGAATGGGAAAACGTCCAGGCTGAAGAGAACACATGGTCTTGTGCTGAATGTGCTGGGACACAATAAGACTTGATGCTTACCTGTCTATGGTTGCTCCACAGAATAGGTAAATAGGCATTCCTTTTATACTCTGATGAACTTCTTTTTTGCTAACGGCTGTGGCGTTGTAAAACAAAACGGCTGAACTGATCTTCTTTTAGATGCTGCATTACTTTTTTTAGAAACAGCATTTTGTCCTAATATGGTAGCATTTATTCCATATTTGTACTGGTGAACAGTGGGATTGTTATTTGATCCATGACATATTGTTCTTTGCTGGCAAAAGAAGTTCTCAATTACATCGCTGTTCAAACCAGCGGGTGTAAGACTTCTTCTTTGATTGTTTATCCTATTCTGGCATATCTGACAAAATCCACGAATCATGCTTATAATGTCACTGTAAGTTTCTTTGCTGAGTAGTCTTTTGGCTTTTTCAGATGCAGACACATCACTTAGACTGCTGACACCATCATCCCATTTCGCAAGCCAAGATTCAAATGAACGTAGTGTTTCTAACCGTGGGTCTTCTACATCAGCAATGGGACGGCGATCACGGAATAAATCGATAACTTTACTGGTGTGCTGTAGCAGCTCAATGGTTTTGTCAAGGTATTCACCATCTTTCAGTGATGCTTTGTATTTTTCCATTAGATAAAGCATATCCTTATTAAGCACGTCTTCTGCTAAGTGATTCCTCATTTTAGCAGTTTTGTTCAAGAAGATATGATCATTACTTAACTTAGGATGAACTCTTACAGGATTATGAGTTCTGTCCCAGTTGAATGCATCCATCCAATGATTCCAAACTATGAACTCATTATCAATTTGCAGCTTTCTGGTGCATGACACGTGATCACCACTTGAATGGATATTGTTTCTCAGTTTTTTGATGTTATGTGAATAGTCCATGATAAAAGTAACCTTCTGTGAAGGACGGAATGGATTAATAGTGGTGAAGTTTTGGACCTTGGCGTCATCTTTACTTTTAAAATGCATCATCTGCAATGACCTGTTGTTGCTAGCCCCATCCAAACACACATAGTCAGTCACAAATTCATACTTTCCCAGTTTATTAATTGAATCCCAAACAGATACATAGAGTTCTGGTGTATTTGCACCCATGGTTGGGAAGTATGCAAATGGGAATCTAAATCCATCATATGATAGAAACATGAATTGCATTACATGTGTTGCAATTCTAGAGTCTTTTTTGTGAGTATTTAGGATTGCTAAATTGACTGCCATCTCACCCATATCTACTAAACCATCCAGTGTATTTTTGCCGCCAGTAAAAGCCATTTGAAGATCTTCTTGAACAGCCATTTCGTCCAGGATTAATCCTCCATGTTTATCAGTGTGTAGACGTTTGGATTCCTGGTACATCCAAATAAACATGTTTTCGTTTAACCCAGGATGTTGTGCAAAACAGTTTTTATATCTTTGCAGCAGGCTTTCTGAAGGAAGGAAAAGCATGCCACTACCCCAGAGTGCCGAGTACCCTTCAGGGCTTCGATTCCAGAGAGTAAGAGCAACCTGTATGATGTCTTTTTCCCACCGCCTACCCCTTGGATCTTTATTTGGTGCGTTACATATATCACTTTGCGCTTTTAAAAGATGTATCATGTTTTCGTCAGCACCTGGAAACAATGATTTTATAAGACTTTCTCTCTCACTGTCATGGCACTGTGAAGCTTTTTCGGGTCCATATGGTTTTATGCAAGTTGTTTGTGTTCTGCAAAGAGTACATACATCCTTGTAGTTTGCAAATGGAACAGCTGCAGAGCAATTCATAGATGAACGTCTCAGTTGACCACTGTTTTCATCCCCTAACCTACTCCATTCTTGGACCATGCTGAATTTGGTAGTGTTCAATTTTGATTCAACAAGTTTTCCACAACACACTGTTGCATGTTTTACCGTATTAAAAATGATATTTGTATTAAATACACTGTCAGCCATGATTCCCTGAAGCCCAATAATGGAAGGGTCAACAGTTCGTCCGCCTATTGAAATTGTGAAACTTCTGTCAAGATCTATAGTAATGGTCTTTAATTGTTCATTTTTGTTTACCAGGAAACCAGAAAGTATACCATATGTTGTGGTAGATTCTGTGCTACTCTTTCGAAAGTAGCCAGATTTTTCTGCGATGAAAATCAATGTTTCATGATCACATTGCATGTCACTTTCAAAATTCAGCCTAAGCCCTTCGAATTTGTTAACACTTTTTGTTTGGACTAATTTCACACGATCAAACAGTTTTGGTACAATAATGCCAATTTGCTTTATAGTTAACATTTCTGCAGCACCAATTTGTTTCATATGTGCTTCATATTTACTAAAGAGATCCTTTGATAGAACACTGACCATGCCTGGTACCTCTGTATAGGTTCTTTGTAACCTCAAAGGAAACAAAACACCAGACATAAGCACGGACTGGATACATCAATTTTATTTATAGCACAAAATGAACTCATACTCAAACAAGTCTCACTTAAATTCGAACTGTTTATTAAATTATCACAACTTTTATAATAAATATGCCAAAAAGCATCAAAAACTGTTTTTTTTATTATTATTATCAAAATTAGTGTTTTATTACTTTTACACTGATATTAGGTTAAGTACCTTTACTTAATTTAAAATGTTAATAGAGTTAGTACCTTTAATTAATATAAAGTGATAGAGTAAATACCTCTAATTAAAATATATTATAGTTAGTACCTTTAATTAATATAAAATGGTAGCTTTATTAACTCTAAGTGAAGATATTAGAGCTAGTACCTTTAATTAATATACAATTATATTACGGTTGGTACCTACAGTAATATTAGAGGTTGTACCATTAATTAATAGAAAATGGTAGCTTTATTACCTCTAAGTGAAGATATTAGAGCTAGTACCTTTAATTAATATACAATTATATTACGGTTGGTACCTACAGTAATATTAGAGGTTGAACCATTAATTAATAGAAAATGGTAGCTTTATTAACTCTAAGTGAAGATATTAGAGCTAGTACCTTTAATTACTATACAATTATATTACGGTTGGTACCTACAGTAATATTAGAGGTTGTACCATTAATTAATAGAAAATGATATTAGAGTTACCGGTAGTACCTTTAATATACAATTATATTAACAGTTAGTACCTTTAATTAATCTAAAATGATAACCACTATTTAATAGATATTAGAATTACTTCCTTTAATTAATATGATACTACTACCTCTAATTAAAAGATATTAAGAGTTAGTACTGTTAATTAAAATAAAATGATATTGGAGTTATTAGCCGTCATTATTATGAAATGATATTAGAGTTAGTAGATTTAGTTAATTTTTGTCACAAGACAAGACAATCTTTCTTTTTTTGACATACCATAGAACCTCTTCTTGTTAAAGGGTTGCATCAGCCTCAGGCACTGGCTCTTCGTATTATTGATTCAATAATTGTTTTGCCAAAAAAAAAGATCAATAATTATTTTGGAATAGTATTTGCTGTATGCCATAATAACTACAGTTTGAAATTATACTTCACTGAATGAATGTTGTTAAACGGCTCTTCAACACATAATAGGTTATTTTGAGCCACCCCAGAGAAAGGGGAAGGATATATAGGAATCCGGGAACCTGTCCTACTCTTATTAAATAGATTCCTATGGTTCTTTAACATGCTAGTAGGAAAGACTCCTCTACACGGGACCGCCTGGTTTACAGAAAAAAATCTCAGGGATAACTTTCCTTACATGTATATAGAGAACAAGATGATGGAATATACTTGGAAACTGTTTTTTTACCAGTCTGAAAACTTTTGTCGTTCTTGTTGTTGATTGGACATTTAATTATTTTTTTTACTTGAAATGCCTGTGCCACATCATATACTTTAAAGGGACAAAAAGCAATCTTGAATAAATCTTAAATTTTATGCAAGCATTATTTAAGCACCTCAGTTTATTAATCCTGCCTCATTTGCTTGCATATACATGTAATTAAATAAAATTTTAAGATTTCAATTTTCTTCCGTATTCTACCAAAGTTTTAAAGATATCATTGGTGCAATATTATCAAAAGTTATTAATAAAAACAATTTGCTTTGAACTGTTTGAGTAATTAATTTTATAATGATTGCAGATGTGCAAGTTATGTTTAAAACTAATGGGACACTGTAAGTTTAAAAAAATATAATCAAGATTGCAGTGTGTCCGTTTAAATGTACAAGCAGAATCATTCATATATTTATTCATAAAAAGCAATTTTCATTCTCAAGTCTTAAGACCATAAGTTTGTTGCACCCTCATCATCACAAATGCAAGTGCATGGTGCTTTTGTGAATATGCCCCTCTTTCTAACTAAATTACTAAGGGAGGAAGGATGCAACATGCTCTAACTGGTCCAGTTTCAATAAAAGGTAATTTTTGGTCCCTTTATATTTGTGATGTTGATGGATACGTTACGACCGTTTGTACTGGTCGCCAGTATTTATACTTACTGGACTTGCATTTGTGATGATGAGGAATACGTGACGACCGTTTGTACTGGTCGCCAATATTTATACTTACTGAACTTGCATTTGTGATGATGAGAGATACGTGATGACCGTTTGTACTGGTCGCCAGTATTTATACTTACTGGACTTGCATTTGTGATGATGAGGGATACTTGACGACCGTTTGTACTGGTCGCCAGTATTTATACTTACTGAACTTGCATTTGTGATGATGAGAGATACGTGATGACCGTTTGTACTGGTCGCCAGTATTTATACTTACTGGACTTGTATTTGTGATGATGAGGGATACTTGATGACCGTTTGTACTGGTCGCCAGTATTTATACTTACTGGACTTGCATTTGTGATGATGAGGGATACTTGACGACCGTTTGTACTGGTCGCCAGTATTTATACTTACTGGACTTGCATTTGTGATGATGAGGAATACTTGACGACCGTTTGTACTGGTCGCCAGTATTTATACTTACTGGACTTGCATTTGTGATGATGAGGGATACTTGACGACCGTTTGTACTGGTCGCCAGTATTTATACTTACTGGACTTGCATTTGTGATGATGAGGGATACTTGATGACCGTTTGTACTGGTCGCCAGTATTTATACTTACTGGACTTGCATTTGTGATGATGAGGGATACTTGACGACCGTTTGTACTGGTCGCCAGTATTTATACTTACTGGACTTGCATTTGTGATGATGAGGGATACTTGACGACCGTTTGTACTGGTCGCCAGTATTTATACTTACTGGACTTGCATTTGTGATGATGAGGGATACTTAACGACCGTTAGTACTGGTCGCCAGTATTTATACTTACTGGACTTGCATTTGTGATGATGAGGGATACTTGACGACCGTTTGTATTGGTCGCCAGTATTTATACTTACTGGACTTGCATTTCTGATGATGAGGGATACTTGACGACCGTTTGTACTGGTCGCCAGTATTTATACTTACTGGACTTGTATTTGGGGGGCGATGAGGGATATGTGATGACCATTTGTATTGGTCACCATGTATTTATACTTACTGGACTTGCATTTGTGATGATGAGGGAAACCTGAGACCGTTTGTACTGGACTTGTGTTTAGTGGGGGGGGGGGGGGGGGGGGGGGGGCGATGAGGGATACGTGATGACCATTTGTATTGGTCGCCATGTATTTATATTTAATGGGCTTTCTTAATAGATTTATTGCATTCTATACTTATGTCTAGCTACATGCCTGGAATGACTGTGTATGCCAGTGACTGTGGAAAGAGAGAGAGAGAGAGTGTCGCTGTGTATGCCAGTAACTGTGGAGAGAGAGAGAGAGAGTGACTGTGTATGCCAGTAACTGTAGTGAGAGAGAGAGAGAGAGAGAGAGAGAGAATGACTGTGTATACCAGTGACTGTGGAGAGAGAGAGAGAGAGAGAGAGTGACTGTGTATGCCAGTAACTGTAGAGAGAGAGAGAGAGAGAGAGAATGACTGTGTATACCAGTGACTGTGGAGAGAGAGTGAGAGAGAGTGACTGTGTATGCCAGTAACTGTAGAGAGAGAGAGAGAGAATGACTGTGTATACCAGTGACTGGAGAGAGAGAGAGAGAGAGAGAGTGACTGTGTATGCCAGTAACTGTAGAGAGAGAGAGAGAGAATGACTGTGTATACCAGTGACTGTGGAGAGAGAGAGATAGAGAGAGAGAGAGAGAGAGAGAGAGTGACTGTGTATGCCAGTAACTGTAGAGAGAGAGAGAGATAGAGAATGACTGTGTATACCAGTGACTGTGGAGAGAGAGAGAGAGAGAGTGACTGTGTATGCCAGTAACTTTAGAGAGAGAGAGAATGACTGTGTATACCAGTGACTGTGGAGAGAGAGAGAGAGTGACTGTGTATGCCAGTAACTGTAGAGAGAGAGAGAGAATTACTGTGTATACCAGTGACTGGGGAGAGAAAGAGTCACTGTGTATGACAGTAACTGTGGAGAGTTAGAGAGAGAGAGAGAGAAAGAGAGAGAGAGAGATGCCAGTGACTGTGGAGAGAGAGAGAGAGGCATTTGGTGAGCTCTGGTGTAGTTCTGAGAGAAATAATATAATTATTTTGTGGGAAATATGAGCCGAGATGAAGTTGATCATAATTGTCCTTTTGCATGTTTAGAGCAGTAAAAATATGCTTTCTTCCCCAACGAGTTTAAACATTTAAACATTTTACGTTTTATATAAAGGGCATATATAACATATTACCATTGCACTATTTCCGTAGAACAGGCTTTTTTATCCATACTTTCATTCATTATTTTCGATTTTGATGTGGGATTTTTTGAGAACTAAAATAACGGAAGGTTTGTTTACTTTTTTCGGTTTCTGATGACGTATGTATTTACCGTTAAAATATTGTCCAATCGAATTGCTCGTAACAAATAACAGCCGCTAAGGCATTCGGAACTCCGGAAGTGCTTGTCAGGTATGAAATGTTGTTACGGCAGAAATCGGCGATTTTACTTAAATTTCTCCGCACAGCGTGCGTTTTCGTACGAACTGTTAATTTAATGTGATAAATGGGAGTCAGACCTAACGAACTGTGTAGAAGATTTGAATCAATTCTGTAATTTGACAAAGATTCAGCCTTCGAAACGAGGTTGGTCATATCAAAGATGTCTACCATGTGTTATATAGGTAATAGGGGGATATCGTTTTTTTTTGTGTTTTTTTTATATAATATCTGCGGCTCCAGTGCCAGTGCAATAGACCTGTTAGCCAAACTGGCCAAAAAAATAGCCAAGTTAAACTTTTTTTTTCATTTATGTAGTTAAACAGCAAATCACGATGCATGCGTGGCCAGTTAGCTGTACAATGTGTTTATGAATTAAAACTGGCAAAGACGTTTTAAGAATCAATACATTGATAAAATGAGACTTTTTGGTCGGTCAATTAATCAGTTTAACTGAACATTTGGATATTTTCTTTACATTTGAGATAATATCGCCTCACTATAATGGAACAGTTAACGAAAACTCACCGATACGCTTAAAAAAGGCTTTCAATTGATATTAACAAAACAGGAATATCAAGATTTGGGAAACAGCCTGCAAAAAATAAAGAAAATAGAAATAAAAATGGCATCGTTTTCAGTATAATTGTTGTCGAGTTTGGAGATTCCTTTATTGAACGCACGTTTGTTTGAAATATCACACTAAATGCGTTTCTCCATATCGGAACTCTTTCATTCTTTCGTTTGTCCAGGCATTCAAATCCACTGCATCTGATATCAGCAGAGTCAGCGTCATTGATCTGAAACTACTGTTTCTTTTATGTCACAATGCAATCCCACAAACTAGACAATGTGTATTATCTGCCAGAAAACATACGGAAAAGGCATGCAAAAACATGAATCATGACGTCCGATTCAAAAGAAATATAAAAAGATCAGACAAGGAAAGTAGCATTCAAGGAGGACCAAAACAAATATTTTGGGGGCACTCCACAGTTTAATGTACATTTCTCAATAATCAAACCCATGACAAGCCCTTAGCCTGAATCCTTGAGCAAAAATAAATCACACCATCATTGTGTCATACGTTTCTTAGACGTCGATAAATTTACCTATGTTTCCATACCAAATAAAAGTATCAAAAAGCATTTTCTGTACAACTTTAGTCCCATTTCTTTAAGATTACCCCACCGCTCAAAACATGATAAAAAAGCAATTTTAGCAATATTTCAAATGTCAATAAATAAATAAAAATCATAAGCATATCAGGGTCATTTCTGCACACACCATGCTCTTGCATATCAGTAAATGGTAAATTGTACATACCTTCGCCGGCTTTTTAAAAAGTTATTCCATGCTGATCACCCCGTGAGTCAAAATCAGCCATTTTACCTACTTTTTGGACCTCAGAGTATTGGAGAGTATTGGAGAGACCTTACAAGAGGGAGACCCTGTGTACATCCTGGACACAGCCACTATAAAAAATCGGTGCAGGAAGCAGAGCCCACCCTGGAAGGGACCTGGTGTCATAACCCAGAAGATCACCCACTATTTGTACGGAGTTCAGCTCAAAAACGCAGTTCTAGTCACCAACCATGACAGGATGAAGCCGAGCAGGGATCGGAATCTGCCCGCCTGGATTAAACGATTCTCAACGGGAGATGGACAGCCACTAGACCCCGAGGATAATGATATTCATTGTACTTGTAGAGAGCCTTGGGGAGGACAATTTATGATCCAGTGCCACTACTGTTCTGAATAGTATCACGGAGCCTGCGTAGATAGTACTCCCTCGGAGTCCATTAGCATCGATAAATATAGATGTCCATTGTGTAAGGGTGTACCCAATATGTAACATCTTTCTCATGGTGGGTATATATGTTTTGCAGGAATACACAGACTGGAACCTACCTTAAAGAAGGATTTTAAAGTCAGTGTGGTACACCATACTGACTCACCCAGCCTGCTGGACCCCAAGGAGTTGGTCGAGGGCCTGTTTATTTGCCAGGGGATTACAACTGTTGAAGTTCAACAGATACTGCTAGGCCAGGTAGCTGTAGCGAAGCGGCAGAAGGCCAACAGATGGCTGAAAGAGGCGGCGGGCGAGGGAAGCCATCGCATTGCTTTCAAACAAGTGCCAAATTAGGAAGAAGAATCAAGAAACAGATTCCCCCTCTAAGATTTATCGGCCGGTCATACTGCCAGTAGAGAACTTCGAGGTGCAGGTCCTCTCAACACGCCAAGCCACGTATATGGCGGAAGTGACTGAGTCCAGTGGGAGCTCACCATCTATGGAGGATTCCCCCAAGAGGTCGTGGAGGTGCAATACTGGAGAAGGACTAGAGATATCCCCCTTGAAGGAACCATCATCACCTACGTGGATATCCCGGCCCCTTCACCTAAGAGGCGGGACCTTCTGCAGAGACGGACTCGTGCATCTGTCAAATGCACCCCAAGAGCTCCCAGGGAGGAGCAACAGGAAGTGGACCCGGAGGAAACTCCCAGGGAGGAGTTCACAGATTTTAGATATACTGAAGACCTGGGTACCTTGACTTTCTGGAACTCCACCTACAATAGGCCAGAGGATGTTGACAGGCCAAGGAAGAAAAGGAAACGAAAGACCCAGGCTTGCATGATATCTGGGTGTCCAATGGATACCAGCTTCCCCAAGCAGCACTTTATCGAGGAACATCTCCCGGCTATTTTTGACGAGCGACTCGCCACTTCCGTTGAGCTATGCCACCAACGGATCTCTGCGCTAACAATCCTCGCCAAACATATGCTGGGACCAAAGGCCAGATTGGAAGACCTGGTTATGAACCTAAACAAGCACAGGTTGATCTTCCCAGGGTGGGAGATCACCCCCATACAGACACAATCCATGGTGCAGATGTGTCTGTCACAGAAATTGCCGATCCAGGACAAGTTTTCCCTGGAACCTATCAACTCTCTAGCAGCCATTCCATTGGCGGTCTCTACTGGCAATCGCGAGCTGCTCATCCAAAGGAGCTCTGGAGTCGTTGAGAGATTCGTTCTCCGGCCACACTCAAGAAGGGGTTTCCCCTGAGATACCACCTAGAGAAGAAGAGACCACTGAATAGGACAACTAATTTCTTCCTGTGGTACATGGGAATCAGTGCGGCTACAACCTGGAACTGTCAGGTTGCACAGTGGTGTTCTGCGATCTAGATACTTACCCATCGCGGAGGGAGATCCAGACATTGTCTGTCGGGGGAGCGGAGGTCGTAGTCGGGATTCATCCAAAGACTATTTCAACTTCGGAGCAGCGACTCGCACTACAGGAGTAGTAAGCGCTGAAGACAAGATAATAGCGAAGATCGCACAATCCTCGCTATTATCCTGTCTTCAGCGCCCAAATAGACAAGACAGTGTAAACAAAACTACATCCCATCAAAAGAAATTATCTTCATCTGGAATATATTCCAGTATAGGGATTTAGTACTATTGGAGCAATGCTGCTCCAATCACCTTGGGGCACTCGATATGTCAAAGAGAAAAAGGGGACCTTCATTTATAAAACAGGGAGGAGTGTGGTGAAATCTGTAAGCATCCCATGTGGGTTCTTTCACACATTTGAGTCCCCTACATATCCTGATGGTACAATCCGGAGACCAGTCCAACATACGGGCACCTTCGCGAGGTTCCCAGCAGAACTTTGTATAACCCCCACTCAAGAAGGACGTATGTCTTCAAGGATCTAGACCATCCATTAGCTTAGCCAAGACTAGGGCGCTGCTGATACGGGCTGATAGGTAAGTCATACTTCTAACTTACTGTGAGTTACAATATAGTCAATTTTGAGTGCAAAATGTAAGTTGGTTATATCTGGTATGTTTTATTGTGTATTGTTATATTAAACTGTTGTTTGGAATAGTGTGTTTTGTAATATTGAATGTCATACATTTATATGTATTATGGCTAATGGAATTTTGAAAATTGAATGTTTAATAAAGTTGGAAATGTGAATACATCATGTACAGTAGCATGTATATTATTAACTGGGAGCTCGACTTATAAACTTTGAAAGTGATTCTTACGGATGGCGGGAGGTATACACTACTGGTTCTACCCAGGAAAAATGGAATGGTCTGCCAATCGAACGTCATATAGAGTCTAAAATAAAGTACGTCATGCTGTGACGTAGAACACCAGTCAAACAAGCAAACAAAGAAATTATTAACCGATTGTCATTACTAAATGCCAACTTTATGGTACGGATCGTCTCTGGTATGTCGTCATGTGGGCCAGATATGGAGCTATGATATAACCTAGATGAAGTAATGTGCAAAAAAGTAAATAACATTGTACGTATTTCTAATCGTATGACTCATGTATTAAATAATGTGTGTAGTCATGTAGAGGTTATCTTCAACTATTGGCAGTGAATATAAAGGTATGCAAATTAGTTTTTATGAACAAATTACAAGTTCATGGTATTGCTATTACTTTTTGAATATTTAAATGATACTTAATAAAGAGTGGATAGTAATATACATGTTATAGACAATGAGGAGATAAACACACGTTGTGGCTCGAGTCTACTTGCAATTTAAGCATACGTTATTGCTTTTATCTTAATTACAAGAAAAAATGTTGAGCTACAAGTTCTTCAAGCATTATTAACGAAGGCCATTGCCGTCAGTATTACAATTAACCACTAGAACCAAAACTTTCCTATTGTGTGCTAATTACTACGGTGCGCACTGAAGATTCTGGAATTTGATAATTCCGATAATGCCGCTCATTATTATTTAAAAATTCTTACTTTTCGCAGAGCAATTTTGGAATTGACCATATTCTCATTTTGCGCATAACATATACATTCACTGCGCATGATCCGACGGATACAACCATCCCACCATCATTGGTCCCGGGGTCCGTCCCCACCCCTTCGGACATAGCACACAACCCTTTGGACATAGTACCTGTGTCATAACGTGAAAACCATTGAGATCCCCACCATATACACCTTAACGCAAGTGCAGGAATTTATGATATTACTCCAACGACTGCATGATCTCTTTCTGTTATGAATTATAAGCTTTTTCAAACAGTTTTCATCTTTGAGACGATAATCAGATGAGCTATTCAGTACCATTTTGGTCCTCTTGTTTAATATTCCACATGCTTGAAGATATGCCCTGAATCCGTCCAACTATGGCTCTGCTTGCATCTTTTGTTGCTACAGAAGTGAATATGTTGGCATATGTATCTTGTCCAGATAATAATGTGTGACGCAATATTTCAGTCAACTTAACGTCATCTCAACATAATTTAAGTCGTCATGCGACAGTGTATGTCATTAAGTCGCTGTGTGGATGTTGTGCAAACAATATATTCAACTTGCCGCTTTTTATTAAGTCGTCTTGGCTCGAAATATTGTAGTATATCAACAATAGATTATGTCAACATAGGATCATATAACGTGACATGTCGTTCTGTTTATGGTCATAAACAACACATCATCTGAGGGGTACATTACAGCTTCCATACACACATGTATTAAAGTTGTATATAAGTATGTGGTATGCGTAATATTAAAGATTAGGTAATTATTACTGTTCCCATGTGTGATCCTTGTGGTATTTTTACTACAAGTTTATTTATTATCAGTAGTATAGTACCTATATTGCGTACTTGCCTGTACTGTGCAGCACATTGCCATTAGTGGTAGTTACCTATGCAAGAAAAGTTAAATATTTTGTTATTAAAATACAGTGATATAAGAAGAAAACATGGATGAAAACTGACTTGACTACCTCTTTGGACTCTATGATTGTACCTACTGAAACCCCAACTAAGGGAGGTGGGTGCATGAGCTTTTGTCCCTCGGGTTTTCTGGTCGTAACCTATCTCTTTAGCTGCAACTACTATGGTTGTTCAGTACGATTCTGGATACATCCTGAGATGTTTATTGTTTTGTATGTGTTTCTTTAGTTAGTTTCTCAGGATGTGGACTTTTTTGCTAGAGAATTTCTTTTGTTGGGATGTAGTTTTGTTTACACTGTCTTGTCTATTTGGACGCTGAAGACAGGATAATAGCGAGGATTGTGCGCATATAAAATCGATTCAAGCTAACCGGTAGGCCTTATTGCCTATTGACCGTTTCAAGTCGGTAACCCTGTCTTCACCACCCTTTTTGTTGTTTTTTGTCTCTTTCATTGTATTATCAAGTCCTTGTTTGCAGTACAGTGCGGACCTACGATGACATTGAAATCGTCTTTAAATGCTGTTTTTCTTGTTCGATTTTGATATCTATATTGAACATGAATTTGAATTCAAACCTACTTATAATGTAATCGGAAGCACATTCAACGTTGACTTCAGATGAACTAAAGGGTGCAATGCAAGACTGACACGATATGATAAGAAAATGGAAACATTTCATACTGGATTTCCCTATGGAGACATCTTTTCTGACACTATCTATCGTGTCGGGGATGCAGTCTATATAGGCGATGGTAATGTTGCTTCCCTTGTTCATTCATACACACGTCCATAACCAAAAATAGAAAAATGACGAAACAACTCAAATTACAAGATTATTTATTATTCAGCGCTCATTAAGAGCATCTGACATATCAAATTTTACTTTGGCCAAAATTTGAACAATAACAAAACTATTTACCTAACGATTTCCGTAACCATCAAATAACCAACCTTCAGAAATGTTTTATGGCCATCTAGTTGATTTTTGTAAATATGACTAAGCATAGAAGATGGAGAATGAGTGTATGCATTTATATTGTAATGTAAATACCTATCAGTCTATATACTATGAAATGAAATAAACAACTGTTAGTTTTTGTACAACAACGTTATATGCCATATTTACAAGTTTGAAGAATGAGTTCACATAATCTGGCCAATATTAATAATGTTCTCTTATCCTTTGTCTTCATTAACACATAATATTAAACAACATTTGCATGTTTGCAAACATATTGCCCGATATATATATATCATCTTTTACATAGAAATAGATAGTGAAACTCGTAGATATCTTTCTATATGCATGCTATAGTGCATTCAACGAAATTTATATAAACGATCAGACAATATTAAAACATTTTAAACTGATACGCAGTCAGTGTTGCGTTAAATGTCAGTAATGAAAGAAACATAGTCGATATAAGTGTCCTTGCCTGTGGTGGTTCTGTCATATTATTTAACATCGTTGGTGTAACCAGTCGCGTTTTAATCTGGTTAGCTAAGAAAAGACTTATATTAGGAAATCAAATTCAGTATTGGGAAAAAAATGGACGAAAACAGACTTGAACACGAATATGAACTTAAACCACTGTGTAATGAAAACAAAAGAATACCCAATTTAATTTCAGAGAAAAGAAATGAATGCAATTCAAGAATGACACGACATGACTTGGAAACGGAAACGGAAATATTTCAAAGTAGACTTGATGACAAGGACTATAGTGTCGAGAGAGCAGACTGTACAGGCGATGGTAATGTTGAAAGTCTGACCGGGAGTGAAGCCGAATCTGAACGTGAAACATGGACCAGAGGCTTGGACTTTATACTGACTTTACTCGGGTATTGCGTCGGTTTAGGAAACCTGTGGAGGTTTCCGTATCTGTGCATGAGGAACGGGGGAGGTACGTGCATTAACTGTTTGTTTGTTTATTTTATTACATAGTATGGCTTCTGTCAGTGTAATAAGGCCATGGCTTATTTCTGGTAATACACATGTGTATTACAGATTCAAATACGATACGTCAAGACACCTTAAATAATTATCATTATTATTGAAATCAATAATACACAGTCAGTCATGTAAGATCCTCTATGTAATATTTGAAATATGTATATACAGATGCCGCTATTTTTAGTACAGGCGAACGTGTTGTCTTCTTCTGACTTGGACAACATTTCTACTGGACTTTACTGTTGACCTTGAAGGGTCAGTGACATAAACAAAAGCACCACAGAAAGGCGCATGTCTGTGACCGATTTCAAAACATAAAGCTATTCAAATAATTTATGAGCGTATCAATATATTAAGAAGATTATCTAAAGATTGTTTACTATGATTTTGTTCCTTTTTAAGTTGGTCCATAGTTAGAACTGCCTTTTCGGGCTTGGGTTTTGTGCTGCCTGTGTAGAGATAACTTTGTCCCTCGTCGCCGTCCGTAACTCCTTAACATGCCACCTTACATTGGCCATAACTGACTGAAATAATGAATGTATGAATGGTTTTTTACGGCACGTTGACACATTAATAGGTCATAGTGTGCGCAAAAACTGATTAAAGACGAAGAAATGAAGTAGTTATTAAAAATAAATGTAAATATATAAAGATAAAACTATTTACAAATAAGGGATAATATGGTAGTAATATAAACTGTATATGTAAATCAAGAAATGCCCGTCAACGAGTATATAAATAAGTAAATATACATAAGGACATATTACAATGATTTATATAGTCTAATTTCTTTCAGGAAATCTAAAACAAGACTAAAATCTATAGTTTCAAATAACTCTTTCATAGCAGTAACATTGTAGTAAATCTGACGCATAGGATCATAGTCTACACATTCCAACAAGATGTGTTTTACCGTTAACGGTGCAAAGCAGGATATACATTTTGGTAACTGCTCACCATGTAATAAATATGAATGAGTATAAAGTGTATGCCCTATCCTGCACCAGGCTAGGACAACTTAATCGACGAATGGGTCTACTAGATGAACGCCATTCTCCGAGTTACGGTTTAATTGAATGGAGATTGTTCCGTGGAACACTCTTCTAGATGAGATATCTTAAAGCTGCATAGTCCCTATAAAAACAAATTCTTTAAATGAAAAACATCTTACGTTTTTAGGCTGGGCATGTATGTTTTACTTTTTTGGATCAATGCAGGATTAATTTTGTTCGTGCGCTTTGGAAGTAGGAGGTGGCTATTGCTCCAACAATAACGAATCCTGGTCAGTGTTGCTTCACCTGAACTACGGATATATAAATGACACGTTTTATAAAGGAGTAAGTCAGTCATAGCAAAATCGCTCAGATGAAACACATAATCCACATGATTAATAACCTTCAAATCGTCCTTGAATGCTGCTTTTCCTGTTCAATTGTTATATTTATATTAAAATACGCAACATTCAAATGTTTTTATTTGAACAAAAAGCTTACACTGTATAATACTCTACAACATAACACATACTACAGTATCATTTAAGCTCTCACCTTATATTTTAAATTATAATCCTTGTAAATCAACGAAATATATTTGAATAAAACATGTATATATTGTCAAATAACTCTGATATTTAGTTAAATCTGAAGTTACAGTTTGTGTTACGTGTTGGTATTAATGTAATTGTCCTGTGCTATTTAATGAGGCTGAAGTGGACTTAAAAGGCAACTACGCGTAGGTCAATATTTATTTCATGATTGAGCCACTGTTTAGTGCATGATTGTATTGTTTTGTATTAGTGGAAAAGTAGCATTTAAGGGGGAATTGACCTATTCGAATATTTAAGGGTACGCATATAAACTATATAAATATGTAAATTTGAATCTGAATTTTGTTTTGTCCTCATGTGAACAAGATTTTAATAATAACGTCTCAAATATGGCTATGTTTGACGTTTTTAGCATGGTGAACTTTTTCACCAAGCTTTAGTAACCACGTTTTTCCACGAATCCTTACTACAGCCTCACTGATGAATCGACGCTTTGCCTGAAAAAGAAGACCCATATTTTAACAGGTGTTTCTTCTTTTCTAGTGCGGATACAAATAAGGTAATGTCATTTAGAAATTTCAAATAATTTCCTCGATACATTGTTTAGTTATATATTGTTTATGTAGCTGTTTCATCTTTTGTTCCATCGTTGTGCGTTCTATAAATAGACCAATCATCATCATCACGTGATCATCACGTTATCTTGCGTAATATGTATCCATACGCTGTATAGTGTATTGAGATTTGTAACCAGTTAATTGTATAATTTATTTCTCTTGCAACACCATCAAACGCATATCTTCTATCGTTCTTTGATTTATATATTTAAGAAATATACATTGGCCTTTATAGTCTTCATATACTATTTAATAGGTTTGGTCAGTAATGGTTATCGCATAAGCTACTATCCTTTGTAAACGGTTGTTGATGCCCATTCTCCGGAATAAGATTTTTAGCTTACTTTGTTGTACGCTGTGTAATATTCTTAAGTTTTTATCTCCTTTGCTATGAAGTTAAAATGACTGTTTCGGTAGCAAAAAAATTCTGAATACTTGTGCCAATCGTGTCGGCGAGACCGAATGGAAATCAACAAGATCTAACTGGGTATATATGACGTCATTTGATCTCGAGTGACTATTTTTAGACTTCGGTTTTAGAATAAGTCCCATTATAGTTCATTAAAATTTGTAAAGGATTGTTAGCTCAGTCGGGAGAGCGGTAGTCCCAGAAAATTATAAAGCGAATGGGATGAATCTGAGCATGACCCAATTTTTTTATTCTAATTATATTTTTTTATGTTAAATAGTTTGTTTAATTCATATGAGCTCAATGGTCTTAAAAGGGGTACATCAGACTTTTTCTAGAAACATCTTAAATTATAAAATTGTTTGTCTAAAGTTTGAGAACACCATATAGCTAGTGTGGAATCGCACGTAATATGCTGAAATTAACGCTGGTGCGTCACCTAGGATAGCGCGTATTAATGTGCAGAAAGAATTTCTTTGCAAATAAAAGATTTTGTAGGCTCATTGTGTTTTGGTCATGTAGAATAAAAAATATTAATATTTGTCAATTTTAAATCGGACGCCTAGACCCCCATAAAAAAGCCTGATGTACTCCCTTTGAAAGTTAAGTCGGAAAAAAAATAGTGTGTGTGTGTGAGGAGAGTGGGGGATTGTTTTAAAGATTTTTACGACTTTTATCTATTCGTCAATTTGGTAGAGGTAGAGGTAGACCTCATCTGTTTTGAAACGAACTCGTAGAGCCACAGTCTTGCCGCGCGTTAGTGAGTAGCTTTCAAACATTCTTCAATGTGCAAACGTGGAACAAGCGGAACTCGAACGTATGACTGTAGCATTGAGAGATATACATTACACAAACAAGTTATCTAAACACAAATATTTTACCATTTATTACAATTTTCAAATTACATGCAAAACTGATTCAATTATATTCTGTTCAGGCCAAAACACAAATATGTTTAAAAAACAAAACAAAGCAACAATAAAAATGAAGGGATAAAATGTTGTTGTGTCGGGGGTAAAACGGGCGATTCGGTTGGATGACAGGAAACAAAACACTTTCTTGTTTAGGCCTAAGGTAGTAAACGGAATTTACCGTGACTTTGGTGATTATTGTCAACAAACGAAAACATCCAAGTAAAAATTACAATTAGGAATATGAATCGTGAAATTCTCAGTAGCGTGGCTACCTGTTAGACCAAAAGGCCCTGGCCTTCACATCATGTACACATACATGGTTGAAAAATATTACAACGAAATTGTGTATGAACATCATGTTCACTCCGAGTAGTAGTGAGATTAAATCACAACTGTATCCCGAGAACAGTGGTACTCCGATTTGTGAGAATGAACTACAACGGTATCCCGAGACCGGTGGTATTCCGAGTTCTGTGATTCAAACCAAATGAGCACAAAGATTTATAAGTTATGTTTTGTATATGTGTAGTATGTATGTCTCTACTACAAGTTGTGTGTAAAACATAAGTTCTTTTAGTTGAAGGCCACACATTTTGGAACAAGGAAACTTCAGGGAGAATTTGTCACTTTACAGTGACATTCCATGTTTAAATTTGCATATTATAAATCTTTGTGCAGCGGGGGATATGGCTGTCTTTCAGACTACTCTCGTGTTCATTTGATTTTAATCATACTTGCATAATAGGTCGATATAAATGCAAGGTTATTTCCTATTAGAATTCAGCTATGTTGGTCAAAGGGGCTATGAATTATCTTCCCTTGAATTGGCAAAATTAGCTGTCTTGACCTTTTTGACTCTATATTCAATGCTAATGACTCAAACTTTGACAGGTGATGACAGGTGATGTTTTTTTATACACTTTAACACCTGTGAAGATATGGTTCAGATATGATGAAGCGTTTCGGAGATTAATTTTCATTATAACCAATCATTCCTTTACGTCTCACAACACAGTTAATTTTGCACAGCTATGTATGTGTAGCAGGACCCATCTGGACCCATCTGGACCCCTCTAAGCTCCAGAAAGTTCCTACCGTGACTGGCAAGGGAAATAACTGTTTTGTGCGACCTTGAAGAAAAACAAGTTCCGCGACATGCGACAAAAATCTTTTCTGAAGAAACTTACGTTAAATCCCTTCATGAAATGGCCACATTTGACCACATCGGGCGACTATTTGTGAAATTATAGCATAAAGTATGACAACGTCTGGATTCGACAAATTGAGATCTAGGCAATTCGAAAATGTATAGGATTGCATTGAGATGAAAAGGTGTATCTTTAATAACTCCTTCTTTAGAAAATAAGAATCAGTATTGTTATTTCTATATTGAGCGTTATGTTTTCTTTAGCTAAAATGTGTTTCATATTTAAATTATAATATGTGTAAGTCAAGTCAAGCCAAGTTATGGTGAGTCAAGTAATAAGGAAGTTATGGCGAGTCAAGTAATAAACAAGTTGTGCAGACTTTCAGCAGCTGATTCAGTCTAGGTAAGTCTAGTCAGGTCACGCCTATTTAATTATAGTCCAGTTGAGTCAACCAATAGTCAAGGTAAGTCAAGTCAAGTCAACACCAAAGTGAAAATATAGCCATATACAATTTACTAAGTATATTGATCCGAAATTAGCAAAATTCAATACAATAGTTTCACACATTCAAATCAAGTCTAAGTCAAGTTCAAGTCAAGTCGATGTCAAGTTTAAGTCGAGTATAGTCAAGATTAAGTCAAGTCACGTTTTGATGAGTCAAATCATAAACAATTTATGTAGGGTTTGCAGTAGAGTCAGTCAAATCAGGTCTAGTCAAGTCAATAGTCAGCCAAACCAAGTCAAGGAAAATCAACACTGAAAATTTATACTTTAATAAAATATTCATCCGAAATTAACTCAATTCAGTACAATAGTTTCACATATGTCAAAAAAAAAAGCATAAAAAAAGCGCTTTTACAAAATGTCGAGAAACGATGAGAGAAGACAAGCGTACTCGACCGACTTTTTTGAAAAATAAATAAATTATTTTACGTAAAGTTATGAACTTTACATGAGGTTGTATGCATCCGACATTCTTCACCAGTGACACATAAGTTATTTGACTTAAGCTTTATTTATGCAAGGCAGTATGCGACCGACATAGATCTATTTAACGACAAATTTACATTATTTTACGTAATGTTATTTCGCGTAAGTTGTATAAAGTTGAAAGCGACCGAGTTTCTAGACAAGTTACGACTTATTTTACGCAACGCATCGTTTTTTAACGTCAGACTGTTTGCGACTGAAATTCTGACAGTGACGAATTCATTATTTGTACGTATTAGGTTACTTTACGGTTACTTTACGTGAGGTTGTATGCAACTGACATTCTTGAAAAAGTGACAAATAAATTACTTAACGTAAGGTTACTTTATGTGAGGCTGTATGCGACCGACATTCTTGACAAGTGAAAAATAATAGATTTAATTACGAATAGTTCAATGCTGTACATTTGAAGTGGGTGGGGTATGATTCAAATGAGATACATTACTTGATTACAGCAACAGTACTTATAATTACCTCAAGCATGCTGTCTACACACTGTCCAAGTCCCATGTATAGATTCGATGTGGTGTGAAGCTCAGCTGGTCATATCTTGGACACAAACTATTATTACAAGGCAGTTCACATGAAGGTTCCGAAGCAAACCCGAGACACTCTTTACATAAATATATGTTGCGATGTGTGCGGAAACGTTCAAATGAGTGTGTGTTGTTCAGAGTTGAATGGATTGTCTCTCATATTGAGAGTAACCACACTTCTTATGCATAACTACATCCAAGGTGCTTGTTGTTGTACAGCATACAGTCCGAATGTAAATGATACCCCTTTAAAGCTTAATGTATTTTATTGCATTAATTAAAAAAAGGCATACATGTTATTATAAGATTAATAAACACTGAGAAACACATAACACGACGGAACTTTGTATTCAGAATGTGAGTTGGTTCGAACTTTGCAGATCTATGCCTAGTCTCGTGGTGGATAAAATCTTGGACTCGTCACTTTTATGGTGAAACCTTACAGGCAAACACCCTCTGGCAACCTCGTGCGGCTTTGATACATCAGAGCGCTTGGACTTCCTCTGTTTCTTCCCATAAAGACGTGGATTGTCGAAAGCATGGTTCCTGAAAGAACAAGAATACAATGCTATAGTGTTTATACAGTGACGTGTTACATATATATATTTCGGGTTATAAACAGATGCATATATAATGGACGTAAAAGAAAATACTGAAACAGTACTACACATGTATAGTAAGATACATCAAGGCCGATTGATATGTAATTAGAATATAATTATTTTGTTTAACGATCTTAGTCCATAGTGTTAATTTTTATAAACCCAAACTAAAAATACTTACCTAGGAGTGACACATGACCTATCACATTGAATCATAGGAACGTTTTCTCGTTGGGCCGTTATATGATTGTTGGTTTGCTCAGCTTCAGCTGATAGTAGACCTGGCCTTTGGTAAACGGACTTTCTCGTTGTGTTCATGTGGAAAGACCTATGATATTATAAAAGTCAATATTATTGTACCAAATAAATTAGTTTTAGTTCACACGTTTGTGCTGTAGTGTTACAGCTTTTGCCAATATTTGTATTTTACGTTACAATTTCATGTTAGTTTGATTGGTTTAGTTATTAAAATAAAATTTGAAAAGTTGCAATGATTATTTTTAATTAAAAACCAATATTAATAGCAACTTTCGTTGTCGAGTGTTGATGGTCATTATAAATAGCAATCATTTGTCCCACCGTGAATTCAAACCTCGTCATGAAAAACTGACTGTTGAAGGTCGATGGTGCTGTCAGACAGAGTGCACGGATGTATTTTTTAGTCTTAATGACCTAAACATGCGGAGGTTCTTAGTTTGAGCCGTTTAAGGCTTAATAATGACATAACAAAGCACTCACTTAATGATGTAAAATGTGATATCAAATCAAATTTAACAGTAGTTTACCTTTCTGAAGGATCGCATCTATATTGCTGGATCTCAGTTACAGTAGACATCAATCGCGGAATACTCACAGCTTTTGGACAGCCAAGCTTAGTCGGCTCCATTTCACTTAATTCACCAAAAAAAGTCTCATTTACAAGACTTGATATTGACCTCTGATTGTAAGATCCCGATTTAGATATAGCATGCAGCTGGATGGTTGTGTCGATTCGCTGTATGAATCCCTCAAACATACCCTTCGGAAAACCCTTAATGTAAGCACCTGGTGGTGGAAAAACACCAAACTCGACTTTGTTCAACAAGAACTCCTTAAGTCGTAGACGTCTTTGGATGCGTTCGATCGCTGACAATCCTGGCGAATCTTCGGCTTCGTACCATTCGCGTATCAAGTGACAGAAATCCGCCTCCGTATCATAATGTAATAGTCGCATTTGATCTTCAACAGCTTTACTAAATGTTTTCTTGGCATACGCATTGTTCTGTTTATCTAGTAAATCAAATACGATGCCTTTACTGATAATATCATTGTCGCTTTCAGCTACGTGCAACCAAGCACTTTTTCGTATACCTTGTAGTCCATCTTTGCACACTTTCACACGTAGGTTCACAAGTAAATGATGCGAATCAAGACACTTTGGTTCGAACTTCTGTCTTTCCTCGTTAAATTCCGGGTGAGAAAACCACTCTGTTTCTCCAAATCCGTCAATTTGTGAGCGTCGTCCAAATGGAGCATTGTCGGTCCATTCATTGTAAGATTTATCAAAAGATAAAGCGGCTTTTACATTATTCAGCCTTTCCTTCGGAATCGCCTTTGTCCCGAAACGTACTACTTTTGATGCAATAGTTTGTAGCGGCATCATATTTTTAACTTTTTTGATGTACGGATTGTTTGTGATACCAGTTAATTTACTTATACCATGAACTTTCTCTGCAAGAACACACGACTTTTTTAATGCAATACCTTTCGACTTTTGAACAATTTCCGTTTTTTCAATAATAATATTTAGTTCGGCATGCTGGAGTTTTTGAAGACTTTGAATATCAGTTATGGTATTTTGAAGGTCTTGAACTGTCAACTCCTTCCATTTGTTTGAAATTTTTAATTTCGGATTTGTTCTAAAAGCGTACAGTATTTCTCCTAGGGTGTCACCTGAAAGTGGTTCTTCGAGAGTATTGCTTGTGGTTGAAAAACTTTCTGTAATTTCATCGCTAGTACCCGCATCTGTTTCTTCGTTAAGGTTTATAGGGCAAACAAACTCATTTTCATTTACAGTTGTGGATAGAAATTCTTGTTCAACGTTCTGTGTTTCAATAAGTGTTTCTAAGGCTTCGTCTGGAAGGCATGACAGTGTGTCTTCACTTTGCACAATTTCTGAGCATTTTGCGAGCTTTGATTTATTGACAGAAGAGCGCATTACCCTTGACAATAAGGATGACGAAACAAACATTGCACTACCTGGTGACTTTTCAATGACCATGTCGTTTTTCAGTCTACTGATAACATCCGCTGATGATATTTCTTTAACAATTGTATCTCGTGTTGACCTAGAGGCATTGACATGTGTATCCTTTTGTAACTGTAGTATTGTAAGTGGCTTATCATTTTTATCCCTGTTTGCCATTTTTGCCCACTGGCCATCAAAACAGCTACAAATCACGTCTATTTCCTGTTCATAACACGACTGTAGCACATGATCATGCATTTCCCGCATTGATTTGGTTCCTAGACTGTAACCTTTCATACCATATGCGATCGGAATAGTGTATGGGATTTCAGGATTAAACCGCCTGTCTGTATCGCTCAACATCCAAACTAGAACCTCTGTGGCCTTTTTGCGACATACCTGGTACGTTTCTTTTAAGCACAAACTGACGTTGGTTAGAACAGCTTCAACGTCTTCAAACTCATACAGGTGTTCATTTTCCTCGGCATTACACACGGGGAATTGGTACGGCGAATCGTCCAAACATTGTGAAATGTTTAAACTTGTAGCTGTTACAGAGCGGACTTCGCATATGAACTTGGTAAATTTTTGTCTGTATTCTCTAAGTTCACTCTGTATTAACTTGGAACCAGTTGATAGCCTCGATGGACGCCTCTTATCGTCTACACTGTATACAGATTCTGCTTCTTGCTGTATCAAGTCCCAAAGCTCTTTGTTAAATAAACATCTGAAATAAATGTTTTAATTGAATATTATTCTAAATTTGTATTATTTTGTTTTCTTTGTTAAACAATGCACGAAATTTTAAAACACTAAACAAAAACACACCCTATTTTGGGCCTTAAATTGATTTCTTTTCCAAGAAAATGATGAAAACAAATGACTAAAGCAACAATACTACTACAGCTGTCCTACTAGTACACGTAGTATGTTTATAACTTTATAACCATTCTGCTACCCTAAACATGAACCTGCTATTTTAAGACAAAACTGGGAACCAGTGGCACTCATGAACTCATTAAACAGAGAATTTACACCAATATTGAGTCGACACCTTTTTTTAGAATTAGGTAGATATATTGTATGCAACATAATAATGCTGACCTTATTACGGTTGAACTTTCTTCAGTCCAGCATAAATATATGAGGCTGTCCACATCCATACTTTTCATTTCTCCTAATAGTTGCGTTATGTACCTGAAATTGCATTTAACGAGTGATCATTATATAATACTATTTATGATGATATATGCTTATTAAATTATGCGAAAGGAAAACATCGTTTGAATATTGACTTGCATATTACAACTGTCTGTTTATATAAGAAGCATCTTGTTATAAATATCATTATGTCTTAAAATATATATATATAGTTTATTAAAGCCTCATCATAGTATATACATTTTTACAGTAACATAAAATCATAAAACATCATACACTATACCATGTCACTCTAAATAGAGTTGCAAAAGACTGACGCATATAACGCACGTTAAAGCAAGTATTGATTACACATACCTTAAAGGAATCTCGTAATGAACTGGTGTCTTATAATCGTTTGCACTCGGACATTTGAACTCGCAGGCGTATAGTGGTGTGGGAATGTTGTTACTGCACTTCTCCATGAGACACAGACTGCCATCTGGCGACACTAAAATCAACGGCTCGTTTCCACATTGTATTTCATGAGCCCCTTCTTCAACGTACGTTAACTCTGGTAAGTAAAATGGTAACACTTTAGAAGCGAGTGTGGTTATCGCGTGTATTTCAGAAACTGTTCCATGGTCCATACGTTTTTGAACATCATCTGGTATTGTAGTCTCCTGAATAATCCCATGTACTACTGTATCGAAGTGCGCTTGTTGCTTTTTTAAAGTGTCCAAACCAATGGCCCCATAAATCGTACTACCTGTCACCTTTGACTTTTTTCTTAGCTCAAACCATTGGGCAGATCGTTGTTTCACAAATCTGCTATGTTCTAGAAAATGTTGCGGTATATCGGACATATCTTTGAACGTTACAATATTTGACTGTGAGAATATGTCTACATGTTGTTCAGTTGTAAATAAACATCCTGCAGAATTCAAGGTAGCTCCTAACAATGAATCATTCGCATCTAGAAGTCGTTTAACGGTAGACCTTATTATATGCAGTTGTGACTGTATGCTGCTTATTGCAAATACATACTTTGAATTTCGCCAGTCTTCGCCGCCTTCTTTCATGAACTTGTTTAGTGCTTGTTTTTGCTTAAGGTATAAGCCGCGTAAATCTTTAATTCTTAAAGATAATAGTTCCAAAATACTTTGTAGCTTTTCTATTTTTTCTTGTTTTGATAGGCTTTTCCAGTTTTCTGTGAGTTCGGTGGTGCATTTAATTTCCCTATCTACTCGTGTCTTTGCTTCATATAGTGACTCACCAGCCTCATGACCGAACAAATCCTGATCACCTTTATCTTTACTTAAACCAGGCGCCAACTTTTTACCATCAAAACTTACAACATATTCTTTGTTTTTATCCTTGACATTAAGGGCTTGTGATATAATACCAGCAGGGATTTCTTTGGGAATATCTGTTCCGGATGTTTCGAAGTCTGTGACATACTTTTGAGTTGGAACAGCAAAGTTAATAGAAGTCGTATTAGGGTCGATATGTCCCTTACTGACGTTCATATCCAGATTGTGGTTCGATGACTTCATTCCAGCCATAAATCTCAAGGCTTTCCCATGAAACAGTCTATACATAACTTTCCAAAATTTCATACATTCGGGCGAATAAATCATTTGTGACGTATTTTCTAACGAATACCACCTTACTACGTCTAAGAAGAGTAATAAGGCAATGTTGTGCAGCGGAAACTTATCTGTACTTATCATTCTTAAGAACATACAAAATGGTATCATAAGATTTTCTCCTTTTAGCTTGGATAGTACGGATGGCAGAATGTTTAACATCTCTTTTTCTGTTTGCTCACTAACTGTGTATTGAAATAACTGTTTTCTTGACTTTCGTTGACTGATTGATTTTCGAGGGGCAGCTTTTAATCGTGAACTACTTGGTTTAACAGTTGTTATAGTTGACGCAATTGGTGTCCCTTTTTCAACTTTTCTTTTTTTAGGTTGGTTCAACCAAAGCGAAGACTTTCTTTTATATCTGAAGGTTAAAAAACACAATAAAAACAACTAGTAACCGGTGCCGTGTACAAATCGTGACCGTTGCCGCAAATGACAGGTTTGTTTAGTGTCCGGTGCCACGTCATCAGTTGAAAAGTTGGATTATTGAATCAAATAAAGTGCTAAAATAACTATAATGAGGTTTTATGTAGACCAAATGACACTTTGTTTTTATATCTAATCGCTAAATGTTGTAAAACACTCATTTATATGCTAAATAATGCATTTTTAAGACACTTGTTTACATATTTTACAGCGATCACGAAAGTTAAATTAAGTTAAAATACGCTTTCTAGATGCCCTAGCCATAAATAAGTACTTCATCTACAATCAATAGTTATGTACATATTCCGTCGACATAATAATTTGACCCTACTTACGTTTTTTTCTGCCTTTTAGCATCATTTTCATGTGCATGGTTCATTTTGTTTATCGAAAAACTACAACTAGTGTCCGTAGAAAGTACGACTAGTAGTAGGAAACGCGCATTTGATCGGCTAGTGACCGCTTAGCATCATCACCGTGAATTAAGTACTATACAGTACGTAAGATGTCAATACTTATCTAAGATATCATGCATGACAAGAAGTTATTACAAATTACATTATGTCTGAATTTTCAGTCATATATTACAATTTATGTACGCATTGAGGTGAAACTACAAACACATTTATACAATAGCATATCTTTATTATATAGCAACATTAACATATCGAAATTTATGGTAGAAAAATCAAAACGTTATATAGAGTTTAATTAACATTGTTGAAGTGATACGGGAAATGATTCCCGAGTGAGAAAGATTCTTGCGATATAAAAACGAGTGCGTTTTCGCACGAGTTTCTATATCACAACAATATTTCTTACGAGTGAATTATTTCCGTATCACGACAAAATTGTTAATTAAATTATATAATATATATTCTGTGATGAATTTCTTTCCAATCGTCTTTTGACACAAGTATTCCTTCTTCTGTCACTCCTTTGACGACAGCGCGGAGTATAATCATGACGTCAATTCGTGACGTAATATCGTGACGTCTATCGTTTAGTTCATAACATTTGTCTACTGTGCTATCTTGCATACTAGGCGAGATAGCACAGTAGAGGAAGGGATATATTATAGATTTTCTCAAACTGGGAAATTTCTATAATTCATCACAGAATATATAATATTACCTTTTATTTAATGATAAAGAATTGGTACACAATTAGAATTGCCAATAATAAACATATTTCCACAAAATTTGACATTGGAGAAGTTCTTGATAAACTACGGTGTAAGCATTTTCATGCCTTTTTTCTAAGCACCTACGACTTTTCTACACTGTATACTACACTACCACATAATCTTATCAAAGAAAAATTGCTTCAGCTTATTCAGAAGACATTTGCTAGAGAAGATACAACTTTTCTAGCTTGTAATAATGTCAGGGCTTTCTTTACTAACGCCCCCATTGAAATGTATAATTTGTGGACTTGTACTGATGTTTGTAGAGCCTTATCTTTTCTTCTGGATAACATCTTTATAAGATACGATAAAACTATTTACCGCCAGGTTGTTGGTATTTCTATGGGTACTAACTGTGCGCCACTTGTTGCAGATTTGTTTATGACTGCTATGAAAGAAATTTCATGTTGAGTTTGTCACCTGCTAGCCAGGGTGAAATTATTGATGCTTTTAATAATACTTCTCGGTATCTTGATGACATACTCAATATTGAAAATCCGTTCTTTGCTCATATGGTTACTAACATTTATCCACCAGAGCTCACGTTGAATAAAGCCAACAGTTCGGATACAGTAGCAGCATTTCTCGATCTTCATCTCTCGATTTCAAATGATTGTATGAGAGATGATTTCAATTTTAACATCGTTAACTATCCACACCTGGATGGAGATGTACCGCGTGCTGCCTCATATGGGGTGTATATCTCCCAGCTCATTCGATTTGCTAGAGCGTGTAATGATGTTATAGACTTCAATGATCGAAATTAAGTTATTACAAGTAAACTTCTTCAGCAGGGTTTTCGTTATCACAAACTACGTAGATCTTTCTCTAAATTCTACCGCCGCAACGAGGGCCTGCTGGAAAAGTACAACACCAACCTTAAAACACTTCTGCGACTAGGCATATCACAACCCTCATTTTATGGAGATGTGGTCTATAGACTTCGAAAGTTAAAGGGGTCTGACGGATTTCCTGACCGCTTTACAAATGTAATCAGGAAGTTCGTCAGAAAAGGATATAACCCTTTGGTATTACAGCGCACTGCATGTTTAGTGATTGACCCATCTACAGTCAGTCATTACGCTTCACTTTTCACTTGTGCGATGACTGGACTACCTCTTGGGACTCTATGATTTTACCTTCTGAAACCCCAACTAAGGGAGGTGAGTGCATGCGCTTTCGTCCCTCGGGTTTTCTGGTCGTACCCTAGATTGGTTTTCTCTTTAGCTGCAACTACTATGGTTGTTCAGTACGATTCTGGATACATCCTGAGATGTTTATTATTTTTTTGTATATCTTAAGTTAGTTCCTCTGGATGTGGACTTTATTGTTAGAGATTTCCTTTTGATGGGGTGTAGTGTTGTTTACACTGTCTTGTCTATTTGGGCGCTGAAGACAGGATAATAGCGAGGATTGTGCGCATATAAAATCGATTCAAGCTAACCAGTAGGCCTTATTGCCTACTGACCGTTCCAAGTCGGTAACCCTGTCTTCACCATCCTTTCTGTTGTTTTGTTTTTACAAATTTGTAAGTACTCAAACTAGTTTTGTTTTGTTTTGACTACACTGTCTTGTCTATTTGGGGGCTGAAGACAGGATAATAGCGAGGATTGTGCGCACATAAAATCGATTCAAGCTAACCAGTAGGCCTTATTGCCTACTAACCGTTCCAAGTCGGTAACCATGTCTTCACCATCCTTTCTGTTGTTTTGTTTTTACAAATTTGTAAGTACTCAAACTAGTTTTGTTTTGTTTTGTCTACACTGTCTTGTCTATTTGGGGGCTGAAGACAGGATCATAGCGAGGATTGTGCGCACATAAAATCGATTCAAACTAACCAGTAGGCCTTATTGCCTACTGACCGTTCCAAGTCGGTAACCCTGTCTTCACCACCCTTTTTGTTGTTTTTTGTCTCTTTCATTGTAGTTTCAAGTCCTTGTTTGCAATACAGTGTGGACCTACGATGCCACCTACGTTCGGACGCTGTGGTTTCTATAGGACCCTATATATCATTTTGGTATCACACAAAGTGGGCAATTCTTAATTAAATTTTCAAAAATGTCAATGTCTTATGTTTCGTTTAAGCCAAGATGTTATTTTAATTCAGTAGCTTAAGTGTGAAAAACTATCGAAAAGGATGCTTTATTTAGTTCCATTTCAGAATTATATTACAATGGATCTTAACCCTTAACAGTCACTGAGTACTTGTTTTGTGGCTTTCTAGACTGCTTTTTTTTAATATATATTTAAAATGATGATTTGGAATTGACCATATTCTCATTTTGCGCATAACATATACACTCACTGGGCATGAACCGACGGATACAACCATCCCAACAGCATTGGCCCCGAGGTCCGTCCCCACCCCTTCGGACATAGTACACAACCCTTGGGACATAATGCCTGTGTCATAACGTGGAAACCATTGAGATCCCCACCATATACACATTAACGCGGGTGCAGGAATTTGTTATATTGCACCATCACTGCGTGATCTCATTCTGTTATGAATTTTAAGCTTATATTACATATATGTCTGTGATTTGTATAGGAAATACTGGGAATAGAAAAGCTGTATCTTCTCGTTTGCTCTACTGGGAAATATCTCCCACTGTGGGAGATATTTCCCAATACGGAACATTGCTCGGCCTTTTCCGTCAGTGGCGGGAACGCCAAAAGACGTTCCGATTGTTATACGTACGTCGTCGTCAGATTCCGCCACTAGGGAATAACGATTAAGGAAATTAACGAAGAGTTTCCATTCCACTTGTTTTGTTTGTATGACGTAAAGTCGTCTTGGCGTTCTGGTGCAAACTGGTGTAAAAAGTCGTGAATCATAAGAAACATTAATAAAATATCTTTTTAAATTATGAAATATATAGTTTAATAACCAGTGTTTTTGAGATACTGAAAATATCTCCCCCGGTAGAGAACTGGCCCTGATATAAGAACTCGTTCCCCGCACTCGTTCTTATATAGGGGCAATTTCGCTACGTCGGGAGATATTTATCGTATCTCAAAAACACTGGTTATTAAACTCTATTTTTAAAACAGTTTCTATCTTTGCGACGATAATCAGGTGAGCTATTCAGTGCCATTTTGGTCCTCTTGTTAAATATGCCACATGCTTGTAGATGGGCCGTGAATCCAACTATGGCTCTGCTTGCATCTTTTGTTGCTACAGAAGTGAGTATGTCGGCATATGTATCTTGTCCAGATAAGAATGTGTGACGCGATATTTCAGTAAATTTAACGTGATCTCAACATAATATAAGTCGTCATGCGACATTTTATGTCATCAAGTCGCTGTGTGGATGTCGTGCAAACAATATATTCAACTTATGCCGCTTTTTATTAAGTCGTCCTGGCTCGAAATATTGTAGTATTTCAACATAGATTATGTCAGCATAGGATTATATATCGTGACATGTCGTTCTATTTATGGTCATAAACAACACATCATCTGAGGGGTACATTAAAGCTTCCATACTCACATGTATTAATTTTTTATATATGTATGTGTTATCCGGAATATTAAAGATTAGGTAATTATTACTGTTCTATAGTGTGGTCCTTGTGGTATTTTGAGGAGTATATGTATTATCAGTAGTTTAATACCTGAATTGCGTACTAGCCTGTACTGTGCAGCACATTGTCATTAGTGGTAGTTACCTATGCAACTGACAACACGGCATAGCCAAGAAAAGACAAATATTTTGGTATTAAAATGCAGTGATATAAGAAGAAAAATGGATGAAAACCGACTTGAAATCGTCCTTAAATGCTGTTTTTCCTGTTCGATTTTGATATCTATATTGAACATAAATTTGAATTCAAACCTACTTATAATGAAATCGGAAACACATTCAACGTTGACTTCAGGTGAACTAAAGGGTGCAATGCAAGACAGACACGAACTGATACGGAAATGTAAACATTTCACACTGGTTTCCCTATGGTGTAATCTTTTCTGACACTATCTATCGTGTCGGGGATGCAGACTATATAGGCGATGGTAATGTTGCTTCCCTTGTTCATTCATACAAACGTCCATAACCAAAAATAGAAAACGACGAAACAACTCAAATTTCAAGATTATTTATTATTCAGTGCTCATTAAGAGCATCTGACATATCTAATTTTACTTTGTCCAAAATTTGAACAATAACAAAATTATTTACCTAACGATTCCCTTAACCATCGCATAACCAACCATCAGTAATGTAGTATTGCCGTCTAGTTGATTTTTGTAAAAACTGACACTGCATAGAATATGGAGAATGAGTGTATGCATTTATATTGCAATGTAAATATCTATATACTATGAAATGAAATAAACAACTGTTAGTTTTTGTACAAAAACGTTATATGCATTATTTACAAGATTAAAGAATGAGTTCACATAATCTGGCCAATATATTGCCCGATATATATATATGTATCATCTCTTACAAAGAAATAGATAGTGAAACCAGTAGATTTTTTTCGAAAGGCATGCTATGATGCGTGCAACGAAATTTATATAAATGATTAGACAAACTCAATGGCAAAATAGCAAAACATGTTAAAGGACTGATAACTCAAACTGATACGCAGTCAGTGTTGCGTTACATGTCCTTAATGAAAGAAACTTAGTCGATATAAGTGTACTTGCCTGTAGTGGTTCTGTCATATTATTTATACCTAACATCGTTGGTGTGTAACCAGTCGCATTTTAAATCTGGTTAGCTAAGAAAAGCCTTATATTAGGATATCAAATTCAGTATTTGAAAAAAATGGACGAAACCAGACTTGAACACGAATATGAACTTAAATCCCTGTGTAATAAAACCAGAAGCATACCCAGTTTAATTTCAGATGAAAGAAATGAGTGCAATTCAAGAATGACAGGACATGATTTGGAAACGGAAACGGAAATATTTCAAACTGGACTTGATGACACGGACTATCGTGTCGAGAGAGCAGACTATTCAGGCGATGGTAATGTTGAGAGTCTGACCGGGAGTGAAGCCGAATCTGAACGTGAAACATGGACCAGAGGCTTAGACTTTATACTGACTTTACTCGGGTATAGCGTCGGTTTAGGAAACCTGTGGAGGTTTCCGTATCTGTGCATGAGGAACGGGGGAGGTACGTGCATTAACTGTTTGTTTATTTATTTTATTACATAGCATGGCTTCTGGCAGTGTAATAAGGCCATGACTTATTTCTGGTAATACACATGTAATAGTCCAGAAACCTTAAATATTTATCATTATTATTACAATCAATAATACACAGTCACTCATGTAAGATCCTTTATGTAATGTTTAAAATATGTATGTACAGAGGCCACTATTTATAGCAAAGGCGAACGTGTTCTTCTTCTTTGACTTGAACAAAATTTCTACTGGACTTTACTGTTGACCTTGACATCAACAAAAACACGGCAGAAAGGCGCATGTCTGTGACCGATTTCAAAACATGAAGCTATTCAAATAATATATGAGCGTATCAATATATTAAGAAGATTATCTATAGATTGTTTGCTATGATTTTATATTAAGAAGATTATCTATAGAGTGTTTGCTATGATTGTGTTCCTTTTTAAGTTTGTCCATAGTTAGAACTGCCTTTTCAAAAGATAGTTCACCTCTAACAGAAATAGGTCTCTGGCTTGGGTTTTGTGCTGCCTGTGTAGAGATAACTTTGTCCCTCGTCGTCGTCCGTCACTCTTTAACCTGCAACCTTACATTGGCCATAACTGACTGAAATAATGAATGAATGGTGTTTTACGGCACGTCGACACATAAATAGGTCATATTGTGCGCAAAAACTGATTAAAGACGAAGAAATGAAATAGTGATTAAAAATTAATGTAAACATATAAAGATAAAATATTTACAAATAAAGGATGATATGGTAGTAATATAAACTGTATATGTACATATTGAGATATAGGGTCCTATAGAAACCACAGCGTCTGAACGTAATGGCATCGTAGGGCCGCAAACAAGGACTTGATAATACAATGAAAGAGACAAAAAATAACAGAAAGGGTGGTGAAGACAGGGTTACCGACTTGGAACGGTCAGTAGGCAATAAGGCCTACTGGTTAGCTTGAATCGATTTTATATGCGCACGATCCTCGCTATTATCGCTAGTCTTCATCGCCCAAATAGACAAGACAGTGTAAACAAAACTACATCCCATCAAAATAAATTCTCTAACAATAAAGTCCACATCCAGGGAAACTAACTAAAGAAACACATAACAAATAATAAACATCTCAGGATGTGTCCAGAATCGTACTGAACAACCATAGTAGTTGCAGCTAAAGAGAAAACCAATCTATAGTACGACCAGAAAACCCGAGGGACGAAAGCTCATGCACCCACCTCCCTTAGTTGGGGTTTCAGTAGGTACAATCATAGAGTTCCAAGAGGTAGTCCAGTCATCGCACAAGTGAAAAGTGAAGCGTAATGACTGACTGTAGAGGGGTCAAACACTAAACATGCAGTGCGCTGTAATACCAAAGGGTTATATCCTTTTCTGACGAACTTCCTGATTAAATTTGTAAAGCGGTCAGGAAACCCGTCAGACCCCTTTACATTTCGTAGTTTATAGACCACATCTCCATAAAATGAGGGTTGTGATATGCATAGTCGCAGAAGTGTTTGCAGGTTGGTGTTGTACTTTTCCAGCAGGCCCTCGTTGCGGCGGTAGAATTTAGAGAAAGATCTACGTAGTTTGTGATAAAGAAAACCCTGCTGAAGAAGTTTACTTGTAATAACTTGATTTCGATCATTGAAGTCTATAACATTATTACACGATCTAGAAAATCGAATGTACTGGGAGATATACACCGGTATGAGGTAAATCAACGGGTATATAAATAAGTAAATATACATAAGGACATATTATAATGATTTATATAGTCTAATTTCTTTCAGGAAATCTAAAACAATACTAAAATCTATAGTTTCAAATAACCCTTTCATAGTATTGACATTGTAGTACCTCTGACGCATAGGATCATAGTCTACACATTCCAACAAGATGTGTTTGACCGTTAACGGTGCAAAGCAGGGTATACATTCTGGTAATTGCTCACCTTGTAATAAATATGAATAAGTATTACGTGTATGCCCTATCCTGCACCGGGCTAGGACAAATTAATCGACGCATGGGTCTACTAGAAAAACGTCATTCTAGTTGAGATATCTTAAAGCTACACAGTCCCTATAAAAACAGATCCTTTTAATTAAAAAAATCTACGTTGCTAGGCTGGGCATGTTTGTTTTACATTTTTGGATCAATGCAGCATGTGTTCGTTCGCTTTGAAAGTAGGAGGTGGCTATTGATTCAGCAATTACGAATCCTTGTCAATGTCGCTTCACCTGAACTACGGATATATAAATGACACGTTTTATAAAGGAGAATGGTCAGTCATAGCAAAATCACTCAGATGAATAGCCTAATACACATAATCAATAACCTTTAAATCGTCCTTGAATGCTGCTTTTCCTGTTCAATTGTTATAACTATATTCAAATACGCAACATTCAAATGCTTTTATTTGAACAATTGAATTGGATTTTATAGTCGCACCAACAGCTAAGGTCATATGGCGACTTTCCAGCTTCCACTGGTGGAGGAAGACCCCAGGTGCCCCTCCGGGCACGGGCGGGCACCTGGGTAGAAACACTGACGTTCCGCAAGCCAGCTGGATAGCTTCCTCACATAAAGATTCCTAGGCCCCTGAGGGATCGAACCTACAGCGGTGAGGGGCAAGTGATTGCCAGTCAGAGACTCTAACCACTCGGCCACGGACGCCCCATTATTTGAACAAAGCGTTTATACTGTATTATACTGGATACAACATATCCCACAATACAGTATCATTTAAGCGCTCACCTTATATTTTAAATTATAATCCTTGTAAATTAACGAAATATATTTGATTAACACATGTATGTATTGTCAAAGTCAAAGCGACATCAACGGTACTCGTAAGAAACACATATTAAATAGTTTTTATTTACCGGAGAGTACACTATTTATTCCAGCATTGTTGGGATCATGAATACTAACGAATACACGTCTGTAAATAAATGCAAATGCATGTATATTCATGTGCACTTACATCAATAACATGAAAATGATTGTCTGTGTTTGTGCCACGAACTCTGGTGGATTATTGAATTTGAAGTTACAGTTTGTGTTACGTGTTGGTAATAATGTAATTGTCCTGTGCTGTTTAATGAGGTTGAATTGGACTTATAAAAGCGACTACGCTTAGGTCAATACATTTATTTCATGGTTGAGCCACTGTTTAAACTTCAGTGCATGCTTGTATTGTTTTGTATTAGTGGAAAAGTAGCATTTAAGGGGTCATTAACCTATTCGAAAATTTAAGGGTACGCATATAAACTATATAAATTTGTAAATTTGAAGATATTTGCGATTTGAATCTGAATTTTGTTTTGTCCTCATGTGATCAATAATAACGTCTCAAATATGGCTATGTTTGACGTTTTTCATAAAAGTCGCGTTGCACTCAATTTTCAACGTATTTAGCAGCACAGAGTGTTAGTCTAGTCACATACAATTACATTTTATATCACACTGTTAGTCTTGACGAGACCTTTCATCTTATATATAAATTATATCATTTAAATTAGGCTGTAAACTATTATTTATAGAATTTTCTTTTTCTTTCGCTGCTTTTTTACCAATGCATTTTAAGAACAAACAATGTTAAAGCCATTTATCATCTTTTAAATGGCTCGATAAAAAACTGCCCAGTTTTCACTATGCTTTCCTCTTTAATTGTACGATGTGGCTGTGGACCCTATGATGACGCCTACCTAAAGCCTATTGGGACGGTGGCGTTTGATGTTTGTCTATGATCTTTCCTGTCGTGCCCTTCGTGGTTTATTCTCTTGTTGCTCTGGCTTCTGCCAAGTCATTGAGTACCTTCATTGTGGCTTTCTAGGCTATTGCTTATTTTTGTATTATATTTACACGAGCATATTTGTGTTTTACTTGTATTGCCTATTGATGCTGCCTTGTTGGTAAGGGATTAGCTCATGGCGGGGATTTCTTTATTTACACTGTCCTGTTTTAATGGGATGACAGTAGGGTAAGTGTGAGGTTTTGTGCACCCTAGAACCGGTTGAAACCCCCAGTGGCCTTTGTTGCCACTGACCGTTCCAAACCATTTATATTGTTTCTATATATTTGGGATTTAAAAATATGTAAGTCGTATATATATATGTTGGTGAAATACATGAAGAATGTCCGCAAATGAGTTATTGCTTAAAACACGTTACCAATTTATATATTATTATTCAACAAATAAGCAGCTTAACATTTACAAATAACTGATATTAACATATGGACACATGCATGATAAAAACAATTTAAGAATTAAATACGTCTGATGCTGTATCCATTAACTTTCAGATATCATCTTGACGTAAGTTGTGGTGTTTTGCTTCAGTAATAAAGACATTATCAGAACAAAAATGTGTGCTCGTAAGATAGAATGATGACAGCAATAACCTTAAACATTCAGAACATATTTGGCGATAATAACTGAAAACATCGGATTGCAAGTATGATGCAATTAAATCTTAACTTAATAATATAGAGTTGCATGACATATATCATCTGACACAATGACAGGACGCCCTATGAAATTTTAAACCATCTGAAATATTTGGGAATTTCCCCTACATTTATCTTCTCACCTGCATGTTACTGTATTACGCTATATATTCAACAATAAACACACTAAGATATATATAGCAATGAGACAGAAGAACACAATACAATATCAAATAATTTGAGGATTTGGGAAAAGTGTGTATGTTAGTAAATTAGCCGAGAGATAATTCTTGACCGAGGTATTTTGCATATGCCAGTATGGTATTTAAATAGTTGCACGTACTTACATAAACATATTATTTAAAAACATTTTCAAGTATAAGAAAGTTTGGAAAGCCGTTTGTTTTTAGCGGGGGTTCCAAACGGCTTTCCATAACGAAAGGCAATTTAACAACACTGCTTAAAATCAAAATAATCTTTGACAAAACATGTGTTTAACACTTTACCCTATAAATCGTTATTACCGAAATCACTTTTGAGATTGCACAACGTGTACGTTTGGAACAAAAATGAGATATAGAGTCCTATAGAAACCACAGCGTCCGAGCGCAATGGCATCGTAGGTCCACGCTGCACTGCGAACAAGAACTTGAAAATACAATGAAAGGGACAAAAAACAACAGAAAGGGAGGTGAAGACAGGGTTACCGACTTGGAACGGTCAGTAGGCTATAAGGCCCACTGGTTAGCTTGAATCGATTTTATATGCACACAATCCTCGCTATTATCCTGTCTTCAACGCCCAAATAGACAAGACAGTGTAAACAAAACTACAAGTTTTGATCCACTGCGAGCATACTGGTAATTGTTTAGCAAACGAATATGACCAATGACAGATATACTCGATACGAAAACCATGCTGTATTACTGCGATACGACAACTGTAGGATGTTTTCCGTCATATATGGCCTAACACTATTCAAACAAAACCAATTAAAAACAAGATATCCCCGGAGAGACGGACGGACAGACAGACACGGACCTCTCACTGCCCTATTTAATTGTGCGAAGTTTCATTGCAGTTACAGCAGTATTTTTGAGTTATTCTCCGCACAAGAATTATAAATTTACAAAGGGCAATAACTATAGAGAATGACGATAGAGTTGTGGTACTTATACTCGGCACTTCCCCTTATTACCCTCTATCATTATATGAAGTCTAATTGCAGTCCCTTAAGTAGTTTTTGAGTTATGTCTGGAAAAGATCGACAAAGCGGCAACTATATGCTCTCCTTTCGGGGAGCATAGCAATGGGAAACTGAGTTGGCTCAGGTTCTTGACATGACCACGACACTCTAAGGAATTATTCGGCCAAATGTCATGCTTGTATCACAATTTGAACTACTTTTTTGCCTAAATGACTGAGCATTAAGAGAACCACAGAAATCTGGTATTTATTAAGCATAGGGCAGGTTCCCGGAATCATGTGTATTTTAATCATTACCCTCTCTTTTGGGCAACTTCAAAAAAATATAATGTGTTGATGCGGCCTTAATCAACATTCAATTCACACTTTAGAATATGAAATTGGTTACGCCCAGATAAGAAGTGTGAACACACCCTCTCCAACGTCCACCCCACCCCCAAATCAAAGAAGCAGTCAAGCATATTTAACACATTTGTCGGACTTTAGGGAGCACGCACAGGGTCCAACTGTTTCAAAGATTTTCTAATGGGCATGCCCCCTAAGTCAACCAAGATCCACACATGGATATTGTCTTTAAAACCCCGCCCACTACTCACCCAAATTTAGGGAAATATACTGGAGAGTGCGATCGGGATGATCTTCCTCCTTACCACCCACGAACAACAAAAAACAACATATCTAATACTCTCTGATAAATGTCCATCGAATGGGAACATAAACCGCGCGGTCCCGTGTATCGCAGTCTTATTTATTCTCTGAACACTTTAAAGAACCATAAACAGCTATTCATTAATAAGTAATCAATAAGAGTTTTGCAGGTTCCAGGATTCCTATGTATTTTTCCCCTCTCTTATGGTCGAATCTAAATAACATAATGTAATGTGTTGATCAGCCGTTAAATAAGGTCACACTTAAAAATATATTAGTTTGCCCGACCTTAGCTTTTTCGGACGGGCAGGTAGGTATGGAATATTTTCCCTACAATGTATGTCAGATTCTTTTGTGAATGCTGTTTAAAAAGAAATATAAAAAGATCGGACGGGGAAAGTAGCATTCAGGGAGGACAGTGAACCACAAAACACAGAAACAAACACGCAAACAGACAAACAAGAATGCAAAAGCAATAATACATGCAAACGACATCACAAACACAAAAGGGTTGACAATAGGGCTACCGCCTTGGAACGGTCAGTGGCAAAGTAAGCCACTGGGGGTTTAAACCTGTTCTAGGATGCACCAAACCTCACACTTACCCTACTGTCATCCCATTAAAACAGGACAGTGTAAATAAAGAAATCCCCGCCATGATTTAATCTCTAACCAACAAGGCAGCATCAATAGGCAATATAAGTAAAACATAAATTTGCTCGTGTAAATATAATACAAACAAACAATAGCCTAGAAATCCACAATGAAGGTACTCATTGACTTGGCAGAAGCCAGAGCAGTAAAAGAATAAACCATTAAGGGCACGACAAGAAAAATCATAGACAAACACCAAACGCCACCGTCCCAATTGGCTTTAGGTAGGCGTCATCATAGGGTCCACAGCCTGTCCGGTCATCGTACAATTAAAGAGGAAAGCATAGTGGCGAACTGTAAAAGGGTCCACCACCAAGCATGCAGTACGTTGCAAAATGATAGGGTCATAACCTCTTTTGATAAACTTTTTAACAAGATTAACAAAGATAGTATGAAAGTGATCATGACCGAGAATCTTACGAAGTTTATAAATCACATCACCAAAGAAGTCAGGTTGTGATATAAGTTTAACTGTTTGGACACTACTTTTTGTACTTATTAAAGATGATTTTAGTATAATGTGTATTGCAAAGTTGACAATCTTAACCTTGTACATAAAATTCCTATCGAAAACTATCTTCGCCTTGGTTGACATTATTTATTTGCATGCGACTAAACTAACGCTTTGTGATGCTAAAAACGTTGACAATTGAGTAAAAACGTGACTTTTATGTAAAACGTCAAACATAGCCATATTTGAGACGTTATTATTAAAATAGTGTTTACATGACGACAAAACAAATTCCTCATTCAAATCGCAAATATTTTCAAATTTACAAATATATATAGTTTATATGCGTACCTTTAAATTTTCCAATAGGTCAATTCCCCCTTAAAGACCACAGTCAACACTATCACACTGAAACATACAAGAGCTACAAAGTCGAATACCAGGCAAGATATGACATCACAAACATAAAAGAGGTTCTAGGGTGCACCAAACATCACTCTTACCCTATTGTCATCCCAAAAAACGGGACATTGTCACCAAACATATCTCCGTAAGGTTCAAACCTCTAAAAAACAAGTCGGCATTAAGAGGCACTATAACAGTAAAACATAATTTATTACAACAAACTCATTAGCATAAGATTAAGCCGAAGGTAACGAGGCAATGTTCCCTACCGGTTTGGGCGTGAAGGTTAAAGTTTATTGTAGCAAAAACTTTCAAAATGTATGTGTGACCTTGAACTTGAGAGTAGGAATCTTTTATTTTTTTTGCGACAAATTGTCTCATGGTGTAAACATATGTGTTTAACATTATTAGAATCCAGTGATAGATTAAAAATCTATAGCCCGTACACCAAATTATAGCAATAACCTTCGACGTGTACATGTGACCTTGACATTACCCTTGCTGGTAAGCACCTTGTCTTTGTCACAACACATTTTCTTATTGAGGCGAACATATGTGTATACCATTATTGCAATCAAATGATAGACCAGTAATATATAGCCTGGACACGAAGTTATAGCAATACTTTCATAGTATATGTGTGACACTGACCTTGACGGTAGGGGCCTGGCTCTTAGTCGCTACACTCATCTCATGGTGGTGAACATTTGAATATTTTATTATTAGAATCCAATGACACCGGTAGGGGAGTAATAATAGTATTAAATTAAAATGATCATATATAGAATTCAATAACCTTAAGCCTTTAATTGTATTCCTAAATGTTGCAACTAAATCGTCTGTCTGTCTGTCTGTCTGTCTGTCTGTCTGTCTGTCTGTCTGTCTGTCTGTCTGTCTGTCTGTCTGTCTGTCTGTATGTCTGTCTGTCTGTCTGTCTGTCTGTCTGTTTGTCTGTCTGTCTGTCTGTCTGTCTGTCTGTCTGTCTGTCTGTCTGTCTGCCTATTTGTAAAGTTATAACTATTGTGGAACTTACGGTATTCTGTACACTATGTCAGATAGCGCTTTTCTTGCTTCATTTAATATTTTATATATATTATATACTTTATTTTATAATAATTGATATAGAGAAATATAAAAAGATCGGACAAGAAAAGTAGCATTCAAGGAGATCAGTCGAACACAGAAACAAACACGCAAACAGACAAACAAGAAGGCAAAAGTAATATTCAATGCAAACGACATCACAAACACAAAAGGGTTGACAATAGGGCTACCGCCTTGGAACGGCCAGTGGCAAAGTAGGCCACTGGGGGTTTAAACCAGGTTCTAGGGTGCACCATACTTCACATTTACACAACTGTCATCCCATTAAGACAGGACAGTGTAAAGAAATCCCCGCCATGGTCTAATCTCTAACCAACAAGGCAGAATCAATAGGCAATATAAGTAAAACACAAATATGCTCGTGTAAATATAATACAAAAAAACAATAGCCTAGAAAGCCACAATGAAGGTACTCAATGACTTGGCAAAAGCCAGAGCAACTAGAGAATAAACCATTAAGGGCACGACAAGAAAGATCATAGACAAACATCAAACGCCACCGTCCCAATGGGCTTTAGGTAGGCGTCATCATAGGGTCCACAGCTTGTCCGGTCATCGTAAAATTAAAGAGAAAAGCATAGTGGCGAACTGTAAAAGGGTCCACCACCAAGCATGCAGTACGTTGCAAAATGATAGGGTCATAACCTCTTTTGATAAACCTTTTAACAAGTTTAACAAAGATAGTATGAAAGTGATCATGACCAAGAATCTTACGAAGTTTATAAATCACATCACTTTGATATTTGTACAGTGTATGAAAAGTAGGCCCATATATCAATGGTAATCTTTTGGTTTTGAGAGCGATATACGGTAAGGTACGGCTTTTACCCCCACCCAGGTTATTTATAAACATTATTTATAGATATCTAAACTACCGCGAGACGTGAATTGTCGCGATAGCTATTCATAATTATTAAGAATTATTAAGAAATTGATCCAATACAGAATCAAGGATTCGTACATCACCACCCGAAAATCTGTATTTTGAAGCTAATGAACCATCACTATTTCATAGACGGGACAAATTAGCCCTTCAATATGCCTTCAAATTACAATATAACCTTTCAAACCCAACTTTCGATACTGTTTTTAATCCTAGTTATGAACATCTTTTTGATCGAAAACCGAAGGCCATTCGACCATTTGGTCTTCGAATTAAACCAAAATTAAGAGACACTGAAATCGACCTAAATTTGATTGCCAAGTACAAAGTACCACAAATTCCACCGTGGACTTTGGAAACACCAACAATTATTTTTGATCTTTGCACTAATAACAAATCCAGTGCAGACTCTACGGTCTTTCAAAGCAAATTTAATGAAATTATATCGAAATACACAGATCAACGTATATACACAGATGGTTCTAAAGATGGAGATAAGGTAGCTGCAGCAGCTGTTGTTCACTAACACAGCATAAAGAGCCACCTTCCTGACAAGGCCTCTATATTTTCAGTTGAACTTCAGGCAATTGAACTTGCCTTAAACTATATTCAGGAATCTGATGATGACCATTTTGTAACATTTTCTGATTCCCTTTCATCTCTTCAAGCCCTGGGTATTATGAATCATGATAACACAGTTGTGCTTCAACTTTTACAAAAGTACAATTCTCTTGATACTGTTATTATTTTCTGCTGGCTTCCAAGCCATGTAGGAATACATGGTAATGATATATCTGATAGGTTTACATATATCTAATTCAAAATTACCTTATACTGATTTTAACACATTTATTCGTAACTCTTGGCAAGCCGCTTGGGATTGGCAGTTAGCAATCAACTCAATTCAATTAAACCATTACTCGGAGAATAGCGTTCTTCCAGTAGACCCATTCGTCGAGAAGAAGTTGTCCTAGCACGGTGCAGGATAAGGCATACACGTTATACTCATTCATATTTATTGAGTTATTTGAAACTATAGATTTCAGTATTGTTTTAGATTTTCTGAAAGAAATCAGACTATATAAATCATTATAATATGTTCTTATATATATTTACATGTTTATATACCCGCTGACGGGCATTTGTTGATTTACATATACACTGAACAAAATTCCTAATTTATTTATTTCTTGTGTAAATTGTTACATCTTTTAAGAATTACCCTCCCTTTATATGAAAACATGAAATGTGCTGATAAAACACATAACATGAGTCAAAGATCGCTTAAAGATATGAAATTCTTAAAATTGGTATGAAATAATAGAAAAAAACATAAACATTTGACCCATTAACGCAAATTCTCCGTGTGTAAAAAATGAAATATGGATAAGCTTAAATTATCTCCCTTTAAATTGAATATTGTTTGAAATTCAAGTAACTGTAATTCAGCGTTAACATTAAATATTTCGAAAATGTTTTTGCAAACGCATTTGTAGTGGTAATGCTAGTGAAACATGATGTCAAAATAATTTCAACTGGCATATTTTAGAATTAGGAACATCGAAAGCTTCACTAATTCGAAGTACTTAATAAAATCCTATATACCCAGTTGTATAATTGTTATAACTTATTTCTAAGAAAACACATTGACTTAAAAGTTTTAAAATATGTTCATGCAATAAGAGCAGACGATTTAAACTCGTTATTTTGCAGTTTAACCGTATCTCTAATCAAGCTCAAAATACCCAAAATAATGAGAATATTATTGACATATTCTTAGGAAGGTACTAGGCAATTTAGTTTAGTCTATAGTTCATATTTCTACCATATCATCCCTTATTTGTAAATAGTTTTATCTTTATATTTTTCCATTAGTTTTTTTTATTACAACTTCATTTCTTCATATTTCATCATTCTTTGCTCACAATATGACCTATGTATGTGTCGATGTGCCGTTAAACACCATTCATTCATTCATTCATTCGTTCATTAAGAAAACAAAAGATTAACTAGCTAGTAACGTGAATTTTCAGGATAACTAGTCAACAGTATTACGAAAACAAAATTTCAAATGTTTAAGATAATTCCTATCGCGTTAACTATCGTGCTAACGTGATGGCAGAAGTGTGCAGTATCGCAGCAGGTTTTGTTAGATAATTTTTTTGAAAATTAAAGAGAAAAGTAACATTATCGCGAAAAATACACGATAAATTATCTAGCTATCTCGTGGTCTATGCCACCATAGTAGAGAGATTATAGAAATGCATTTAAATGGTACCATTAACGTTTTTTTTAACACTACGAATATGGAGATGATAGGAAACGACGTGACAGTATATCCCATTAACGAATTGCTTATATTTCGATGGGCGTCCTGTCTATGTATATATGAAGAAATCTGCTAGAAAAAGAGTGTAATTACGTTTACTTTCTTGCAAGTAGAATTGGAAAAATAATGAGGGGAAAAGGGACATTTCGAAAAAAAACAAATTCTCTCAATAGATTATTTTTTTTCAAAGCTTTTGCATTGATGATAAACAAATTGGCTGTTTTAAAAAAATATCCAATGGTAAGGTCTTATGTAGAAGCCTAACGTTATAAAAGAGAAGACACGATAACTAGGGTGAAAAATCTCGTTCTCTTAGGTAGGTATATGTCTTAGTTATATGATATAAGTTAACAATAATAATAACAACAGTATACCATTATAATATCGCAACGTTTATCGCACGGTGGGCGGGCGAAAACATGAACTTATCAGTTAGAATAAACTTCCGAACTATTCTCTATTTACTCTTTTAAATACATGAATGACGTTTGATGTTTGTCTGCGGTCTTGTCTTGTCGTGCCCTCAATGTTTTATTCTCCTGTTGCCCTGGCCAATGAATACATTCTTTGTGGCTTTCTAGGCTATTGTCTTTTTTGTATTTATATATACTCGAAAATCTTTGTGTTTGACTTATATTGCCTATTAATGCTGATTTGTTGGTTAAAGAATAGTTCATGGCGTGGATTTCTTTATTTACACTGTCCCGTGTTATTGGGTTGACGGCAGGATAAGTGTGAGATAGGTGCACCATAGAACCTTAAATCCCCAGCAGCCTTTTTTGCCACTTACCGTTCCAAGGCGGTAGCCCTATTGTCAACCCTTTTGTGTGTGATGTCTTGTTTGGCCTTTTATTCATCTTTAAATGTGTTCTCTGTTTCTGTGTGTGTTTGTTGTTGACTGTCGTCCTTGAATGCTGCTTTTACTGTTCATTTTTAAATCTATATTAAACTATAAAAGTGTGCGAGTACGATTATTTGTTTGCCCTTTTAGTGTCAAAATACACAAATTACATTTATAGTTCTATATGACTCGAAGTGGAAATATTGCATTCAATATAGCGTACCAAGTCAATGATTAAATCAAATAGCTTCTTGCTTCGGTGACTTTAACAAATCAATGATTCAATCATATAGCTTCTTGCTCCGGTGACTTTAATATATACAAAAACGGCAGCATATACCTTTGATAAACCTGTTTGATAAAATCCTTAATTCAGACGTTAAGCAAAAAACTGGAGTCAGCAATGTACGCACTGGAGCATGTAATATAATCACATGCAGTGTGTGATTTTATTATATTCGTAATCGAGTAATGGATACATTCGTTAAATAAGAAGTTATAATCTCGATCATAAGTTGTAAATCATATAAATAAATTGATGGTAGTAAAATAAACTAGATTATTTTTTAGAAAAAACCCCAGATGTCTCCCCCATTGCAAAATCCAGTTAAGATAAGTTTGATGGTGGATACGTTACAGCCTTGTTAAGATATGTTTGGAAGTGGATAGGAAACATTTTGTGGATAATATTAAGGATTTGTGACAAAAGCAATAGTAAGAATAGAAAAGTGTGTCCATCAGACACAGATGTAGCGCTGTCAGTCACATAAAATAAAACCTTAGTGTTAATTAAATAAGTCTGAAAAGTAGTTTGGGGTCATTCATATTGACCTGGTTATGGTAGAAACATACTGATTTCCAACAAGCGGTTTAGGAAGAAGTAGCGGCGACAGCCTATTTAAAGTGAAAACGTCAAAGGGCCATAAATCCGTAAAACATCATCAAATCATAACACACCGCAAAATGCAGAGCTAGACATTATACCGATGCTTCCTGTAAATGTTCGGCGAAACCATCAAGTGATTTAGGAGGAGCAGTGGTGAAAACAAATTTAAGTGAAAACGTCAAAGGGCCATAACTCCGTCAAAAAGCATCGGACCGGAACACGAACGCGATATGTACAATAAGACAATATACCGATATTAAGTCTGACAGCCGGCCTGGAGTTAACTCCACTAAAAATTCAGGGACGAATTTTATTCTGGTGGGGGTGTATGTAAACGGGTACAGGTAAATGGTGAATAATCGATTCCTAACCATATGTCCTCGAAAGCTCAGTGGTTAGTGCCCTGGTACGGTAAACCAGAGACCCTGGGCTCGAGTCCCTGTTTAGGTACGATTTTTCACCATCTGTTATATTTGGGCGCTCGTCCGGGATCCAGGACCGTGTCTGTTAGCATGAAAAACAGTATGAAAATAAGTCTGACAGCCGGCCTGGAGTTAACTCCACTAGAAATTCAGGGACGAATTTCAGTCTGGTAGGGGTGTATACAAACGGGTAAAGGTAAATGGTGAATAATCGATTCCTAACCGTATGTCCTCAATAGCACAGTGGTTAGAGCCCTGGTACGGTAAACCAAATAACCTGGGTTTGAGTCTCGGTTGAAGTAAGATCTTTCCACCACCTGTTATAGATGCTTCCTGTAAATTTTCAGAGAAATCCAACAAGCGGTTTAGGAGAAGTAGCCGCGACAACAAATTTAAGTGAACACGTCAAAGGGCCGTCACTCCGTCAAAAATCATCGAACCGGAACACAAACGCGACATGCACAACTATACATTATATCGATACTTCTTGTACATTTTCGGCGACATTCAGCAAGCGGTTGAGGAGTAGCGGCTACAATATTTATGACGGACAGACGGACGGACCGATAGACGGACACAGCAAAAGCAATATGTCTCCTCCACTTCGTGGGTGAGGGAGGGAAGACATAATTACAAAGACGAATAAAATGCAATATATGTCACCACAAACATAAAGGGGTTGACTATAACGCTACCACCTTGGAACGGTCAGTCAGTGGAAAAAAGGTCGCTGGGTGTTTAAACGAGATTCTAGGGTGCCCCAGACATCCTTCTTGCCCTATTGTTATACCAATAAAATGTGACAGTGTAAAAGTAACAAACAAGGCAGTGTTAATCGGCAATATAAGTATAACACATAAATTATCATGTATATAAACTATTGAAAAAGAAAGTCGAGAAAGTCAAAAAACAAGTAATTAATGGCTTGACAGAAGCCATAGCAACAAGAAACGCCACAAAACAAGTACTCATTGACTTGACAGAAGCCATAGCAATAAGAAAACAAACCGTTAAGTGTAAAATCCATCTTAATATAATTCTGAAATTGAATTAAATATAACACCCCTTTTGATATGTTTTCACTCTTAAGCTAATTATCTAAAAACACCATATTAGCTTTAACGAAGAATAAGACATCTACATTTTTGAAAATGTTATTGAGAATTTCCCAGCTTGTGTGATACCAATGTCAAATTTTGAGGAACAGCCCAATGTCTATACAGGCGATTTAACAAAAGTGGAAAATTGGTTATATATATGTAAATATATGTATATTATAATTGGCAGTTGTATGTACCAATGTTTTAAAATTAAATTTAAAGGTAATAACATTTGATGGTTATACCTTAAATTTCGATATATTAGTGCTGCAATTAAATAAAGCTATGATATTATACAAACTTGTTTGTAATTTCTCTTCAAGGATGTTTCCGTGTTCATTCAAGAAACGTTATCATGCAGCGATTCTTGACAAAAAGGTATCTGTAAAAATACATGATGAGTTTATTTACGTTTATCCACAGTTGTTGTATCAAAGTATTATATCTACTGCTAAAGATAATCCAAGAAGAGCTAGCTTCTATTTTCGCTTACGAGTGATGAACACATCCATCGCTATTTGCTACAGACGGTTTGACTCGGGTTGCAAATAAACCTCAACCTGCTGATGCGATTTTCAACTTTGTTTGGAAGCTAGCAACTACTAGAAGTACACATGAATTAAAGAATGTCTTAGAGGGTGCGTCGCTTCTTCAGCGAAAACCATGGATTCGCGGTTTAATATACATGACATATGAACCGACCTTTTTGACCAAAGAGTAATATTGTAATTACTGTGAATTTCACAGCAAATATGAGTATGAATATGAAAAAAATAAATGTTTCTGGCAAATTCTACAAACAAACTGTATTTCATGTACATGCTAAGTGAGCTCCTCAGTGTCACACGGCATGGAAACAAAACATGCAGAGAGTGATGTTGATCTGCTCATTGTTGCAACAGCTGTAGAATGGGAAGTAGAACAAAAACACATTGTGATTGACGATGATATATATCTCTTGGTTTTAGTGTGTTATTACGCAGACTGCAAAAGTCACACACTTTATTTCAAAAATCTAAGCCAAACCAAAGTAAAAATAACGAAATCAAAAAATCAAAAAAAATCCTGGAACATTTAAGAAACAAAAGTAAAACTCGGCACTAATGTTTGCAATATTATGTTTGCTCATATGCGACATTAGGTTGCGATACCACCGCTCGGATTTACAGCACAGGCACGTATGTAGCACTAAGAAACTGGAAACATATACTTTGTTTTATGAATGTGCATTTGTGTTCAACACTGAAATTGCATCCAAGGAAGATGTATTAAAACAGACGAAAAAATACGTTCACAATAGCGTTTGTTCAGTGCTCTGTGGCGGCCGTTGAGAGGTATCGGGGTTCGGGTCATATTTGCATATATTTACTAGACCATTCGTCACTCGGCGCGAAAATCCTAGATAATAAGGAATGTACGGGCTTAACACAATGGTTGACTAGTAATGCTGCCTTGTTGGTTAGAGAATATTTTATGACGGGGATTTCTTTATTTACACTGTCCCGTTTTATTGGGATGACAGTAGGCGGGTAAATGTGAGGTTTGGTGCACCCTAGAATCAGGTTTAAACCCCCGCGGCCTTTTTTGCCACTGACCGTTCCAAGGCGATAGCCCTATTTTCAAACCTTTTTTGTGACGTCATATGCCTTTATTCCGTTTTAACATTGCCATTCATGTTTGTCGTTTTGCGTGTTTTTTGGTTGACTGTGTTCTGTGAAAGCTGCCTTTTCTGTTCGACTTTATACTTACTGCAAACCGAACAACAGAATGGGGTCCATTTCTGTATCATCATACTATGCATTCTTTCCGTCAATATATTTGCTTACATTGTGAAGCGATTAATAGATTTATACGCGCTTTCAAATGCATGTCACTATAGGTAATGTTTTCGTTGACATAATAAACAACGAAGTACTTGTATGTCTATAAACCAAGTGCTTGTATGTATATAAGCCAAGTACATGTATGTCTATAAACCAAGTACATGTATGCCTATAAAGAAGGATAAACATATCGGACAGGGAAAGCAGAATTCAAGGACGACAGTCAACCACAAAACACAAAAACAAACACGCAAACAGACAAACGAAAAGGCAAAAGTAATAAAAAATGCAAACGACATCACAAACACAAAAGGGTTGACAATAGGGCAACCGCCTTGGAACGGTCAGTGGCAAAGTAGGCCACTGGGGGTTTAAACCGGTTCTAGGGTGCACCAAACCTCACACTTACCCTACTGTCATCCCATTAAAACAGGACAGTGTAAATAAAGAAAACCTCGCCATGATCTAATCTCTAACCAACAAGGCAGCATCAATAGGCAATATAAGTAAAACACAAATATGCTCGTGTAAATATAATACAAAAAAACCATAGCCTAAAAAGCCACAATGAAGGTACTCAATGACTTGGCAGAAGCCAGAGCAGTAAGAGAATACACCATTAAGGGAACGACAAGAAAGATCATAAACCAAGTACAGGTATGTCTATAAACCAAGTACTTGTATGTATATAAACCAAGTACATGAAAATTACTTTCTTGTGATCAGTTATAATCGGGCACGAACACAGGTTTGTCCACAATTGTTGGTACCAAAAAGAACAACAGTTATATGTTTAAATACCTTCGTTCATTATAGATAGTTCAATCCATGTTTTATTAAATCTTTGTTCAATAATTTTAAATATATACACTTTTTGATGATACAATTAGCGAATATAACTGTTCTACATACTCTCTTTTCTTTTAAGACAGTTCAATCTATTATCGATATTGCTTCAATTTATTATTTTTCTTAATTTTAGATAATCTTCCCAAAGCAGTTAACTTCTGGAACAGTTTTAATACTAATTGTAGGTTGTTTTCGCTAGTTATATCATCAGTTACGTTCGGGATGTTAACCGTAGTATATTTATATTTGTGTTTTCTGTATATGTAAACCAAGCGCTAATAATTCCTTAGAAAATTGCAGCAAGCAGCCATAAGGCTATATTTTAACAGATATCCTCGGAACTCTATTATAGAATTCCTTTAATTTAGTTTGTTATATACATTATTTCCTTTAAATGTATTTTTTCCCGACTTGTAGTCTATAACTCGTACCCTTCCTTACTTATCTTTCTGCTTTCCTTTTGTATTTGTATGGTCACCTCACCCTCTTACATTTACTCACCTGGTATTACATAATATATAGGGTGAGAATAGGTCTGTTTTCTTCGGTTTCCCTGCGAATTAAAGGGACTGGCTTTTTAAATATTTTGAGCTGGTAACATGGATGGCTATACTTGTATTAAAATGTGGTGATATCAAACACAATTCTGGCCTACCTACTAACACTCCTTCACACGAGTATATAAACCAACATTTATCTACAGTCCATTACAACGTCCAAGGCTTTCTACAGAAGGAAGAGATTTTATTTGCTGATCTTTTCGATTTTGACATCCTCAGTTTTAATGAAACTTGGTTAAGTGATCATACATCGAATGAGGATCTTTTATATGCCGACTTTAACAAACCATTTCTACAAGACAGATTAACTTATGACCACGGAGGAATAATTGTTTTTGTAAAACATAACCTACATGCCACTAGACGCAGTGATCTTGAGGTTGAAAATCGTGAATGTTTATGGCTAGAAGTACATGCTTATAAAACAACTAAACTTTTTGGAACGTTTTATAAACCTCCAAATTCAACATCTCAGGTACTCAAAAACATTTAACTATCGATTGATCTTGCACCTGATACAAATGTTTCAGACATTATTATTATCGGCGACTTCAATTTGGACATTTATAAATCTCAGACATGCAAAATCATTACAAACTTATCACAACAGTATAACCTTACTCAATGAATGAAAGACCCTACATTTTACTGAACATTCACAATCCCTTATCGACCTTTTTCAGTATCCAACCCAGAAAGTGTAGCAATATGGGGTTTTGGTGAGCCCTTTTTAAACCACAATATGCGCTATCATTGTCCTATATATTGCTTGCTTAAATACAACAAACCAAGGCATAATACTTATAGGCGTACTATATGGCATTAGAATAAAGGGGACTATGAGTCACTTAGAACAAAAACGTCCACCTTGACTCTTTATTCGACACCGATATAGACATATATGCAGATAACTTAACAAACACAATACTCAGCTTAGCAGAAGCTTCTATTCCTACAAAAAAAATATAACCGTTAGTCCCTCTGACCCACCTTGGTTACATAATAATGTGCGCAAAATAGTGAGAAAACGAAAACGACTTTACTTCGTAAAACCTTTGCAAAATGTTATTATCGTAACCCTGATCTTCTTTCCAAATATAAAAGTAATTTATGGACTCTTCTGCGGCAAGGACTATCACAACCTGACTTCTATGGTGATGTGATTTATAAACTTCGTAAGATTCTTGGTCATGATCACTTTCATACTATCTTTGTTAAACTTGTTAAAAAGTTTATCAAAAGAGGTTATGACCCTATCATTTTGCAACGTACTGCATGCTTGGTGGTGGACACTTTTACAGTTCGCCACTATGCTTTCCTCTTTAATTTTACGATGACCGGACAGGCTGTGGACCCTATGATGACGCCTACCTAAAGCCCATTGGGACGGTGGCGTTTGATATTTGTCTATGATATTTCCTGTCGTGCCCTTAATGGTTTATTCTCTTGTTGCTCTGGCTTCTGCCAAGCCATTGAGTACCTTCATTGTGGCTTTCTATGCTATTGTTTTTTGTATTATTTTTACACGAGCATATTTGTGTTTTACTTATATTGCCTATTGATGCTGCCTTGTTGGTTAGAGATTAGACCATGCCTGGATTTCTTTATTTACACTGTCCTGTTTTAATGTGATGACAATAGGGTAAGTGTGAGGTTTGGTGCTCCCTAGCACCGGTTTAAACCCCCCAGTGGCCTTTGTCGCCATTGACCGTTCCAAGGCGGTAGCGCTATTGTCAACCCTTTTGTGTTTGTGATGTCGTTTGCATTTTTTATTACTTTTGCCTTCTCGTTTGTCTGTTTGCGTGTTTGTTTTTGTGTTTTGTGGTTGACTGTCGTCCTTGAATGCTGCTTTCCCTGTCCGATATTTTTATCTTTCTTTACGACAAAGCCAAACTTACAGACAATGCTGACCATTGGACAGAGTACAGACAGATAAGAAAAGAAACAACACGTGCAATCCGGAATGCTGAAGAAAACCATATACACTCATTTGCGATAAGTAAAACTCGGATTCTATATCTTCATCTGATGGTGGAAACTACTTAAATCCTTCATTAAACCCAATGAACGTCCTCAAAATGATCAAAAAAGCTGAATAATTAGTTCCTGGCGCTCCCACAGATATAGCTTCCTTCGGAATCCTTTTCTTTTCATATGTTTGTAACATCTTTGAATGTCTGTATGATAAGCAATGCAAATTGTAAATGATTTGTGAATAAAATATTGTTTAAACTAAGTACATGTATGTATATAAACATATTACATATATGTGTATAAACCAAGTACATATATGTACATAAAACAAGTACATGTATGTATATAAACCATAACCATGTATGTATACAAACCAAGTACATATATGTATATAAACGAAATACATATAAGTATATACGTCAAGTACATGTATGTATATAAGTCAAGTACATGTATCTATATAAGCCGAGTATATATATGTATATAAACAAAATACATGTATATCTATAAACCAGGTACATGTATATATATAAGCCAAGTACATTTGCATCCTCTGTATCACTATTGTAATATGTTAATGCTGTACATATTATATTTAAAAATGGTATATCATTAATGAAGAATACGTTGGACGTTTGCCCACGTACTAAAGATACAGTTAGGAATTGAAACTATAGAATTTGCACATTCAATATACACTTAAAATTTATGCATGTATGAACATTTTATAAAAGTCGAGGTATTGTTACGGGTAAAATGTAGCAAGAAAGGAAGTAAAACAACAACAACTACTTTTAAAATTTAATCAAGCAATTTATTTAATTACTACAATGAAAAATATTCACTTTCAAAAAATACATAAAATGGTCCCAGTATTTCTTTAAAATCCGAAATAGGAATAAAGTCCAAATAATATTAGCAAGGATCACTTTAAATCTGAATTGTTAAGTGTCCCTTTAATAATATGTGTCAAGTGTCCCTTTAATCCAATTTCACTTCAAGTCTTTCCTGGTTTGTTAATTCCCCAGAGTCCAAATGTCCACATAATCTAATAATTCAATGTCAGTAGATGAGCACAATAGTTTTTAATCCTCTCACAATATATTTTAATTCACAGCTACCAATATTTTGTAAATTGTCAATTAAAAAAATGAAACACATACTCCTCTTTGAAGACTAATACTGAAACCAACATGTAAAATATTGAAAAACAACATGTAAAACTACCACATGACTAAATTCAATACAGGTTATGTAGTACACATAGGCAAAATTACCATTGTGATTCCGTTTATTATTTTCAATCCTTTCATTTAACTAGTTAGTACATCGTGAGTAAAATGGACTGAATGCATTTGATAGCATAGTGTTGTTCGGCCTGTAAAGTCGACTCTATAATATTATCCATTGAAGAGTAGCATCAAATCCTTATCAATGTTTCTCAAGAACAGAAGAGTTATAAACCGTTTATCGGTCTCATGTCTGTGCATCCAGAAACTGATTCATTTGATATTGTTCAAAACAGTCTTCAGATAATGTTTCAGATATGGTTTCAGATAAGCTGTGAGAAAGATGTTGCTGGTCAAGCACATTGTCTCAACTTCTTTTTTCATTTCATGTAAATTTCACATTTCCTCTCTGGTGGAATTATGTGGATATAATTGTCAATAAACTTCTATTGGACTTCTTCCCACTTGACGTGGAAATCTGGTGTTTTAATCCATAGATTTTCTGCGCTCACTTATCCAGCGACATTTTAAATTTGGCTTTCGGCATGGTGGTATCTGAAAAATTCAGACAAGCATTTTAAAATCTATCCATGATATATTCACATTTGTGTTTTTATATTATAAAAAATGTCTTATAAAATGTCTTTAAAACGAAGTAAAAGCTATTCTAAAACAAGTAACTCTTCTGAGACAATCTGACTTCTATGGTGACGTGCTTTACAAACTTCATAAGATACTAGGTCATGATCACTTTAATATTATCGTTGTTAAACTTGTTAAAAGGTTTATCAAAAGAGGTTATGACCCTATCATTTTGCAACGCACTGCATGCTTGGTGATGGACCTATTTACAGTTCTCCACCAAGCTTTCCTCTTTAATTGTGCAATGACCTATGATGACGTCTACATCAAGCCGAAAAGGACGGTGACGTTTGATGTTTGTCTGCAGTCTTGTTTTGTCGTGCCCTCAATGGTTTATTCTCTCCGGCTTTTGCCAAGTCATTGAGTACCTTGTTATTTCTTTTTGTATTTAGATATACACGAGCATCTTTGTGTTTTACATATATTGCCTATTAGTGCTGCCTTGATGGTTAGAGAATAGTTCATGGCGGGGATTTATTTATTTACACTGTCCCGTTTTATTGGGATGACGGTAGGGTTAGTGTGAAGTTTGGTGCACCCGAGAACCTGGTTTAAACCCGCAGCGGCATTTTTTGCCACTGACCGTTCCAAGGCGATACCCTATTGTCAACCCTTTTGTGTTTGTGATGTCTTATTTGAATAAATCATCCTTACATTTGTGTTCTTTGTTTCTGAGTGTGTTTGTGGTTGACTGTCGTCCTTTAATGCCGCTTTTCCTGTTCGATATTTATATCTATATTAACCAAAATAATACTGATCATGGACAACTGTCCAATCCTTATACTTTTCTTTTCCTGCGTGTGCCTGTCTGCTTTAAGAACATGATTATTATAGTACTGGACAGTTTAAAGCGGAAACGTCGTTGAAAGTAGTCACCGAATATAAACTTATTTAGTTTTCGATTTTTGCAATACTTTGATTTAATTCCGTTCAAACCGGTATACATTGACTTGTCAAACATTCAAGTACTAGAACGAATATGTTCTTAAAGCAGACAGGCACATTTCGGTGTAAAGACATTTATAAGGATTTATATATTTTCACCAAAGACAACACACCTCTAGCGAACTTAAGTTAAAAATAACTGCCCTTTTACATTTAGAGCGAAACCAAATCAATGATTACTATTTACACCAAAATATCCGTGAATGTAATCATTCCATTTTTCCACCCGTGTACGCAATCATTTTACAAATCGATCAACCAACGCAAAATTTTCGATCAACTCTTCACTAAAATTGGTTGAATATGTTAAAATATGGCATTGGGAACATTCATAGAAACAAAATTGTAAGAATTTGGCGTGTTTAAGGCCGCTGCACTTGATTTTATGCCATGAAAACAATCATAAGCTTTCTTCCATTTCCAATACTTTGGGAGGGGTAATCTCAGAAAGTACTGAAGGAATTGCATTACCTTTTGCGCCGAAAGAAATAACTCACTTTGTAATGGTATGTGCGCTTTAGTTGATAAAAATTAGTTAACTATTAAGTAAGTTATGAAGCATAAACATAACTAATCCAGCGTTTTAATTCTCCCTTGTAAATACATACAACCACTTTCTGGCAACAGCTACGTTGTTCTTGGCGAATATTGTATATATATTATATATTTTTAATTCCAGGGGCTTTTCTCATACCGTTCCTGATTTGTTTGACAACATGCGGATTGCCTATGTTCTTCCTGGAAATTTCTCTTGGACAGTTCCTTGGAAAGAGCAGCATGCATGCATGGATCGTGTGTCCCTTATTTAAAGGTAATGCTATAAGTTTACAGTAAGTTTTATACGATTGTCATGTTTTAGTAACATTTTGATGAGTGATTGAAATGTATACTATTGAAAGATGTAATGTCTATAAGGAAATGTTCATTGTTTATAAATAATAAAACCTAGAGCCGGAGTTTCCCCTATGATAGATTTTATTTATATACTCGGTAAAAAAAGTTTTGGACCAGGGTATATAAAGTCATATAAAAATAAAACTAAGGGACAGAATTTAAGTATCTTTTTTTAGTAACCAAGGTCTACCCTACCCGGTTAATTTGGTACCAGGAACATCAAATTCAAAACAAGCTTTGATTTTAAAAATATACCGCGAACACACAAAGGGTCTGTAAAAAATGTTGCAAAGTACATACAAAGTAACAGTTACGGACACATTCCAGTAATCAATAAAAAGATTATTATTTTTTCGCAAACTTTCATTGTAAACGATAATTATTGTTGATTGTTGATCTATTGTGAATTATCAACTGAGATAATAAGGTTATGGTCGAATGTCATGGTTCAGTGATCATTGTACGGGTTCGAACACTGCCATGGGTATATAATCGATATACCAGTATTTAGTCAAGCACATTGCGTTACTGCGTTGACTATGGTCCTTGTATGCTACCTTTCCTGTTGGTCTTTTATATCTACTTTTAATGTCGTGTTTACGAATATTTCACGACGGTGTCTACTTACAGCAGTGTGCTTAGTGCTCCACTTTATAATGCTGCCACACTGGCAAACCTCGATGTAGACACATTATAAGATACCCTACCCAATCACAGTATAATATCACCAGACCAAGCAGTCCTTGAACTACGCTTTATATGCCAAACGTCAAGCATGAGAGCTACAGATCTTGCTGAATTTGAACCCACGACTTTCACTATACAAGGCGGGCGCTCTACCACAAAGTCACCACCGCGGCGTTCGTACTTGAAAATATATCTCTAAGTAATATACTATATATTTTCAGGGCTCGGTATCGGTATGATGGTCCTAACTACTATATTAGTGGTTTACTTTAACATGATAATCGCCTGGACGCTGTACTACATCGTTAACTCATTCTCAGCAACACTTCCGTGGAGCACGTGCGGAAATTGGTGGAATACGGAAGCTTGTTTTGTCCAAGTAATAATATAAAACATATCCCAAGTATTTAAGGTAATACAGAACATTAGTACTCATTTCATTATATATTAAAATAGCACTTTACGAGCTTACGTTGTAATCATTTACAAGGGCAGGGTTATTTACTTTACTACGGTGGTAATCAAGTGCTAGACAATGGTTTTACTTGTTTACACTACTATAAAAAAAGAGTATGATAATGAACCTTTGGAAACGGCCGAGCCCGACACATACATAAATTGCAGTATCGGTTTGATTGAGAATGTTCATGAGCGGTAGTGAAATATGCTAGCTACCGCTCACGCCCTCTAGCCCCGGGTTGAGCAGAACTCAATTTTAATAAAATCAATAGTAAACAATTTTAACCATCCCCAAGATGGCATGCATACGGCGGTGGACATGGAGTTATTTGCTTCCCCATGTCGTACGGGAATGGAATTTAGTTGGGAGCAGCGGTTATGAAGCCTGCGTATCACAAGTAACAGCCAAAAGACTAAATTAAAAAGCAGACAACATATCCTATAATTGGTTTAACAATACCCAGAGCCTTTTATCGGCCGGAGCAATGGAACCACCGAATCAAAAATTAAGTAAGTAAACAAAAGAAATTGAAAATGAACCACCGATACCTAAATATAAGTATCGGGTTCAGCGATCTCCAAAGATCGAATGAATAACAGTACTGATTGCAAGCGCGGGGAGACGTTTTACTGCCGCCACACTGCACAAGCAACGCCACTGTGCTATACAAAAAGAGTATGATAATGGACCTATGGAAACGGCTGAGCACGACATATACGAAATATTGCAGTCTCGGTTTGATTGAGACTGTTCATGAGCGGTAGTGAAATATGCTAGCTACCGCTCACGTCCTCTAGGCCCGGATTGAGCAGAACACAATATTAATAAAATCAATAGTACGCAATTTTAACCATCCCGAAGATGGCATGCATACAGCGGTGGACATGGAGTTATTTGCTTCCCTATGTCCTACTGCGCATGATCCCAGTATCTAATAAAATTAAATGCCCCTAAGAGCGAAATAAACATAATGGAAATTAGTTGGGAGCAGCGGTTATGAAGCCTGCGTATCACAAGTAACAGCCAAAAGACTAAATTAAAAATCAGACAACATATCCTATAAGTGGTTAAACAATACCCAGAGCCTTTTATCGGCCGGAGTAGCATGTATAAGCGTGTATTTATATCCGCGATGTATTGCTCCTCGGTTTTAAATATATATATATAAATCGAACAGGGAAAGTAGCATTAAAGGACGACAGTCAACCGCAAACACACACAGAAACAAAGAACAAATTTAAAGATGAATAAAAGGCCAAATAAGTCATCACAAAGACAAAAGGGTTGACAATAGAGCTAGCGCCTTGGGACGGTCAGTGCAAAGAAAGCCGCTGAGGGTTTAAACCAGGTTCTAGGGTGCACCAAACTTCACACTTATTCTACCGTCAACCCAATAAAACGGGACAGTCTAAATAAAGAAATCCAGCATTAATAGGCGATATAGGCAAAACATAAAGATGCTCATGTATGTATAAATACAAAGCAAAAGAGACTAAAAAGCCGCAAAGAAGGTACTCAGTGACTTTGCAGAAGCCAGAGCAACAAGAGAATAAACCATTGAGACAAGACAATACTGCAGACAAACATCAGATTTAGGTAGACGTCATCATAGGCTCCACAGTCTGTCCGGTCATCGCCCAATCAAAGAAGAAAGCATAGTGGCGAACTGTAAATGGGTCCACCACCAAGCATGCAGTGCGTTGCAAAATGATAGGGTCATAACATATTTTGATAAACCTTTTAACGAGTTTAACAAAGATAGTATAAAAGTGATCATGACCAAGGATCTTACAACATTTGTAAATTACGTCATCATAGAAGTCAGGTTGTGATAGTCCTTGTAGCAGAAGAGTTCTTAAATTACTTTTATATTTGGAAAGAAGATCAGGGTTACGATAATACAATTTTGCAAAGCTTTTACGAAGTTTATGGTAGCGGTAGTTTTAGTTATACAAATATTACGAATACTAAAGTCCTCAACTCGAGTACAAGCTTTCGAAAAACGAATAAGACTCAATAAGAAGTTAATAAAACACGTAATCCCCATAAGAAGTTGCTTTCAACTTTCTGGTCATATAGTTTGCTAATTATTTCACTATTTTCAATGTAGAGATGTAAATCAAGAAAAGAAGCGTTAGTATCAGAAATATTAGCTTTGTTAAGTTGAAGTTCTTTAGGGTATATATTATTAACCATAGTAGAAAAGAAAGTCTCATCTGAAGGACTAGTGAAATTATTTTTCAAATGTTTCGAGAATTAATGCAAATTCGGTCCAGGCTGGGATAGAATGCACGACCTCTGTGTTACTAAACCCAGTTGCTAACCATCACACCACCGCGAAACATGTAACCTGTAACATTACTATGGTGCCAATCATATCTATTCTATGGTTGCACTCGCCTATTTGCTAGAAGATGGTGACAGTAATGTACTAGAATATGGGTGCATTCGCCTATTTACCAGAAGATGATGCCAATAATGTACTAGACAATGGTTTCACTCACTTATTTACCTACTAACAGACTATGGAGTCATTCATGTACTAGACTTTGTTTTCACCTATATACTTGACTACAGAGTGATTACTGCACACGTCTATGGTTTGACATATTTACTAGACTATGGCGTCTATCATGTACTAGACTACGGAGTCAATACTCATTATTACTGCACATGATTATGAGTTTGCTTATTGAATACACCATGGCTCACTTAAATGGTTGTCTTTCTATTTTAGGGTAAACCGTCAGAATTGTCAAATTCTAGTCTGTCCGTCAATGTTACTGTTTACAGCATAAACGAAACAACAACTTTAGCGAATGACATTCCTGCAATGAAAATGTCTTCAGAAGAAGAATTTTGGATGTAAGTGGATTCAATTTAGTTCGACATCAGGTATATTTCGACATCAGGTATATTTCGACATCAGGAAAATCTGAAATAATCATGTTACAGATAAGGATGTATGCAGAAAAAGGAATCCCAGACTTTATATTTGTCTAGCAAAAAATGCATAAAGTCCGTGCAAGTCAAGGCAACAATCAGGTAGTGAGAACAGTTAATGACAGGTGGCAAACAAACAATATTCCTCCACGGGTAAGTCAAAGTTTTAAAAACGATACCCATGTTGTCACCCATTTTATATCTGTGATGTCGCGTAATTTTCTACTAGACGACTATTTATCCATGATATTTACTCCTTCAGAATGCGTTGTTTAAACTGATAGTGGTTGGCTCTAAATTTTCTGTTCGACGTTTGTATCTACCTCTATGCTAAACGTTTTGTGACTCATTGGACTCATTGGATTCGTGATGTTTACCATAATATATAGATATGTACTTCGCCACGTATGTATTTGCTTCGGTTCTGTTTAGCTATTTTTTAATTATATTGTAACAACATAACTAGTGGAAGTATAACGGACATGTTTTTATACATTTATGAAATAATATAACTGTATTTCAGATACAACGCTCTGCAGATGTCGAGTGGACTTGATGACTTTGGTACCCCTCCATGGCATTTGATAGTGTGCTATTTTTGCGCCTGGACAATTGTCTTCCTGTGCATTATGAAGGGTGTGAAATCTGTTGGAAAGGTAAATTATAGAGGATCTTAGGTTATTGCTTGTTTAATATTGAATTATAGAAGAAGAATTTGTTTTATTATCCTCGTCAATAGGTCTAGGACGGGTCGAGGGCATCCCGCCGCAGACCTTACAATTTTCATAATAGTTCATTCATTAATTCTGATAAAACTCATGCGAATATGATACTTCAACAACTACTCAAAATATATACAATGACGTGACAGTGTCATAAATATGAAGAGAGGTTGTGCCGAGTATTATATCACTGTTATTGAACGGGTTTAATATATTCAATATTAAAAAGACACGAACTTGATATTCTGTTATCACACTCTAAAAATGCCACATAACGGGCATTTATTAATTTACCTGCCTTTATAGATGTCTCATGATGTCCAAGGCCGGGTCCTACCAAACATTTCAAATAAATGTTATTAGTAGCTCTCTTGCTTGGCGTTCAGTATTTAAAACGTTCTAGGGCTGGTCGGCCCGGTGTCAGTATAATGTGACTGGCTTGGGTATTATTTCATGCATCTACAACGTCGTATTCCAGTGAGGTAGCAATATAAGGCTGGGCATCGAGCTCACTGTTATAAGTAGACGCGGTCGTGATAAGACGTTAACTGATAACGCCAGTTAGCAGTATTGCTTTTTTGATCGATAATATCGCGAGTGTGGTAATCTTTACTGGTTCTTCTCCCATAGCAATGTTTTAAAATATGATTACTTCATTTATTACAGGTTGTCTATGTGACGGCACTTCTTCCTTACGTTCTGCTCACTGTTTTGCTGATTAAGGGACTCACTCTTGAGGGCTCTGTTGATGGGATTATCTATTACTTAACGCCTGACCTTAAACGAATGATGACAGCACAGGTAAACAATGATATTCTGTTATTGCATGTATGCGCCATTGTGTGTATAAGTATACAAATGTTTACAGAGAGCTCTCGAATCCTGCCGAAATGTAAATAGTTTAAGAATAAAATTCAGATAAAGCAATTTCGACAAAATGGCTTAAAGTGTTACTATTGTCCGGTTGTCCGTACGAACAACTGAATCCCATTTTTCGTAATTTCTATTTCTTACAGCTGAAATCTTACATCTTTTAAACTTCACACACGTTTGCATCTAAATGACAGCAGTAAGTTAAACAAACACACTCTTAAAAAAATGCAACATTGATTTTTTTCGATTATTTTTAGTTCAAATCGAGATTGTATTTTATATTAGTACTCAAGTCTCTTTTCCCCTAAGCTTAACATATTAATATATTTAGATATGCTCTACATCTTTCAGTTGAAATACATTTTTCACGAGCTCTTTAAAAAAAGAATATCTCTAGCAATTCACAAAATACCAAGGGTTTCGTTTTTAACTGTATTTAGTGTAGGTCAGGATGTATGTCCATCATCTACTGCATTATGTTTATTTACGTTCAGATGGAACCTTCAAATGTATCATTAAGTCAATTATTCGGATGCCAAATACTTTCAAAATTCATACATATATTTGCATGACAGCAACAAGTTTCTATCATCCGTAGAAGTAGATCAATATTAGTGACCGTGACATTTTTGTTTAGTTTCTTTTACACAATGCTTGCCATACGTTTTTTAAACTTTAGAACACACCATACACACTCACATCAACAGTCAAACTATAAATGGGTCCTTGCGAATGACATTGACCTATTTGCATTTACTAAAAGAAGGTCAATGAGAATGAAATTGACCTACTTACACATTTTATTGTATTATTTTATGCATGTACTATAGGTATGGGTGGAGGCGGCTCTTCAAGTATTTTACTCTCTGGGTCCGGGATGGGGACCACTTATATCGATGGCCAGTTACAATCGGTTTGACAACAATTGTCTCAGGTAAGAGTATGCATGTTTTGTGTTGACTAAGCCTTTTCGACTTGACATGTTTTCACACTTTGAATTAGAAACAGTGCAATACACTACCAGTTCGTGTTAAGGGTCTGTTCATAGAATATTATTAATCTAGTGGAAAAGAATATAACGACGTGGTAGCTGTTTCACCGATTATTGAACATGTACAAATGCAATTTTTTAAATTACATCTATGGAAGGTTATCTTCGCTTTAAAACATGATTCATCAACATGATGGCAATCTGTCTCGTATTTGTTGTTGCATGTGATTGCCTCTTGCATATGCATTTAGAGTTAATCCCCAATCGCTCTATTTTCCGCTGACTGTTCGTAATCCCTAGTGTTACTTCTTTATTAATTAGATGGTTTGTCGTATACATGCATTGTGTTTGTCTTAATACTACTGAAATCTAACAAATTAGCATCGTATATAATATACAGAGAATGTTGCATGATTGCATGTTGAATCATTGCTTCATATCAGTTTTATCCAACGAGTTAAATAGGTGCAGATGTCAGATTCTATGAATCACATAACCCCACATATGACTCTTAAGGAATAGTATTGTGATGGGCTGCAACATACTGGATATTCGAATTGAGGCTTTAAATAAGGCTATATGGTGCGCCAAACCTCAATATTACCTTATTGCTATCCCAATAAAACGGGACAGCGACGATTTAAAAATGACCACCAGGCTATATTCTCTAACAAACGTTGCAAAATGTTCCTATAGAATGTATTTTGTATTTACATCTACTGGGTGCCTAGAGAGTTTTTTTGTTACTTGCTAAATGTTTTCATACCTGATATGGTTAAATATAATCCTGTATCTGTTTGCAATCTTGCTGTATATATCCGCGTAGCTTCGCAAAGCCAAATATGCATGTTGACCCCAATGTTTACAAGTAATTTTATTGACATCCGAAAACCAATATGGCGACGGCGGAACATTATATTTTGTTAGGGTAGGGTGACTTAAAAATATCAGTCGACCAATAGTGATGTAAATAACAAAATATAAACGCAGTATACTATTAACCTACCTTTTATTTGCTAGATATAATGGTTTTCATTCCGAAATAAAAGTAAAGTACGCTCGATTGCTGGAGATGCTGAACATTGAACAACAAAACCACCATGCATTGCCTACGTAGAAACAGACATGCGCAGACGACAATTCCTAAAAATAAAGCCCCCATGTTGTTTTAATTTTTACAATGTAAACAGGGGGGTCAACATGAATTTTACGCTTTGTGAAACATAACGGATGGCCATGGCAGGATTGTAAAAAGGTCCAGGAGCATCTATTTTCATTTTAGCTAACATATCAGATATAAAAACATAAAGCAAGTAATAAAAAACATCTCGATTCATTTTCGACGTCTAGGCACCCTGAAATGCACATTAGTGATCTTACACCATCTAAGCAGCTTGAAGTGCTGCACAAAAGACTAACATGACATTTTACATGATTTAGAGAAACATTGTATCAGACAGAGTACTCAAATGCCAAATTGTCGGAACCAGTGAGATATTTTCTGTAGTAGATTCAAAATATTTTTTGAATTATCTGACCATTGTATGGTTTAAAAAATGTTGCCTTATATAAGGCTCGAACCCTGAACCTTCGGTTCAGTAGACACATAGTGGTCGACGCTCTAACCGACTGCGCCAAAGGCGCATTTATTTGGCGCAGCTGGTTTTTTGCGGTATTAAATAGTATATAACAAATGCCACGATCTGCAATCTGATTGGTTCCAATAATTTGGCATCTGAGCGATCTCTGGGAGACAGTAATATCATTAGAAGTCTCTATTAGTCATTTGTTATACACAAAAAACTTGAGTACTGTATAATTATTGTAACGGCTTATAACAGTGTCGTTGGATGACGTCGTTTCTTTGTTTGATGATGTCGTATGTTGACTCGATATTCAACGTACAATACCAAACAACGGAACCACCTTGTTTATTTCCGTAATTCAGAATCTTAAAGATAATTGACTAGGCAATTCCGATGCACGCCAAGCTGACCGGAAGCGATCGCACAATCAATTTGCCTTCATTAGCATATTAATTACACTAGGCTATTATGATAAATAGATGATAGCTTTACTACAGCCCCCAAACCACATGTTATGTGATAATATTCTTTAATTAATGTGTAACATGTCTTAATTTAAGAAGAGGAATGGGCTTTTTTGAATTGTATTTAATATGTTTATTACGTTATTATAATATCACATCGTCGATTTAAAAGAAAGAACGAAGCGATAAATAAAAGAAAATAATCCTTTCATAGGGAGATGAAACTGTTTGTATCTGTTTCTGCAAGTCTGTTATCTTTAACAAAAAAAAGCTCTTTTGTCGTGAATACAACAAACAGCTGATACATTTCTCATATAACTTGCTAGTAAAATAAATATTCAAATAAACGCCGAATCATCCATCGGTCCTTTCTGAGCAGTTCGGACTTGCCTTGTCGATTTCAGTTACTATTTAATATATCGGACATCGACGACGTAGTTCCGTTGTTCGATGGTGTACGGAGAAGACCGAATCAACCTATGACGTCATCGTACAAACATACGACGTCATCATACTACAACGTTATATATAGGAAGCAAAAATAATAGCAGCTACAATTAAAAATGTTCCTTATTCGGCTTTTTTTGAGTTAATGTCATAACATATAGATCTAATACAATCTCATATGAGTGCCTATTAAATATTTAAATTTATTAAACTCGTTGGATAAAATTGATGTCATGTAAGGCACAATATTAAAAAGTCACTCATGTAAAAAGAGTATGAAAGGAGAAATTTAAGAAATCGCCGAACACGATAAATATAAACAAATACATATTGCAATCTCGGTTTGATTGAGAATGTTCAAGAACGGTAGTGGGAAATGATAGCCACCGTTCACGCACTCTAGCCCCGGGTTGAGTAAACCTCAATAGTTAACTTGTCAATAGTACGAAATATTGAGCCCTCCCGAAGATGGTATACATAGGACGGTGAACATGAATAAATACTGAAAATGTGATCCATTGAAAGCAACAAACACAAACAAGAGAGAAAAGTAGCAGACTCGGTTTGAAACCTTGAATGTGGTATTTTTATACCATTAAATGTCCAGCGGCATTTGGTCAAAGTTTCTAACAAAATGCTTTTCCCTAAATGAGAAAATAATGGGCGAAATAAACAAAATTGAATGTAATTGGGAGCAGAGGATATGAAGTAACAGATAAATTAAAAAGCATTAAATTATGATCCTTTATATATTTGTGTAAAGATAATGATGTGTATACAACCAACCTACACTGATATTTTGTTTCAATTTCCAGGGATTCTCTGATAATTTGCTTTATTGGTGAAGGGACGAGTATATTTTGTGGATTTGTCATATTCGCAACATTGGGATTCATTTCCCATGAACTCCAGTTGCCGATAGAAGAGGTTGTGAATTCAGGTATAATGTATATACATTAAATACATGTAAACTGTCATTCCCATGTTCAGCTCTAACACGCACAGAAACAAACAACAACTGTAAAATATGAATAAAAGCTAAGATATAACATCACAAACATAAACGAGTTGACAATACGGCTGCCGCGCTGGAACGATCTGTGGCAAAAAAGGCCGTTGAGGGTTTCAACCAGATTCCAGGCTGCACCAAATCTCACTCTTACCCTATTGTCATCCCGCTAAATAAAACAATGTAAATTAAGATATCCCCGCTAGGTTATATTCTCTAACAAGGCAGTATTAATATTAAAGTAAAACACTTACATGTTCATGTATCCAATGCATTGGCAAAAGTCAGAGCAGCAACAGAACAACCCGTTAATGCTACAACAATACAAGATTTAAGAAAAACATCGAACGTTACCGTTCTATAAGGATTTAGGCAGACTTCATCATAGAGTCCACAATCTGTCATGTCATTGCACAATAAAAGAGGAATGCACAGTGGCGACTTATAAATGGGTCAATCCCTAAACATGCAGTGCATTTCAAAATGATATTGGCAAACACTTCTAACAAGTTTAATAAATATTGCATGGAAGTGATTATGTCATTGCATTATAATTGTGCTGACGCCTGACCATTATATATTGCTTCACTTGGTACCAGTTTACAACAAGTACTGTACTGTAGGTCATTGTGGTCAAACTTATCTTATTAAGCAACGCAGGAAATCGTGAGATGTGTTCAATCATTAAAAGTAGCAACTCGATTTATTATAGAAGAAGAAGTTGTATTGGCTTAAACTAACACATAGTTATTCATCATATAAATACCCATTTACAAATATTATTTAACCACATTGGCAAGATTAGTACAATTTCACCTATTAATAAAATATTGTGCGGAAAAATACAGATAACACGAATGAAAAACACACAAAAAAAACAACACAAAAACAACAAACATTTACATGTATACATATATGGAAAAAGTCTAATACAGTACAATAGATCGACTTTCACATCGTGAGGATAAACAAGCTTATAACTTATTTATCATGGTACGCTTAAAGAGAATGCTTCTGAACTGTAATTTGTTTTGCTAAAATTAATAACTTCCTTTGTGTTTGATTATTGAAGGAGAGCAATAATTTTAAACATGCTTGCCGTTGCTTGTGCAGTGTGGCGGCAGTAAAGCGTCTTCCCGCGCTTGCAATCAGTTCTGTTATTCATTCGATCTTTGGAGATCGCTGAGCCCGATGCTTATATTTAGTGATCGGTGGTACATTTTCTCAATTTCTTTTGTTTTCTTACTTAATTTTCAATTCGGTGGTTCCACTACTCCGGCCAATAAAAGGCTCTGTGTATTGTTTAACCACTCTTGGGTTATGTTGTCTGCTTTTTTTTAATTAGTCTTTTGGCTATTACTTTTGATACGTAGGCTTCATAACCGCTGCTCCCAACTAAATTACTTTTTGTTTATTTCGCTCTTCGGGGCATACAATTGTATTAGATCCTGGATATAGGGGATGAAATAAAGATACAAATATTGCTATATCCACCGCCATATGCTTGCTATCTTCGGGATGGTTACACTTATGTACTGTTGATTTTTATGAATATTGAGTTCTGCTCAACCCGGGTCTAGAGGGCGTGACCGGTAGCTAGCATATTTCACTACCGCTCATGAACAGTCTCAATCAAACCGAGACTGCAATATTTCGTATGTGTCGTGCTCGGCCGTTTCCAAAGGTCCACTATCGTACTCTGTTTTGTATGTTATATCGTTTGATATATTTACTTCTGATTGTATTATAAGCAAGGCATATTAATGTAAAATGGAATTCGTCCTCAATATCATTAGTGTTACATATTTGGCAAATCCGTTCATGCCGTTCTAGTTTTTCGTGAGATTACCTCCCTGTTTCGATCCTTAAACCATGAGCGGACAAACATAATCTGGTTAATACACTGCGATCGCGTCTTGTTTGCAATGAATCTGAATAATTATCATATTCAAAACGATACTTTACAGATTTGTACAGCGTCAATACTCCATTAGTTTTCAGGCTGGATGACCAGTTTTGAATATAACTATCGGTCAGTCGTTGCTTGAATAGCTTTACAAAGTGTATGGGATCTAATTATGTGGGGTCAAGCCATGTGTACATAAAACTACTAGTATTCAGTAATGACTTGACTTTTGAAACCCAATTGTTTAATCCCCTTTCACAGTCGGTTTATGCACTTTCACATACATGCTTTATCATATTTTTTTTATAATTATCAGTTGTGACCACTCTTAGCCAGTATTTAATGATATTTACATGTCTATTTATAGATAATAATTGATAACGGCCTAGTTCAACATACACAGCCCCATTACTTGTCGAAAATTTTACAACAAGTACTTGTTTATAATACTTTAAATGTATCCTTTCGTTTCTCCTTAACGGTTTATCAAAAGAGGTTATGACCCTATCATTTTGCAACTCATTGCATGGTTGGTGGTAGACCCATTTACAGTTCGCCAATATGCTTTCCGCTTTAATTGTGCGATGACCGTACATGCTGTGGACCGTATGATGACGTCTACCTAAAGCCCAAAAGGACGGTGACGTTTGATGTTGTTTGCAGTCTTGTTTTGTCGTGCCGTGGTTTATTCTCTTGTTGCTTCGGCTTCTGCCAAGTCAATGAGTACCTTCTTTGTGGTTTTCTAGGCTATTGTTCTTTTGTATTTATATATACACGAGCATCTTTGTGTTTTACTTATATTGCCTATTAATGATGCCTTGTTGGTTAGAGAATAGTTCATGGCTGGGATTTCTTTATGTACACTGTCCCGTTTTATTGGGTTGACAGTATTGTAAGTGTGAGGTTTGTAGCACCCTAGAACCTGGTTTAAATCCCCAGCGGCTTTTTTTGCCACTGACCGTTCCAAGGCGGTAGCCTTATTGTCAACCCTTTTATGTTTGTGATGTCTTATTAAGTCTTTTATTCATCTTTAAATTTATTGTTTGTTTCTGTGTGTGTTTGTGGTTGACTGTCGTCCTTAAATGCTGCGTTTCCTGTTCGATTTTTATATCTATATTTATCAGTATTTACCTCCAGACCCCATGTTTCACAATAGTTATATAAGTTATATAAACTGCTTTGAAGATATTATAATTGCCTTATTTTGACATTGAAACTGCTTGCATATAATTAAATTAAAAATTGTAATTTCAATTTTCTTCAATATTCTGCCAAATTCTTTAATATATTTTTGGTGAAATATTAGCAATAGTTATTACTATGTAAAAACAATTTACTTTGATTAATATTAATGATTGCAAATATGCACGTTATGTTGTAAACTAACGGTAGACGCTTTACGTTTTAAAATAAACAGATTGCCGTGTGTTCCATTAAATATATACAAAAACAGACTATTTTCGATGCTATTTCGTATTTTGCATAGGGTAACCAGTTTCTACTATTATTTGTTCAAACTAATTTGTTTTAGTCCCCATATGTGTTGGGATTGATGTTCAGTCTATTTTTAGGTAAAAAATCTTTGTCTTATACATAGAGGGCTTTTTGAAATGTGTTTTATGTGTTTTTAACTGTAAAAGTAGGAAACCCCGTTTTTCTAAATTGAGAAATGTAAATGTTATAGATAGTTGAATCTGTGTATGACATGCACATTTACTTTTAAGTGGCTTTCTAGGCTATTGTCTTTTTGTATTATATTTACACGAGCATATTTGTGTTTTACTTATATTGCCTGTTGATGCTGCCTTGTTGGTTAGAGATTAGATCATGGTGGGGATTCTTTATTTACACTGTCCTGTTTTAATGGGGTGACAGTAGGGTAAGTGTGAGGTTTGGTGCACCCTAGAACCGGTGTAAACCCCCAGTGGCCTACTATGCCACTGACCGTTCCAAGGCGGTAGCCCTATTGTCAACCCTTTTGTGTTTGTGATGTCGTTTGCATTTATTATTGCTTTTGCCTTCTTGTTTGTCTGTTTGCGTGTTTGTTTCTTTTTATGTTTCTTTACTAACGTTATTTAAACAGTAGAACACTACTTTAAGAATGGTTTGTATTTGAATTTAAAATGTAATACAACAGTGAGTATGTCATATATTTAAATCAAAATTCACAGCACATAAAGTAAATACAGAAAAAGTATGTGGGATTCACTGAACCAGTGATTAAAATGAATATAGCTATAGTTATTATTGAGAGTTCTGAAAAACTTGAAAAAGGTTGAAAGAATTATCCAAATCAGATGATAAACAAAGAAGATATGCTTATTTGAAGGTTCTGTTGGAACGGGTATGAAAGCCGCCATTTTGAGAGCTATGACATCAATGCGCAAAATAATCCATATATGAACTATTTATAAATATGAATATTTATTACATGTTCATCGGTGAAAGGTTGGGATTTCTCAGTGAAAGAATATTCATAATCGCTAAATATTATTAACTAACTCCGAACACAAATGTAACTAACTGTAACGCTGAGTTATGACATGAATAAAGTGTTCGCCATCATCATCCGCCGATAACGTTCAATAAAGTGAATAATTGTGGTAAAAAAAATGCACAGACTGATCAAAAATGTAATAAACAGATTATTTAACTGCTGTGTTCGATTATAGGGAAATACTTCACTCGATGATAGACGTCTTGTGCCTTTTCCCTCACTCGCACACGCTCGTTCGTGAAAAGAACCACACGCCTACCATCTATTGTGAAGGATTTCCCTATAATCGATCACAGTAGTTAAATGATCTCTATTTATTGATTTTTATGAACAAATGACAGCAACTGTATGAAAAATATGCATACTTAATGACATAATTCTTTCTATGATCTGAGTAAAGGATTTTACATTCATTTGAAGAGATTTTATTTTTTATAAATATTTCACATATGGTAATTTGGAACTATGAAATCATATCCGTTTTAGAACAAGTTTCAAATGGTCATATTATTTTTGTTTAACCTCCGATTTTGATAATTATTTCACTTTTTTTTTATTTCCAAGCTTTTCAGAACTCTCAATAACAGAGGCTGTTTGGCTCATTCCCGTTACGTTTGTTATAGGAAGTAGCTCTGTTTTGTATTCATAATTAATTACAACTATTCATAAATATTTTATACATTTTATCAATTAAATTTCATCAATAAAACGGTATTGTGATTTGTCTTTATACATGCAGTTTTACAAATCTCAAACTTCTCATATGTTGTTGTCTTATCACTTTCCTCCCACAGTGCAACCTGATATCTCTGCCCAGTGCTGTGTTTGTAAACAGTACATGACTGTTTAATAACACGATCTGGCTGAGTAACTTTTCTGGGCATTTATGTAGGAGTGTAAAGGACTTGTTACATCAATACTGTGTTTTCTTTAAAAGATCAGTAACAGGAATACCACGTGTACATTTAAAGGATTAGTAATAGGAATACTGTGTGTTCCTTTAAAGGACCGGTAACATGAATACTATGTGTTCCTTTAAAGGACTGGTAACAGGAATACTGTGTGCTCCTTTAAATGATTAGTAACAGGAATACTGTGTGTTCCTTTAAGATCCGGTAACAGGAATAATGTGTGCTCCTTTAAAGGACCGGTAACAGAAATAATGTGTGCTCCTTTAAAGGATTAGTGAAAGGAATACTGTATTTTCCTTTAAAGGACCGGAAACGGGAATAATGTGTGCTCCTTTAAAATACCAGTAATAGGAATACTGTGTGCTCCTTTAAAAGACCGGTAACAGGAATATTGTGTGCTCCTTTAAAGGACCGGTAACAGGAATACTGTGTTTTCCTTTAAAGGACCGGAAACAGGAATAATGTGTGCTCCTTTAAAAGACCAGTAATAGGAATATTGTGTGCTCCTTTAAAGGACCAGTAACAGGAAAATCCTGTGCTCCTTTAAAGGATTAGTAACAGGAATACTGTGTGCTCCTTTAAAGGACCGGAAACAGGAATAATGTGTGCTCCTTTAAAATACCAGTAATAGGAATACTGTGTGCTCCTTTAAAGGACCGGTAACAGGAATACTGTGTGCTCCTTTAAAGGACAACATGAATACTGTGTGCTCTTTTAAAGGACCAGTAATAGGTATACTATGTGCTCCTTAAAGAACCAGTAACAGGAACACTATGTGCTCCTTTAAAGGACCAGTAAAAGGGAATTATGTGTGCTCCTTAAAGAACCAGTATAATGAATATTGTATGCTCCTTTAAAGGACTAGTAACAGGAATATCGTGTGCTCCTTTAAAGGACCGGTAACAGGAATACTGTGTGCTCTTTTAAAGGACAACATGCATACTGTGCGCTCTTTTAAAGGACCAGTAATAGGAATACTATGTGATCCTTAAAGAACCAGTAACAGGAACACTATGTGCTCCTTTAAAGGACCAGTAAAAGGGAACTATGTGTGCTCCTTAAAGAACCAGTATAAAGAATACTGCGTGCTCCTGAAAAGGACCGGTAACAGGAATACTGCATGTTCCTGAAAAGGACCGGTAACAGGTATGCTGCGTGTTCCTGAAAAGGACCGGTAACAGGTATGCTGCTTGTTCCTGAAAAGGACCGGTAACAGGAATACTGCATGTTACTGAAAAGGACAGGTAACAGGTATACTGCTTGTTCCTGTAAATGACCGGTAATAGGAATACTGCGTGTTCCTTTAAATGATTAGTAACAGGAATACTCCGTGTTCTGTTAAAGGATTTGTAGCGGGAATATTGAGTGCAATGACTTGTTATGTTTTCCAGGACCTGGACTAGGATTTGTGGCCTACCCCAAAGCTCTGGCTCGTCTTCCATTGCCGCAGTTCTGGGCTTGTTTGTTCTTCATAATGCTTCTGACAGTGGGATTGGATAGCATGGTTTGTAACTTTCAATATTCTCCCTAAAAAAAAATAAGTTTAATTTTATTCAGAGTAACATCTTCAAAGGACATATATTAAATCATTATTCATTTATTTTGTACTCTGCAGAACTTTAAGAATGCAAAGTGACGGCTAGCCTTCACCTAAAGGAATCTGACGAATTATCTTCCCTGATTTATTTTCTGATGTTTTCCCCACTTTCATACACATGTGTAGCGTCTGTAAATGTACATATGCAGCTTCATTGTGCTTGTTTATTAAGCTTCCTAAAACGTATCTTACTTGGGCAATTTGACCATTTACTTATACATATAGTTCTCTATTCAGCAATTGCTTGGCCTCTAAAGTGGAAATAGTGGAACTGAGACATGCTTTGAAGCAGAACTTATACATTATCATTGCTCAGCTGATTGGAATGTTAATAAATTAAACTGAATGGAAAATACTAATAACTGCATTTATAAAACTGATGGTATTTAGACTTTAAATTATTATAAATAAATTAAATGTGGTCAACTGTTGAAAACTGAAGAGTCATAAATGGTTCACATATTCTGATGCACCGAGACTTGATTGATATTAAAAAGGGTGCAACAAACCTTACTCCTACACTATTGTCATTCCAATAAACGGGACAGTGTAAATAAAGATACCCCCCCCCACCCCCCCCCCCCCCCCTACACTATTGTCATTCCAATAAACGGGACAGTGTAAATAAAGATACCCCCCCCCCCCCCCCCCCCCCCCCCCCACACACACACACACTTATATTATATTCTCAAACGAACAAGTCAGCATTCCAAAATTCCAAAACTCCATCAAACCATACCGTCTATAATCAGGCCTTGTTGGTCAATTAATTTAGATTATTTGCCATGAACTAATTACCAATCATTATTGACAGCAGAGCCTCGTTGTTAGGCAATTCGCCGACTTCAATAACATCTCATCAACTTCTTGCATATATGGTGGACAAATTCAACGAAACGGCATCGTTATTATAATATACTTATGGTACGGTTTTATGCACGAAGTGAAATAACAATTGTTGCAATAATGTCAGCAGTGGTCGCGTGCGTGTTGTTTTTACAAAATCATTGCCACTGACCGTTCCAAGGCGGTTACCCTATTGTCAACCATTTTGTGCTTGTGATGTCGTTTACTTTTATTATTTCTTTTGCCTTCTTGTTTGTCTGTTTTCATGTTTGTTTCTGTGTTTTGTGGTTGACTGTCCTCTTTCAATGCTACTTTCTCTGTCCGATCTTTTTATATTTCTTAATACGCTTTTTGTCATTTTATGTGTGTTTATATAAATACATCATGTAAGAATAATCCACGCGCGGGAAGGAGGGCTGTGTGGCGTGTGGGGTGGGGAGTGGAAAAACATCCAACTTTGCCGAATGCTACGGGCTCTACTTTAATTTGAACTAGTCCCAGGCGTCGGGCTATATCATTTCTGACGCTAACCTTGTAATTGTTTGCACATTTCTTAGTATTTCTTAGTACTGTTATATTTATTAATACCATATGTATAGCCGACTTGGTACAATATATGTATATACATGTATATATTGTCTTGTTATGTGTATTGTTAAAACACGAACATTATATTTTAATAGCGTTATTTTATTCTATGATTCAGTTTTCCTCCGTTGAGAGTATCGTAGCTTGTATCATGGACATATTCCCGAAGCTTCGCAATCGTCGGTTTCTCGTCTCCATGTTTTCCTGTATTGCCGGTTTTGTTGTCGGCATTCCGTTCTGTTTCCAGGTAAGTGTTGAATGTACTAACGTTAGTGGTTACTAGGTTAGTGTAAGCTGCTTAATAGGTTAATAGGCTTCGATTTTCATGATGTCAAATATGGCAATAGATTGTGTAAAGCTCTTAAAATGATGTCGGACAATATACCGTTACGTTTGTATTTAATTATATATATACTCTTATATATATGTTAGTCTTGAAATATTTGTCCTAACGTATCTTGTTGTTCGTACATGTTTTACAAGGGCTAAGACGATTTTAACTAAATTAATTATATTTGTACTGTATTATTATCTCTACTCCTCATAGTTGTTTTCTTTTAAGGGCGGCATATATATTTTCCAATTGGTTGATTGGTATATTGCAAGTTTGGCGATTCCAGTATTTGGTATCTTAGAGTGTTTCATTTTTGGATGGGTATATGGTAAGTAGGATGTTATGCAAATGTTTTATCATTGTTCTATCAAAACATAAACTACATAAAGTGTTGTTTTACATTGCATATGTACAGGATATGTAGATAATATTTTTTTGAAATGTATTGCGATGGTTCTGCCTCAAACATATTCATCTACTACATTAGTAATGTATTCAGATTTCCTATAATAATATTGAATATGTACATATACATGTATATAATGCTGTATTAAATGTTCATCGACCGTCCATGTCAAACACCTTTATATGTGCCGTTTCCAAAGGTTACGATCATGCTATTTTTCCTGTTCGATTGTTATATCTTTTTTTTTCTAGTTTTTTTTTTATATTCATATGTAAATAATATAATATGGCGGGAGGGTGGGAAAAAAAACATTTCAGTATTAGCCCATTGAATATGTTCATACTTAGTCGCGTTTCTTTACATGGAATTTGTTTTGAGTTTTCGTCCAGTTTGTCAGTAACTTGAACAAAGTTGTATCTTAAATACTGTAGGCTGAAAGGAAACCAAATTCTGCTGTGAATTCCTTGCATACACTATTCAAACAACTCATCTTTACACTGTGGGAAATCCCGGCTTTAACGCCTTTTGGCGTTTCCTTTGTTTTGGAGTTAAACTGTTGTTTGTTTTGACTGCGTGTTTTGGATTAACTATGTTCTGTGAATGCTGCATTACTTGTTCGACATATGTACTTACTTTTAAGGTGCTGAACGGTTTAATCGAGATATCCGGTTAATGATTGGCAGAGACATACCTTTGTTTATGAGAATTAGCTGGTGCTTTGTTACGCCGACAGCTCTGGCGGTATGTACACTATTGAATTGTCTTAAATGCAACTGGTAGTAAATGCACACTCTTATACAAAAAGTGTTTAATGTGTAACGTAACACCTTTGCTTATGATGTTCTTTTTCAGCGGAAGTGATTATCATAAGAAATAAGTGATTTAATTATGTGAAACTGTTATTTAGAACGAAAGCATTTTAAAATAATCATCTCCAATTTCATGCGGTGCGCTTTAAATTACATTTTTGAATTAGGTAATCACTATTTTCCAATATTAAACCTATATATTTCTATTGCCGTAGAGTTACCTTAAACCACATAAATTCACTAAATGCATATCATGATTGTTTAAACTGTGTTTACAATTTAAATAATATCCTAGGTTTTATTTTAAGTCAAAAATATAAATGTTGATTTATAAGTTCGAATATTATCGAAGTTTTAAGAAATGTATTGCGATGGTTCTGCCTCTAACATATTCATCTACTACATTAGTAATGTATTCAGATTTCCTATAATAATATTGAATATGTACATATACATGTATATAATGCTGTATTAAATGTTCATCGACCGTCGATGTCAAACACCTTTATATGTGCCGTTTCCAAAGGTTACGATCATGCTATTTTTCCTGTTCGATTTTTATATCTTTTTTTTTCTAGTTTTTTTTTTATATTCATATGTAAATAGGACAGTTTGCTCGTATTGTACCGATGATTTTATAAATTTACCAAAATAAGCATTTCATTCATATTATAAGACCAAAAATGCATAGTTTTTGTTACCAAATACCATATAAAGATATCTTGGGTCAAAACTTATATGAGCCGAATCACGCGAAAACGACTCTTCAGAAAAAAAATTGACACTTTATATTTTTCGATGTTTAGCAAACACGGTGATTTTCTCTCTACAAATCTCTGTATTTTATGTTGATATCTTAATTAAAAATGAATTTATCTCAATTTGAAAATTAAAGATTGTACTAACCATTATTTTTGATGTTGACGTCGGCGTCTTGGACGACGTCGTTGATTAAATAACAACAAAAAACATAAACAGTTACCATTGGCTATAGCATCAACTATTTATATTATGAAAACACATTTCCTATGATATAATAATTGGGTAAAAATGAGATATAGGGTCCTATAGAAACCACAGCGTCCGAACGCAATGGCATCGTAGGTCCGCACTGTACTGCAAACAAGGACTTGAAATACAATGAAGGAGACAAAAAACAACAGAAAGGGTGGTGAAGACAAGTTAAACACGGAATTGACGAGAAATTTGATTAGTAATTAATTGATTATCGACCGACGTCATCAATTGTTACTTTATGACGTTGTCGTCTAAACGTCTGAAGGGACGTTTACGTGTTTCGCGGCTCATATGTTTTCAACATTATTTGCCAACATGTGTGTTTTGAACTGTCTCGATAGTAATATGTACTTTATAGTACCTACATGCAGATACATGTAAAAGGTTACGTATCGAATGTATAACAGCATATCCTCATTTAGGTAGTGTCCGATCTGAAGTACTGTATAACACTATTTAAACAGCAACACACACTGTACACAAACGATCGATCAGCACGTACCACCTCGTATACGGTGGCTGGAATCACACTAGGTTGAACAAGAAAGGCTTACAAAACACACAGATAACACAAATAACCATTTGTATTCTAAATATTATATGGTATGTACTTCTAGTTGTGTTTGATATCATCCTTGATTACCTACGCACCGCCATCTATCGGGAAGTACAGATATCCGGTGTTCGGGCAGATTCTAGGCTGGACAATTGCGCTTATCCCAATCATTCCTGTCATTATCGTCGTTATTAAGCAGCTGCTACAGAACAGAGATAAGCATACGTTTTTAGAGGTAAGGCTGTACAGATCATGACATGTGTTTTACCGTTAATGCCGTTGAACAAGTTGCGATATGATATCGGTTGACCGAATTTCGAAATAGAGTACAGTTTGGACTGTTGCGATGATGATGTACCAGCTGTTTGTAACCGGTATTTAGAGTTGAGCGTAGCAATGGGTGATTATATTTTGCAGGCCAGTTTTAATGTCAGACTGTTATCAATAACACAAGCATATGTCAATATATTCAAACGGTATGTGCATGCATCTTATTCTATGATTCAAAACATACACATATATTTTAATAAATCCTAGACAAGTTGCAACACAAGTAATTTACAAACAGGTATATTGACATGTATATTGAATGATCAGTTCATTATCAATACCAGCAGCTTGAATAATCTGTTTCATATCAAATTCATTTACTATTTATGAAATACACAGGGCTAATGTAATCTGCTTGGCCAAAGGTACAAATTTAGTAGCAGTACGTGAAATAAATTAAGCACTTCATCATTAATCTGCATTGCATATGGATTGATTTGAACGATATTGCATTAGTGACAACATATCAACAATGAATTATACCACAATAGCCTAAATACACACTATGCATCGTGTAATACCCGATGATATACACATCATATGTTAGTTATTGTGGTATAAATACAATAGAGCATGAGTCTTGCACGTGTACGGACGATAATGCACTCGATAACGCTCGTGCATTATCTCCCCGTACACGTGCAAAACTCATGCTCTATTCTATACTTATACATCGGATTTCATTTATTCCTAAAACGTTTCTGCATCAAGGTAAAGAATAATTGTTTCACAAGAAGCCAACGGACAGCGCATAATCAGACATTTGTAAATATACAATTTCAACAAAAGATAAATGTCAAATTTAACAAATGAGAATAAAAATAACTCTTACCTGGATGTGAGGAAATGTATGATAAAACATATATGCTGTAGACCAGTCTTAATGTCAGACTGATCTGTATTCCTTTTTCTGTCCTTTAATGCAGAAAATACACATCCCCTTTAATGTGGATAGTTAACGGATATATCGTATTACTAGTTATATAATTATATGCCTGTCCGGCATCTGTCAAGAAATATAAAAAGATCGGTCAAGGAAAGTAGCATTCAAGAAGGACAAACAACCACAAAACACAGGAACAAACACGCAAACAGACAAACAAGAAGGCAAAAGTAATAATAAATGTAAACGACATCACAAACACAAAAGGGATGACAATAGGGATACCGCTTTTGGAATGGTCAGTGGCACAGTAGGCCACTGGGGGTTTAAACCGGTTCTAGGGTGCACCAAACCTCACACTTACCCTACTTCATCCCATTTAAACAGGACAGTGTAAATAAAGAAATTCCCGCCATGATCTAATCTATAACCAACAAGGCTGCATCAACAGGCAATATAAGTAAAACACAAATATGCTCGTGTAAATATAATACAAAAACAACAATAGCATAGAAAGCCACAATGAAGGTACTCAATGACTTGGCAGAAGCCAGGGCAACAAGAGAATAAACCATTAAGGGCACGACATACTGACATATACTGACATCTGTTAAAATATTGCTATCATCAATGTACGCTTTTATGCAACTATCAGTGTGTGTGCATTGTAGACGTTTGTTACAATATCTATATCAGTTGACCATGTAACGACTATGCGACCAATTTCCTACCGAGACGGTGGCGTAATAGTAGCGTGTACGCCTCGCATACGGAAGGTCTTGGGTTCAAATCCCGACTGGGTTAAGGTAGCGTCCGTGCTCGTCTTTCAACATATAAAGCGTAGTTCATTAACACAAATATATAAATAACTTCAGTACCGTTCGAATGGTGCGATGGGCTCCATGTCATTGGACCGAAACATTACTATGCGACCCTCTTTAAATATTTATAAATATATTTCTTGCTTACCATTAACATTCTAACAGCTTCTATGAGATGTAAACGTTGTTTAACTATTAATTTTGTTATCTAATCCATCACAGAGATTGTCTCAGAGTTTGAAACCATCCGAAAACTGGCAACCCCAACCGCATGACCTACACAAAACATATAACGCCAACAGGTATTCGTACAGCGGAACAACAGCTTTACGAAGAATCAGAATCAATGTTTTAGGAGATCATCAGTAGGTCAGAAATGGATAGTTTATCAAAACATATGATATGTAAGGATATTGAGAACGGCTTGGTTAGTGAGTTTTACCTAGTGTTTAGAGGTAATATATTCGTTTTGGGTTAACTTACAATATGATAACAGTAGCACGATGTCCCAATTTATGCATTTAGTTATAAGAATAACTATTATAAAAAGTTGTGTTATATTCAGCTTCATAATATGTATGTTGTTGTTAACCCTCTAACATTATATACGTACTACTACTATCACTACTACTACTACTACTACTACTACTACTACTACTGCTACTGCTACTGCTACTGCTACTACTACTGCTACTGCTGCTGCTGCTGCTGCTGCTACTACGACTACTACTACTTATATTAATAATAATGGTAAAAATAGTACTACTACATGTAGTACTATTACTACTACACTACTACTACTACTAATAATAATAATAATAATAAATTCTTTATTTTTAGAAGGCAACACACTAATACAATGCAAATTATTCTACAAGGCACTTATTTACAATGTGGCCTACTGTAAAACAAACAAAAAGCAGCACAGATATCATAATAAACAAAACTATAGCACATCACATCATCAGTGTACGCTATCTCAAAATATAAACAAAAAATACATATCCACTGGAAATAGACAAGCGTCATCCATAAACAACACAATAGCATATCACATCATCAGTGCACGCTACATGTATCTCAAAATATAAACTAAAAATGCCTATCCACTGAAAACAGACACGCGTCATAAATAAACAACACAATAGCCCATAACATCATCAGTGTACGCTATCTCAAAAGAAGTATAGATAGTGGGGGTACCAGCGCAGTTTTCCCTCACGCGGGGAACGAGAAAAACTAGTGAAAAATGCCAGTGGGGACTCAGGCGTAACTTTCAATCGCACCAAGATCTAAATGTAAGTCACGCCTAAGTCAACACCAACATATTTCAATAGTTTTCTCAAGCACCCCGCGCTGGAAATCTCCGCTGATACCACCACTATCTTTACTACTAATCAATCCGGTTTGCCATTTTAGGAGAGCGCAATTTTATTTTATGTCTACTTTCGCCGAATCTACTTTCGGCAAAGTTTTTCAATAACATTTGCAACTCATTAAGCAAAGTCAGACAAAACCGGGCAGTAGTCTTCATCATATCATTTTTTACCATGGAGTATTTTATTTTTCTGCACTTTGCTATTTTGTATTTCAGTTCAAGATATTATTTAATATTTTCAATATCCTTGAATGGAACCCAACTATTGAAATCTTCATTGTAACCCTTCCATTTAATCAATGCTTGTTTCTTTTTAGAATCACGTCGTATTACTTTTTCAATCCTGAATATTTCTTGCTTTGCTTTTATCATTTCCAATTCATAAAAGCTTCCATCAATATTTTCCTTGTTTAAATATTTTATTATGTATGTCACAGGTTTAGTGTTTTGAATTTCATCAACAACAAATATTTCTTCAGTCCAATTCGGGGTATAACCTTTCTGAAACGTTCTTTTATATTTGCTGATTCTAACATAGTCACCTATTTTAAACTTTGGCTTAATTTGATTACTTCTCCTTTTTCCATACAAGTTGAAATATACCGTTCCTTTATTTTTCTCATCACTTGCTTCAGTTGGTGTTATTTTAATACTCCGATGCTTTGTATTATTATACTTATCAACCATTTCTTGTAACACGTCTAAATATGTATTTGTATTGTTTGCTGTGAAATATTTCCACATCCTCTCTTTTAATGTTCTGTTAAATCTTTCAATTACTACAGCTTTTCCGAAATTAAACGTGTGATACATTTTGATATTATTATCATCAAGAAATTGCTTTAACATCTTGTTGTAAAATTCCACACCTTGATCAACCCACAACAATTAACACTGTCTTCCTGTGCTGATTATCTGTTTGAACGCTTTGGTAATTTCTAAACCAGTTTTATTTGGAACAGGTACAACCCAAGCAAATTTACTAAATAAATCAATAACAGTAAGCAAGTATTTAGTACTTTTATTATACTTTGAAAACGATTGCATGTCAACCAAGTCAGCAGACCATATTTTATCAATTTCATAAACAATCACACGGCGTTGAGTGAACTTCCTTCGTATAGGCTTATGAAGTTCATCTGCTAACTTGTCAGTCCATTTCAACGCCTTTTCTCGTTTTTTGGCTCTCCAAGTCCAAGTTTATATTTTGCACTAATAACAGGCTTGACTATCAAATTTTTAGCAATCTTTTCTCCAATAGTTTTAGACTTGCTAGATTTCAAACCAGTAAGCATGTTTTTATCACACATCGATTTATTACTAGGATTTTCATCATAACAAATATCATGATCTTTGCAAACAGCATCTAATTCATTTGAAGGTTCTCCGCTATCAAGCGGATTACCGAGACCGCAATATTTATAACCAGGAAGTGTTAGCCCCTTTCTGGGTAGCAAAGGGAGCAAAGCCTTATGAATATCAATACTTCCACCTTCTGTGTTTTTAACAAACTTTGTTTTAGTAATACCACAAGACGCACAAGTTGCTCTTAACATTTTTCTACCGTTTTTTGCTAAAACATACTTAGGATCAACATTTTCAGTAACCATTTTTTCTTTTATACAGTAACTCATATATAATATGATTAGATTAAACTTCATTTACAAAATATGATTTTATAATGTTTTCTGTTGGTTTGTATGGTTTTAATAATTTGTAAAGAATATCGTAGACACTATTTCCTTCTTGCAATTTTTTGACAAAGTACAAACAGAAATATCCGCACAGGACACTTGTTTTATCTTGATATTGAATGATGTTGTATTTTATATTAGGTATGTAATTTCAAACTTCTTTTGGTGAGCTCAGACCAAACGGATCAAAGTAATAATTATCATAGTAAGAAGTCCAGTGTGTACCAGGCCCAATATGATCATCAAGATTAATAATGCCACCTTCTTGTTTATTTTGTTTTGTTGGTAATTTGTTCTTGCTAAACACTCCCCTGAATTTTTGTATACCTAACCGCTTAACCCACTTTATTATGTCTAAGTTAGAGATAGGCTCGTTTTTGAAAAATAACTTTTTTTAATGAACGGGATACTTCTATACGGTCTAATTTGTGAGTCTACTTGTAAACCTTTTCCATGATCAACTCTGGCCTTTTCTAAAGGTTCATTATCATACTCTTTTTCTTAGTCCTTTTCCTTTTCTACCTACTTGCAAACCTTTTCCAGTTAAACCACTAATAAGAGATCCAATCAGTGAAAGAAATCCTCCATCTTGTTGTTGCTGCTTTGTCAGTTTAATAGGACAACAACCTTTAGACTTCATCATCTTGTTTCTTTGTGCAAGTGTTAATTTATTTCATCCGGGAAGTGCTTGTTTTTTACCACTAGAAATAGTTACCATTCCATTTCCGAATAGTTTACCAATTCCAGTACTTGCTAATAAGCCACTTAATGCTCCTGTTGCTAGTGGTGCTAATACTTTTGGAACAAATTTTGCAACTGTTGGTAATATTGTTTTAGTAAACAAATCAGCTAATGCGCCTAAAAAGCCTCCATTCTTCGACTGAGATCTCATTTGAGATTTTGATATATTTATGTCTAATCACTGCCCGCCAGATTTAGCCTTGTTAATATTGTTAATCTGGGTAGCTGTAAGTAGCAAAGGAAAGTTTCCGGTTAGTTGGTTATTTTTCAATCTGAGCGTTAATTCACTTTTGTTTTCATATGCTTTTGCCAGACTTCGTTTCTGGCCATCTGATAAATTTACTGAATAATTTACGTAAGTCATATATATTATAAGTTAGATTAAACTATTACCAATTCATTTCCAACGGTTTCAATAGCAACATCTTCCTTGTACAAGACTAAAGAATAAATTTTATATCTAGCGGTAGAAACGTTGTTTAGTTTATATCTCAAACTTAGTTGTTTTGGATCAGTACTGACTTTATTTCCCTTGTAACTCAAATCGAAATATATCATTCCGAAAAGAGTTTTAAAATTACTAACATTGAGTAAAGTTCCAGTGTTTTTATCATTTTGTTTGTAAGCATAATTAATAACATCTATGATTATTCTTATAATATTATCATAGCTGTATTCAGTTTCTGGATAATAAAGAAGGATAAAAATATCGGACAGGGAAAGCAGCATTCATGGACAACAGTCAACCACAGAACACAAAAACAAACACGCAAACAGACAAACGAAAAGGCAAAAGTAATAAAAAATGCAAACAACATCACAAACACAAAAGGGTTGACAATAGGGCTACCGCCTTAGAACGGGAAATGGCAAAGTAGGCCACTGGGGGTTTAAACCGGTTGTAGGGTGCACCAAACCTCACACTTACCCTGCTGTCATCCCATTAAAACAGGACAGTGTAAATAAAGAAATCCCCGCCATGATCTAATCTCTAACCAACAAGGTAGCATCAATAGGCAATATAAGTAAAACAAAAATATGCTCGTGTAAATATAATACAAAAAAACAATACCCTAGAAAGCCACAATGAAGGTACTCAATGAATTGGCAGAAGCCAGAGCAGTAAGAGAATACACCATTAAGGGCACGACAAGAATGATCATGGACAAACATCAAACGCCATCGTCCCAATGGGCTTTAGGTAGGCGTCATCATAGGGTCCAGAGCCTGTCCGGTCATCGTACAATTAAAGAGGAAAGCATAGTGAAGAACTGTAAAAGGGTCCACCACCAAGCATGCAGTACGTTGCAAAATGATAGGGTCATTTCCAACTTCCAATCTAGCTGATTGTAAATAGCAATTAGCATCAGCAGCATTTAGTTTAAAAGTATATAAAAGGTGAGGATTTTGTGTTTGAGAAGAACTCTTGTCTGACCTTTGTAGATAAACAAAAACATGTTTTGGACTTTTAACTCCAGCCGTTATTCTAAATACAGATTCTGTTAGTTGGGTACTTCCGCTTACTGGTATCGTCTCGCGGAGGTAGGACCATTCTGTTGATGTCATATAATTTGACATAACATAAGTTAAACCATCTGAGTTAAATATCATTCTAGGCATCCACAAAACTAATTTATTAATAACTACTCTACCATCATCACCACCAGCTTTGAAAACTAGCACATTATCATCTGTTAGTTGCAAGCTGATTTGAATCTGACTAGGAGGAAGCATTTTTGTTTCCAAACCCCCAAAGAAGTAATATTTTTTTAATGGAATTATAGAATCAACTTTTTGATTAGTTATGATTAAAAAATGACGAGCAGCAAATCCTAGGTTTTAACCAGCTTGATCATCTCCAGATTCTGCCACAGCCGTGGTATCTAAATAAAAGTATTCATTTGTGCCGGTGCCAAAAATTTCAAGCAAGTTTTTGACATTAACAAATATGTGAGGATTATTTCCATCGTAAACTATTTTTCCATTTTGCTTTACTTGCATTTGATTAATCAGCGTAGCTGCATCGTTAATTAAAGCAATTCTGTCAGCGTCTGCAAAAGCAGCTCCGTCAGCAAGTTTGTTTACTTGAAAACTGATTTCAAAATATGCGTTATACCAATCAAAGTAAGAACTTCTATCATTTAGTGTAAACTGATAACCACTTTTCATTTGTCTGGTATTATTTCCTGGTTGTGCTATGGGAGTATCTAACTGAATAGGTACATGTTCATATCTAGTATTATATGGATTACTTCGAAACATCTATATACTAGTAATTAGATTATTTTTTATTAATTATTAGATTAATTCTTGCATGAATTCCCCTTCCGGATAGTAATCTGTTAATTTTTGTATTTACATCTTCTTCAGTTTTAGCTACATCTTCTTCAGTTTTAGCTACAACTTCCATTTGTTTTCGGCCTTTGGAAGTTCTTTTAAAATCATCTCACCTTTTGGTTTATGTTTAATAACTGAAACTAATTCATCAGCAGCCATTTTTCCTACTTCATCTCCAAGTTTTTTAGAACCACTCTATAAGATTTGTTTTCCAGCAGTTTCTAATGCTTTCTTACCTGCTGTTTTAACAGACTCACTAAATATCTTAGCCCACTTTTGGCAAAATATCAAATATGCCAGCTCCAGTTAATCGATCAACTTGAGTATATGTTCCAGTACTAGTGTCATAAACATTTTTAAACGTGCCATATAACTTATGTTACATTAATTCCTTCAAAACAAAACGGAATGATGTGTGGACATAATTAAGATTAATAATCTTACCAGAGAAGTCGGTAATGTAAATATTAATACTGTTAATGATTGTTTTGTTTACTTCACAGAACCCGACTCTTATCGGTTCATCTTTGAAAGGATATGATCTCGTAAGATCAGCTGTACTTATTTCATAAATAACATCCCCGTATGATCCATCAACAATAGAATTACTTATCAAATCACAGTGGATATACAATGTATCGATATAATTTGTTATGTTTTGTGTCACAGTTCCAAATTTAGTTTATCTGATAACTGCATCTTTGTCAAACCCAATCAAGGTGTGAAAGTTTGAGTCTCTCAAATCAAGTACGAATTTATTAAGAACGGTAACCAAATATTTGAAACTTGATAATTCAAACTCGATTTTTATCGTGATGGGTGAGTCATCGGTTAAATCATTGTTTACAGCCAATGCTTATTTATGTAATTATCGATATCGGCATAACTGTAATTTCCATTTGCAAAACTAATAGTTTTCAAATCTGTTCCATTGATATATCTTATCACTTTTTTATTAAAATCCTCACTAATATTGTACCATGAGTAAGTCATAGAATAAATCTTATTAAGTCCAATGCCATATTGTTTGTTCTTACATAATATTAATGGTCTGTCAAATACAGTTGTAAAGTTACTCGGTGTATTCGAGCTATTAATTTTTTCTGATGATAATACAATTTTTTGTTCCATTATACATTATAGTAGATAAAATTAAGCACCTCTGTAATACAGTTTAAAGCTTGATTTTTCAAAATTGAAAACTTAAGTGCTCTGTCTTGTTCTTGGAGAGATGGCCCAATTATGAGATTTTGAAAGATATGCTTCAAATCTTTCTTTTAGTATTCGTTTACCATTTTCTATTTTTGGGTCAGCAAATGACTCTCCATAACCTATATTAAACAAACTAATTTTTTCTACATTCATGTCTGTATTTGTAACTGTATATATAAGGTCTGCTTCAACGATATAGCGCCCGGGTTTTACAATTATCACGCCGATGGGACGTTTACCACCACCGGGATATTCTGTAGCATATCCTCAACTTTTTATAAGCGGATTGGTTGCAAAACTAAACGCTCCGAGAAAACCATCACGTTTGGTTCTTTCAAGTCGTTTTCGTGTCGGGTATGATACATAATCACTGGCGTCATGCATGATGCTCATTCCATGATATATTGTAGCTTCAAGAATTAGAATCCGACTTAAATAGTCTACTTTTACTTTCAACTCATCAATTATATCAAGAATTGCTGTGTGCCGGCTATCAGACTTTTTATTAAACTGTTTCAACGAAGCAATTTCACCATCAAAAGCTTTGCTTCGTTCATCCTGGGCAGCTTTCAATTGCTTCGAAGCATCATCAATAGCAGTCTCAGGTGTATCAGTGTTAACCAGTTTGCTCAGGGCAGTCTCCAGCGACTTATCATCAACCATTTTCATTTTCAAATTCTGTGTTGATATCGTCGACGTTAGTGGTTGTCTGCTCATGTAATATTTTAATTTGAGTTATTTCGGTAGTAAACGCAGTTCTCATTTGTTTTGAATCATCAGCAATAGCAGTTTCAAGTTCATTATTGTCAACCATTTGTGTATTGATTTCCCCAATCAGGGTATTAATATGTTGAACACCAGCTCTTATTTGTTCACTTAATTTCTTGTAGTTTTTGCTATCTTCTAATCCGTCTTCTTTCTTTTCTAGCTCTTTCAAAGCATCACCCAGAAGTTTTATTTCATCTTTCAAACCGTTTTGAATTTCAATCATTTTCCCACGGTTTGCTTGTAACTCTGTTTGTATCAGACTTAGTTTATCTTCAACACCTGTTGTCAATCTTTTTATCATGTCTAGAATTTTATCAATATTATAATCGCGTATGATTCTTGTTATTTTTCTTTGGCAATTTTGCCATGTTATCGCATCATCTGCTTTTTCCGGATTGCCTACATTGATAATTTTATTTTTATTCATGTCAAGATCACTTCTCAAAACATTTTCCTGGTTTCTACCCTTGTGAAGATAATTAACCAAATGTTTTTGTTTTACATACTCAGACAGCACAATATAAAAGTTTGTAATATTAACACTGCCAGTAGTAACTTCCTCACCAAGATCATTAAAAAGCCCCATTATATATAATATGATTAGATTAAATATCACCGGTGAAGTTTCTTTTGATCAACTTTCTAGGGCGATCCAGATACAGAAAGTCGTACTGCTTGTCAGTTGCTTTATATACTGATCTTTGCTGACATCTTGTTCTTTGGAAAGCATACCCAGCTCGCGATTAACCGGAGTCGCAAAGAAGATGTAATGAGAACAGTTCAAACGAATGTCTTTGGGAGTTTTGTAATAGGATTGAGATAAATTAATTACACATCAATTTTTGTGTCTTCCCTGGATGAAATAATTAATAATATCGTTTTGATTGCGATCACAAGCATAATCATCAAAATGACTATCTTCTGATTATCTGAATCTAAAGTATCTACAGGAATAACTTCATCATTTGAACATACTAATATATCTCCGACCGGGATTTTATTCTTTTTTGATATATTTTCAAGTTTTTGTGACAAACCCTGATACTTAGACTGCATTAAATTATTAGCAAACAAATAAATCTTGTCGTAATAAATTAAAAGTTTTAGCAACATGTGAACTAATGCGTTTGTCTTGCCAGAACCTGAATTACCACAAATTAACATTCTAAAACAACAGTCTGGCATAAAGTTCCATAGTTGTTTAAAATTACCGTTTTCTGTTTTCATATCGTAGTTTGGGATTTGCATTATGATAATGCTTAGATAATACTCGGCTTAACTTATCTTAATTTATCTTATTTTAATCTAACTTATAGTATTACATGTCTTTGTTAAAATGGAAAGAATTAGCAAATAAAATGCGAAAATCGAGCGTGCTTGTTAAAGAATTTGAGAATAAAGTTATCCAAAAAAGACTGGAAAAAGGAGCTAGTCGTGATTTATACACAGAAGTATTTAAACCTGTAACTAGCGAAATAACAGAGCAAACAAGGCGGCTAGCTGAACATTTGAACCCTTCCAGAAATACGTCAACAGTTGGCTCTTCTTCCCGAGGCAATACGTCCGCAATTACTTGCCCCGCCTGATCGTGGAGCTATAGGACCACCACCGCCACCGCCGCTGCCATCAACGCCACCACCAACGCCACAAGTTTAAAAACCAGCTGCCAAGCAGACTGTAGATCCTAACGACCAAGCACCGGAGGTTGATCTCATGGAGGAACTAAGGCAGTCAATACACTCTAAACCAAATTAAGAAGTGCTTCAGACAGAGTGCTAAGGTCAAAAGCTACCGAACCCGGGATAGACCTATTTGCAGAAAAAAAAAAAAAAACGTGCATCATTTAGTCCAAAGGAAGAAAAAATAATAAAATAAATAGGAGAAGAAGATGAAGAATGGGAAACATGAAATTTCAAGATTAATAGCTAGCGCCGGGCTTCGGAAAAGATAATTAGATTGACATGCAAAAGAACATGATGATCTGACTGATTTTGAAGATATGAGTAAATATGACAAAGAGTTAATAATTTTTTCAAACTTTCAAGATTTGACAAAAAGAATCATAACAATGGTCAAATAACTAAAACTGTCATGGAAAATAAAAAAAGGAGATATAAACAAACTGCGTGCTTTTTGTAAAAAACAAATTTCAGAGGCAACCAGTTGCCAACCAAAATCATACGAAGTTTCTTTTATTGCCTACTATGATGTTTTACTTAAGCAAGAAATTGAAATTATTATGTATGGTTGATTAAAATAATATAATCTTTAATATATGAGTATTTACAGTTACGCGGAAGAAGAAAGAAAACATTTTGTCAGAACCTATATTTTATAATTTAAATATTGTGTTAAACTGGGACTTAAACACTTTTAAAGTGTTATGTCGAAATGCAGTATTCTTCATTAACGATCTTGTAAATGAACGGTGTGAGTTTTTATCTTTTAATGATTTCTCAACTAAATACAATGCACGCATTCCATTTACATCTTACTATGGAATAATTGATGCAATCACTAATGAATGGAAAACGTGTATTAAGAATAAAACTAAAATTGAACATCCTTTAAATAAAAATATTCATAAATTAAAATCAGCAAAAAAAGTAAATCAATCGTTTTATGAAGACTTTTTAAAATCAGTAAGCTTTATTTCTATAACATTTCTATATCAACACACTTTTAAAATAACCGATGACACTTACCTCCAAAGTCTTCAATTCAAAATACTTCATCGTATTTTGTTTACCAATGCCAAATTGTATCAATGTAAAATGTCAAAAACAGAACTATGCACTTTTTGCAACAACTCACAGGAAACTGTTTCACATCTATTTTTTGAATGTGTGTATTCAAAGAATATACTGCTAAGATTGTTTGAACAAATTAAGAATCGTTGCGGAATTTCTATTGAATTACGACCCGAAGAAGTCCTCCTTGGTTTTAAACAGCATGAATATGTTTTAAATTCTATTATTAATATTTGTTTCCTTGTCTATAAAACTTATGTCTATTCAAGCAAATTGAAAAAATGTCTCCCAAACTATGATGTTTTCATCGAACATCTGAAAAGATATAAACACTTGGAATTGTTCTCATCATTTATGTACTCTGTACCAAAATCTAATGCCATAAAAGCGAGATGGAACATAATTAGCCAACTGTTTATTTAGGATAGTTAAGTAAAATTACCCTTTTTGGTATATCTAGGTATATGTATGTGTGTATGTATGTATATACATGTATGTATGTGTGTGTGTGTATATGTATGTATATATATATAAGAATGTAATATTAATAGTTGATTTAGTGTAGGAATGTATTGACTTTATTTATTTCGTTATTTTTGCTTTTGCTCTTCTTGAAATTCAATTATCTTGACTCGATTCTATTATATTTTCTTTCCGTTTAACATGTTTTACCAGCAATGTATATATACGTATGCAACTGTATATGTAAGTACACAATGTGTCTGAAATAAAAGTATTAAAAACAAAAACAAAAACAAACATTTTGAAGAGGAACAGAAGGTTTATGAGAAAGTAGCTGCTTACGAGCATGCTCTTTTAACCAAGACAAATGAACTTATCAGTGAGTTTGAGATAGTACACATGCAACGATTGTCAGATGATATTGCAGCTTTTAAAAAAGATTGGGCAATAAAAACTGAGATTGAGTGCAATGATGCTATAAAGCTTCTCACAGATCTAGCAGAAAAAGAAATTAAGATTTTTAATGAAACACAATTAAAAGTAATGTCTGAAAATGTTGAGTTGTTCAGAGATAATCTAATCAGCAATTTAGAAAAACCTCATGTGATTAATACTGATATCGGATGTTATGAAGACTTCGAAACGTTTGTCGAAAGTTTAAAAGAAATGATTGATGCAGAAGTTTTTGATAAAGACGAGTTTATAAACTATTGCAAATACAGGATAAAAATAAAATCACTGGCAGCTAGAGGTGATCTTGAAACTGTTGATTTGTATAGATACTGCAAATATCATGTAAAAATATGTCAGATGATAGATAATAGAGTTCTTGAAGAAAAATGCTTTCGAAGATACTTAGACATTTTCCTGGATAATGAAATAGATGCTCTCTTGGATGAGGTTACTAACGAGGACACCGGTGAACATATTCATGAGGTTACTGATGAGGATACCGGTGAGGACACCGGTGAGGACGTCGACGAGGATATCGATGAGGACGCTGGCGAGGATCTCGATGAGGACACCGACGAGGATATCGATGAAGACGCCGACCAGGATATCGACGAGGACGCCATCGAGGGTGAAAATATTAAATAAAAGAATGTTATTTAATTAATTTATTAATTAATTAATTAATAGAGGCTTAAAGAAATAATCTCATGTAATATTATATAATGAGTATCCGAGAAATTGAAACATCCCCAAAACAGTATAGCAAGGTTTTTAAAGTAAATGTTCTTAGTAATGATCCGCTCAGACAACTACAAAAAACACAATCAAGAGTTGTGAACTTTCTTAAACAAGAACTAAGAAAAACAGGTGGATTTTAATTAAGCATTGATATAAAACTTACTTTTAAAAAACAAGTATCGGATGATAGAGGAGATTATGATTTTGTATACAAAACAGCTTACTTTGCCTCGAAGGCTGTAATAATATTAAAACCAAAATCAAATATCAGAAGTATTAGACAAAGCACAGGAAGAAATTATAAATAGAATTGGAAATTGGATTCAGTTGGGAAGTGGTTGGGTAATTGAATTACTAGATGCACATTACATAAATCGAATAAAGTATAAGCCTTTACGGGGTAGCTCTTATTTGGATTTATCAAAAGATCTTGCTAATTCTAGAAAAGAATTGATCAATATAAAAAATAAAAAAGATAACGAATGCTCTAGATGGTGCCATTTGGCTTATGAATTTCCTGTTGAAAAAGATCTTCAAAGAATAACAAAGTATAAAAAGCATATTGGGGATCTAAATTATATAGGAATTACATTTCCTGTTACTATCAAGCAAATCCCAAAAATAGAAAAACAAAATAACATTTGTTTTAACATATTTGGGTATGAAGATAATCAAGTATACCCTTTGCACATATCAAAAAATAAAGCAGAGAAACATTTGATATGCTTTTAATCACCAAAGAAGAAAATATTCATTACGTGTGGATAAAATATTTTAACAGTTTGATGTATAATCAAACAGCACACATGGAAAGAAAATAGTTTTGTAAAACATGCTTGCAATGCTTTAAATTAGACTGAGTTCTGGAAAAACATAAACCTTTTTGTCTTTCACTTAATGGCAAGCAAGCAGTAGAAATGCCAAACAAAGATGAAAAAGTTAAGTTTAAAAACTACAACAGACAGCTAATGGTTCCGTTTGTTATATATGCTGATTTTGAAGCAGTAACCGAAAGTATTTCTTCAGTATCAAACAATCCTAAAAAATCACATACAGAAGCATATAAAAAGCATACTGATTGCAGTTACGGGTACAAGGTTGTTTGTTACTATGATGATCAGTATTCAAAACCAGTTTTAACGTATAGAGAACCAAACGCTGTTTACAAGTTTTTAGAAAAAATGATAGAAGAAGAAAAGTGTTGCAAGAAAACTATGAATGCAAACTTTAAAAAAGATCAAGTAATGTCACAGGAAGAAGAAGCTAGATTCCAAAAATCTAAATCATGTCATATTTGTGGTAATGGTTTTGCAACAACTCTCAAAAAAGATGACGCGGGTTATACAGTGGCATACAAAAACTCCATCAGAAAAGTCAGGGATCATTGTCATATAACTGGAAAGTATAGGGGAAGCGCTCATGACATATGTAATATTAATTTCAGGTTGACTAGAAAAATACCTGTTGTGTTTCATAACTTGAGAGGATATGATTCTCAATTTATAATGCAACACATCGGAAAGTTAAACAAAACATAAATGTTAAACCAAATAACATGGAAAAGTACATGGCTTTCATGTTAGGACAAAGTTTGGTGTTTATTGACAGTTTTCAGTTTATGTCTCAATCATTAGAAAATTTAGTAAAAACATCCCTTCGTTTCAATACACCTCTCGGGAATACTCTGGCGGCAAGCTAGAATTAATAAAACGAAAACGCGTTTATCCTTATGATTACATGAACAGTTTTGAACGCTTCAAGGATACTAAGTTACCTGATAAAGATAGCTTTTATTCTCAATTAAATGATGAGCATATTTCAGATGCAGATTATGATCATGCTAAAACAATATGGAAAAGATTTAAGATTAAAAATATGGGAGAATATCATGATCTGTATCTTAAGACTGATGTGCTGTTGCTGACAGATGTTTTTGAAAACTTTAGAAAAATGTGCATAGAGTATTACAAATTAGATCCTTGTCATTACTTCAGTAGTCCTGATTTAGCCTGGGATGCATGCCTCAAGATGACTGGAATCCAACTTGATTTAATAACTGATATTGATAAATATTTGGTTGTGGAAAAAGGATTAAGAGGCGTTACGAGTTATATCGCAAACAGATATTCACAGGCTACCAATAAATATATGAAAAACTATAATAAGAAAAAAGAAAACAAGTACATAATATATCTTGATGCTAATAACTTGTACGGGTGTGCCATGTGTCAACCGTTATCTACTGGCAACTTCAAGTGGGATGACAAGTTTGAAAAAGGAAAATCAAATTACATTGTTGAGTGCGATATTGAGTATCCTGAGAAACTGCATGACTCGCATAATGATTATCCTCTCGCCCCGGAAAGTTTAAACATAAAAGATGAGTGGTTGTCAGATTATTGTAAAAATTTAAAACAAAAGTTTAATTTAGGACATTGCAATGTTAATAAACTTGTTACGACGTTGAAAAATAACGAAAAGTATGTCTTGCATTTTAGAAACTTAGAATTGTATAAAAAGCTTGGATTGAAGGTAACAACAAAATGATATATAGGGTCAATACACCGAATACTACAGTTCGACGAATCAACGTGGTTGAAAACACACATGGACTTTAATACTGCCAAGAGAACAGCTGGTAAATAAATACTGATAAAGGTAAAAATGCTTTTGAAAAGGATTTCTTCAAACTGATGAACAATTCAGTTTTTGGTAAAACTATGGAAATGGAAAATTTGAGAAAACGAATTAATGTTAAATTGACTCAAGATGAGGAGGTTCTCTTAAAATATGCAGCAAGACCTTCATTTATTTCTTGTAAAGTGTTTAATGAAAATGTATTTGCTATAAACAGAATAAAAGAACGATTAGTTTTAAATCGTCCTTGTTATGTTGGCATGTGTATTTTAGACTTGTCAACATATTTGATGTATGATTTTCATTACAACTATATCAAAAACAAATATGATAGAAAAGCTAAGTTATTATTTACTGATACCGATTGCTTGTGTTATGAAATAAAAACAAAAGATGTGTATGCGGACTTTTACAAGGATAAAGAACTGTTTGATAATTGTGATTATGATCCGAAAAGTAAGTTTCATTTTAATGATAATAAAATGGTTATTGGCAAGATGAAAGATGAAACGTGCGGTATGCCTATTGTTGAATTTGTTGGGTTGCGAAGAAAACTATATTCGTATGTGCTAGATAATGAGGTTAGCGCAAAGAAATGTACGGGTGTTAAAAGGTGTGTTGTTAAAAAACAGATAGCACATGACGATTACAAAAAGATTTTGTTTACGGCAACAGAAGCTCACCATGAGATGAACGTTTTCAGATCACAAAAGCATAACATAAGCAGTTATGCAATAAATAAAAAAAGTTTATCAGTTTATGACGACAAACGGTACATACTAGACAACGGACAAGATGCGTTAGCATACAGTTAACTGTAATAGTTGAGTAGCATTCAAGAGTTTGAAAATAATTATATATAGTATTATATAAAAGAACAAGAAAGATTAGAAAAGGTTTGCAGAAAACATAACCATTTAAAAGATAAATATAGAAGGGAATTGATGAGAGGTAAACGACTCCAAGTTGAATATGAGGTAGTCCGTGATGATTTTATGGACACCAAAAAAAGGCGATTGCTGGTTGAAATGGATAATTATGAACGTGAGCTGGATAAAAACAGGGCTTCTTGAACTAAAATACAAAATAGCAAAGTGTAGAAAAATAAAATACTCCATGGTAAAAAATGATATGCAGAGCGATGATGAAGACTACTGCCCAGTTCCGTCTGACTTTGTTTAATGAGTTGCAAATGTTATTGAAAAACTTTGATTCGGCGAAAGTAGACCTAAACTAAAATTGCTCTCTCCTAAATTAAAATTGCGCTCTCCTAAAATGGCAAACCGGATTGATTAGTAGTATAGATAGTGGGGGTATCACTGGAGTTTTCCAGCGCGGGGTGCTTGAGAAAACTATTGAAATATGTTGGTGTTGACTTAGGCGTGACTTACATTTAGATTTAGATCTTGGTGCGAATGAGAGTTACGCCTGAGTCCCCACAGGCTTATTTCACTAGTTTTTCTCGTTCCCCGCGTGAGGGAAAACTGCGCTGGTACCCCCATTATCTATACTACTCTGAAAATATAAACAAACAATGCATATCCACTGAAAACAGACAAGCCTCATCAATAAACAACACAATAGCAGATCACATCATCAGTGCACGCTATCTCAAAATATGAACTAAAAAGGCATATCAACTGAAAACAGACACGCGTCATAAATAAACAACACAATAGAACATCACATCATCAGTGCACCTATCTCAAAATATAAACTTAAAATGCATATCCACTGTAAACAGACACGCGTCATAAATAAACAACACAATAGCACATCACATCAACAGTGCACGCTATCTCAAAAACAAAAGTCATTTACACAGAGGTATTTTGTAAGGATTATCTGCTAGGGGTTTAAACCAGTCTAGATCGTGCCCCAAACCTTACCCTACTGTCGTCCCAATATAAAGCGACATGTAAATAAAGTTATATCTGCCAGACTATATTCTCCCACAAACTAGGCAGCTTTAATAGGCAATATAAGTAGGCAGCATTAATAGGCAATATAAGTAGGCAGCATTAATAGGCAATATAAGTAGGCAGCATTAATAGGCAATATAAGTAGGCAGCATTAGCAGGCAATATAGGCAGCATTAGTAGGCAAATATGATCATGTATATATGAATCTCAAAAGGCCACAAAGCAAGTACTCAGTGCATTAGCAGCAGGTCAGAGGAACACGAGAATTCGGATGCGTTGTTGCCATATATATATATATACATTATTTAACACCTCTCTTTCACGTGGTTACTTCCCCGAGGCTTGGAGCGAAGGTCATATTGTACCAATATTCAAAAGTGGTGACCTCGGCGAAACAGCATTTATAGGGGGATTACGTTATTAAGTACGTTGGATAAATTATTTTCTAGATTACTAAATAATAGATTGATCACTTGGGCAAAAAAATATCATTTGTACATTGAGGCACAAGCCGGTTTTCGTAAAGGTATAATGAGCACAGTTGATAATATATTTGTTCTAAATTGTTTGATATCATATACTTTAAACCAATCAGGCAAGCTTTTTTGTGCTTTTGTGGATTTTAGTAAGCTTTTGGTTTTGTAGTGAGAGATGTTTTATGGTATAGATTAATAAAGTATTGGGCGAGGGGAAAATTGTAGATGTCATCAAATCTATGCATTACAGTGTAAAGTCAAAGGTCAAGTATATGAACACGTTACGCGAGGATTTCACGTGTTTTCTCGGGGTGTGTCAACGGGAGTGTGTGTCGCCTTTTTTTATTTAGCATGTATTTACATGATTTAGAAGAAGAATTAATATTTAAAGGAGTTGACGGGGTAGACGTGGGTATGATTAATTTATGTTTATTATTGTACTCGGACGATATTATTTTATTTGCAAAGTCAGCGGAAGCTTTGCAGAAGTCATTGTAAGTTTTAGAAAAATGGAAATCTAAGGTGAATACGACAAAGACAAAGATCATGATATTTAGAAAAGGAGGAAGGTTACCAGATACCATTACATTTTATTACCAACGAAATGAAATTGCAAGCAGTTTTAAATACCTCGGTATTGTGTTCACACCAGGTGGGGCTTTCAATGAAACGGACAAAATGATGGCCGGACAATCGTTAAAAGCTATATTCCAGTTAAATAAATATTTAAACAGATTTATCGAATTATCTCCTAATCATACATTTGATTTATTCGATAAACTAATCTCACCTATATTAAATCACTCGGCCGAGGTATGGGGATTGAATAAAGGTAAACGAGTAGAACGGACACATTTAGGTTTTTGTAAACGTTTATTGGGAGCTAAATGAACAACCCAAAATAGATTATTATACGGTGAAACTGAATTACATATATAAAAGGTCATAATTATGAACAACTAGCGATACGAAATCCACAAAGATAGTTTATAATATGTTAAGAAACGATGATGAAAGGCAAATAAATCAAATAAACTGGGTCTCGGAAATTAGACATTTGTAATCAACACTGGGTTATTATGAAGTATGGCTAGCTGAGGGAGTTGTTGATGTTTCTCACTATTTTCAAACAAAGTCTCGAGGACGTATTTATTTAAGATTGGAATACCCAATTAAACGATTCTACTAGAGCGTTATTTTATAGGACAATTTCAGTCTTTAAATACAAACCATATCGTAATATTTTAAATAACTCCAAATTACGCTATGCTTTTTCAAGACTTAGACTCTCTTCTCACTCATTGGAAGTAGAGTGCGGACGTTGGAAAAAGCCTATAAGTGTGCCTGTTCATGAAAGGACATGCAGACAATATCTGTGCCTTGAAGACGAATATCATTTCGTTATTGATTGCAAACATTATACAGAATTAAGAAAATAGTACATAAAACAATAAAACAATTCTATTGGGAAAACAAACTACATGAAGTTCGTTCAATTATTAAATAGCGAAAACAAAATCGAAGTCATGAAATTAGGATTATATGTATATAAGGCTTTTGATATTAAAACATATATTAAACATGATTAAATTTATTTATAGCTGAAATTAAAAAATAATAACAAAAAATTGATAAATAAAAATATATCTCTCGTGTGGTCCAAAATAGGATTTGTATAAGTTTTATATTTTAACACTTAACATGTGTGGTATATCTCTTCCTGTGAAAATGTTGCTATGTTGCTTCTATTCCATGAAATACAGATTGTAGTATTTGTTTATATTGTTGTTAACACTTTAAGATAACGATTTATACTTCCAACTGAAAATAAAACAAATAAAAACAAAATCTCTCCCAAATGGATAACCACTAAAATTCGGTTAAATTGTACGGTTCAAATTAATTTCAACATGGCGGGGATTTCTTTATTTACATTGTTCTGTTTTAATTGGATGACAGTAGGGTAAGTGTGAGGTTTGGTGCACCCTAGAACCGGTTTAAACACCCAGTGGCCTACTTTGCCACTGACCGTTCCAAGGCGGTAGCCCTATTGTCAACCTGTTTGTGTTTGTGATGTCGTTTGCATTTATTATTGCTTTTGCCTTCTTGTTTGTCTGTTTGCGTGTTTGTTTCTGTGTTTTGTGGCTGACTGTCCTCCTTGAATGATTCTTTCCCTGTCCGATCTTGTTATATTTCTTTTCTTGCTAAACACATACACTGAACAAAATTTGTCTAAGTATCAACTTTTGTATCTTAACTAATTTTCTTCTTTTAAATATATTTTAGAATAGATATATGATAAGTATTTTGTATTGACCCATAGTTTGTAAAACATTTACTTTTTGTTTAAATTGTTACATCTTTTGAGAGTTACCCTCCCTTTATATGAAAACTTGAAATGTACTGATAAAACACATAGCATGAGTCAAAGATCGCTTAAGATATAACATTCTTAAAATTGGTATGAAATAAAGAAAAAAAAATTGATCCATTTATCGCAGATTTTCCGTTGATAAAAAAATGAAATATGGATATATGGATATTCTTAAATTACCTCCATTTAAATTGAATATTGTTTGAAATTCAAGTAACTGTAATTTAGCGTTGAAATATTTCGAAAGTTTCTTTTGCAAACGTATATGTAGTGGTAATGCTAGTAAAACATGATGTCAATATAATTTTAACTGGCATATTTTAGAATTAGAAACATCGAAGCTTCACTAATTCGAAGTATTTAATAAAATCCTATATACCCAGCTGTATAAGTATTATAACTTATTTCTAAGAAAACACGATGACTTAAAATTTTGAAATATGTTCTTACTATCAGAGCGGACGATTTACACTCGTTATTTTGCAGTTTAACCGTATCTTTAATCAAGCTCAAAATACACAAAACAGTGAGAATAGTATTGACATATTCTTAGGTTGGTACTTGGCAGTTTGGTTTAGTGTACGTTTAACATTTGATTCATTATTCTCGTAATAGTACCTAATGTATTATATGGTATTGCGATGCTTTGTTATTCTAAGTACATGTACTAACAACATGCCATCTAACCACATTTATTTGTATCTATTATGTAAACATGTTCATGGGCAATATTTGGCTTCAAACAATAAACAATATTACATATTATATCAAGGGTTGTCGTCATAAAATTACCATCAGTATTTCTTTTAAAAAATTGCAAAAATACCACCACAAAACAACAACACTCACAACAGAAAACATGAGGCCACAGTTATAATTTGATATGGTTATTAGGAGACTCCGGGCACAACAATTATATAAAATGGGTTTTGACCGCCTGTAGAGGGCCCGTTTATGCAGGCGATCACACCCCTTTTGATACAATTATGCCTCGAGTCCCTAAATAACCATACTAAATTAGAACTAGGGTTTGGTTTTTAGTAATAACAGACCTCCACCCACGCCTACCCCCACGCGCCCCACATGACCACCCAAATGGGGAAAGGGCCATACACCCTCCAAAATGCATATATGCAACTAGGTTTGGTAATAGTCATCTCTTCCAAGTTTCATGGAAATCCGGCCAGGGGATCAGGAGAAGCAGTCGGGATAAACCGTTTGTATCAAACATTTAAAGGGCCATATCTCATAACAAAGAAATGCGCAACCAAGTTTCGTTGAAAGCCAAATGGTGGTTGAGGAGAACTAGTCCGGACAAAGTATGTACATTAAAACGTTTAAAGAGCCAGAACTCCACCAAATATCATTCGCACGACAACGACAAGCGCAACTCGTCTTGATACTGAACATTCCTATCAAGCTTCATTGAAATCCAGCCAGGGGTTCAGTAGAACTAATCTGTGCAAAGTTAGTGTATTAAAACCTTTTAAGGGCCATAATTCTGCCACAACAAACATTCAACCGAAAGACGGCGATGATATGCGCAACTACGCTTGGAACTCATCATCGCTGCAAAGATTCGAGGAAGTCTGTTCAAGAGTTCAGAACTAGGCTGGACAAAGTTTGTGTATTTAAAACTTTAAAGGGTCATAACTCTACCAAAGCTCATTCAATCGGAACACGGCGACGGCAACTAGCACTGAAACTGATCATCCTTGCCAACATTCGTTGAAATCCGGCCAGGGGTTGAGAAGAACTAGTCCGGACAAATTGTGTGTATTAGAACATTTAACTATAACTCCGCCCACACATCTTTCAATCAGAACACGGCGAATATATGCACAACTAGGCTTGCGGCGCTTGATGCGTTGATTTTATCCTGGCCGAATCAACATCGTATCTTAATGGAATCATACCGATTGATTCACCCGATAAGAACGACAAAAAAGAAGAATTACACGCGTAAGTAAAAACAACGATAACGTTAACATAACACCTATACATCTTAGTTAATTCGATATGCAATACATGTGCGACAATTGTGTAAGGACTTTTAGAAATGGAGAAAGCAAAAGGCTGTGTCTTCTTTTAAGGAGCTGAAAATCCTATTTCAAGGACATTTTTGATCTGAAATCACTCCAATTGTCTAAAAGCTTCGCATCGAATTTCGAGTTTGTCAGTATGGTTTTAATTTGTAGTTTAATGGAAACAAATGAGGAGGTCAGTCGTGTACAGCAACGCATCCCATATTAATTTTCACAATTGCAAGACCGGCACCGTATACTGAGATAAGAAGAGAGCGCATCCTTCATATATTAAGTCTACAACAAGTGGAGAAAGCAAGAGACACAGATAGACAGACGGAGACGGAGGGAAAGAGATTTATACTTATAAATTCTAAGCGAACATATCTCTCATCTCACCCATACCGTAGATCTATATACATTACAAAATACTGTTAGTTTGGTGGTATTTTCAAGTTCGTCTATCCATTTAACTTCAGAACCAAACGCAATATGAAGAGAAAGTCATCTTTATGGCTACACAAACCCAAGCAAAAAGCAAGTAAAAAAAACAAACGTTCTTTGCCATTTCGTAGGCATTTTGAGACGTTGTTTTTGGTGCTTTTTTGGCAAGTTGTAAGGGGACGCGCTCAGGCTCCTTCGCCACTTCCAGCCCACTAGATCCGCCCTTTGTTAAATTCATAAAACGTGCAATTTATTCATATTCATTTATAACGAAAGGTTAGGGACCAGGAATATTTATCGGGGGTTGGGACCGGTGCAAAATGGCAATGGGTCAGGTACATATTGTCGCAACAAATCATGGGATGATATTTTTATTCCGCCTGCTTGAGGTACACATTTTTAAGTCGTTTTGTTTGCCGAAACTTTCAACGATACAAATATTGAAGCAGTGATCTTAGACCATAAAAGGGTGCTTATGTACCAGGCAATATTTATCTGGGCGTTGGGACCATGCACAATGGCATTGGACAGGCACTTTTTTGTAGCGACAAACCATGGGACGATATCTATTTTTCGTTTGTTTGCCATGGGACGTACATTTGTTCTTATATAACATTTTAATTTTCACCGGTCCCAACCCCCTCGATAAATATTTCCAAAACTACATATCAGGTAATTTGGAAACTGGTAACGTATATATGCATAACGTATCTGTTCTAGAAAAGATAATGCAGTTAGACATGAAATACAAAGTAATCTGCTTCTTACATTTTTGAAAGAAGTTTAATTAAGATCAAAAAACATCATTAAACACTTTCGATCGGACACAAGTTTTTCCTAGTACCTATGTTTCTTGTTAACTTATCAGATCTAACTTACTTGTCATAAGATAAATTGATTTATCTATTTTTTGCCAGAAATTAAAACATCAAAATAAAATATATACCTAAAAACATTTTCAGAAAATTGTCAAAATCCAAAGTTGAAATGTCAATATCTAGAAAAAAATAAGAACAATACGAATTTAATCGTTACAGAACGCCTGCAAGCTTTATGAAGACTTCACAGCTTAAGGAGAAAAACAAATTAAGCAAGATTTAATGTACTGCTACATAGTTTTGTTATACTTTGCAGACGCAACCATTTGGCGTTGACTTTTTCGAAAGTGGCATCGGGAGAAATACTTTTGATGGGATCATCCGCTGAGGTACACTTGTTAGAATTCGTTTGTTTCAATAGTGTATGTTATTTATATGAAATAATGTTATTTGTGGGGAAAAACACTGCTCCATGGGCTATAGGGCTATATGGAGATCCAAAATAGTTGATTTACTTACTGATTGTCGATGTGAAATGATTGAAAACATTTTCATGCAAAGGAAGATCCGTAAAAACAGATACATTACCATATCTGATAATGAAACTGTGTTTGTTTTATGAATTAAATTTATTTTTAAAGAAATACTATTGATCAGTTAAATCACTTTTGAAAGTTTCAGTATGTTACCTGTTCGTGTTCATACTGTTGAATATATTCGATGTTTGCATATCATTTAATCAGAGAAGTTAATATTCCTTGGCTTTGAACTGGAGACACATTTTTATCATTCTTTCTAAATTTGTCAGTATTACAGAATTAAATTAGTGTTACAACATGGTATACTACAGGGCTTCAATTACTATCTATGATAAACGAAAGAGAAAGGGTCGGTAAATGTGTAGGTGTGCTTGTTTACATCAACTACTATACTGATGTAAACTGAAAATATTTTATCAAATATGTAAAGTGGTCGAGTAAGTTTTATGATACTCTAATGCCGAAATATTGTTATAATTTTCAATTGCATGACTGATCTGCTAATCAGGCAAATTCACATTTATTCTATCACACTAAAATGTAAACTTTTTGAAGTAACGGATTAGTTCTTCAGATACTTTGAAGTCCTTAGTGAATTGATTTCATAGTACATACCAACTCTAATTCTGAAACCTAAGACAATCTACGTTTCATCTTTTCAATACTATGCATGGATTTAACGTCAAAATAAAGTGGTTTATCATGACTCTGTGTCGAGTTTAGTTTTTTACATATCCAACTTTCTGATCTCGATGTTTAGTGTAGAATTAAAATCCATATGAATATATTCACAAGTAAGAGAAGGGCAGGTTCCCGGATATTCCTTTGTGTCCTTCCCACTTTTTGGAGCTCTCTAAAAATATCTTCATGTATATTATGTTCATTAGTCGCAAATCAACATTCAAACATTTTAAATACTTGGCCATGATAGAAGACCAAACCATTTTGCACTTTTTAAAAAATAATCAACTTGCCTAAATATAGACTGCAAATGAGTTCACTATGCGTTATTCGTCAATTCTGTTTCAACTGTATCAACCTTATATCGCTTAAACTGATGTATGCACTATATGCAAGAAGATTTAGGTTTGTTTTGGGATATTTTTACATGGGCGTAGAAACAGGCCTGACCTCTCACGTCTATTGCCCCTAATAATCTGTGAGCGTGTGTGTTAGTGTGTTGGGGGGGGATGATGGAGAGTTGTGGGCGGGGTAAGCAAGTAATCAATTATTTTAAAATGTTCTGTGCCGCGACCACCCACCAACCCATCCTCCCAACCACCACCCACCCTTATCTGAAAAGCTCCTACACCTAAACTGTTGTATAGTATCTATCATGACAGATAACATCTCATTATTGGTAGTCATTTAAAGCTGATGACGGGACATTAAATATATTTAATCGTCATTAAACATATATATAAAGCTGATGATAAAAGTAAAAGATCGAGTTCTGTCTAGTTTAATGTTGATTATATTCACCAGCAAATATATACATAAATGCCAGTTTGCATATATTATACAATGGTTAAATTTTACGACAGAAAACAAACGCCGATCCGAAGTTTTAGACATTACTTTAAAAACTGTGGCGCAATTGAGCAATGTTGCTTTTCCATTGACCTGAAAGTATATATAAATAATACATTGGTGGCGACACAAGGATGTGGTGTCCATATTGTAAGGATGAGATAATCTAAAAAAATCAATTGATTTTTATTCATGTAGCCGATTCATAATTTGTTCTAAAAGCAAGTATTATGTGATTTTGAATATATACAAGACTTTCTTAAAACGTGTTTTTTATTCTTGTGATGGAAAATATATTGATTTTCTATCCCCTTTGTCAAATTTTCCCGGCATTTGCGATACTTTGTTAGCAAGCTTCCTGTTATATATCTTTCATTTGTTAAATGTAAAGCAGCAAATTAACAATAACTTATCTGTGGGTTCTGTGAGACAACTTAATATTAATAGATTCGCAAAATCCAATAAAAGCAAAGGCCTACCTCACGAATTTCGTCGATAAACATCTGATGATTCGGCTAGGATAATATCAACGCATCAAGAACCGCAAGGATACTGTCACCCTCGTCACCCTGGGCTTCGAACGGATCATCCCTGCAACGTTTCACCAAAATCCGTTTAGGAGTTCAGAACAGGCTAGTCTGGACAAAGTATATTGTGTATTAAAACATTTAAAGGGCCATAACTCCGCCAAAAATCCGCCAAAAATCATTCAATCATTCAGTCGGAACACGGCGACGATATGCACAGCTATGCTTGTTTTGTATGTGTCGTGTTCGGCCTTTCCAAAGGTCCACTCTCATACTCTTTTCGATACTGATCATCCGCGCAAAGTTTCGTTGAACTCCGATCAGGGGTCAGCAGAACTAGTCCGGACAAAGTTCGTGTATTAAAACCTTTTTAAGGGGCCATATTTCCGCCAAAAATCTGTCAATCGGAACACGGTGATGATATGCACAACTAGGCTTGGTACTGATCATCCCTGCAACGTTTGTCTGAAATACTGCCAGTGGTTCCGGAGAACTAGTCCGGACATTGTTTGTATAGTAAAACCTTTAAAAGACTAACTCCGTCAATAATCATTCAACCGGAACATGGTTAAAATATGCACAACTACGCATGGTGCTGATCATACTTAAACAGTTTTGTTGAAATCCGGGCAAGGGCTCAGAAGAAATAGTCCATACACATTATGTGTATTAAAACCTTTAAAGGACCATAACTCTGTCAAAAATCATTCACACGGAGCAAGGTGATGATATACATAGTTAGGCTTCGTACTGATCATCATTGCCCTTTTTCGCTAAAATCTGGCAAAATGAAGGCCCTAACGTTTTAAAGAAGCAAAATGCAGCAACTTTAACTAAATCAAGGGCCATAACTCTGGTGTCACAGATCAGATGGGATGAGTTTTCTAATCTGTTCGGGTTTTCATAAACATTAGTAATCCGGTAATGTTTGGTAAAGAGCATTTTTTAACAAATGCAAGGGCCATAACTCCGCTGTAACTGGTCCGATCCAGCTGGTTTTCGAACTTCCATTGATACTAACAATCTGGTTAGGTTTTTAATTATACTGTTATCTAGTTATTTATACTGTAACATCTGTATTTAAAGCGCTACGCACTAGTTGTGCAATAACTGATTCAGTTGTGCAACAACTGGTTGCAATAAGAATAAATGAACTATGTCAATTGATTCCGAAGTCATATATCGGACACATAATTTTTAGTTGTATGTCGAGAAAGCTTCATATTTACATTATCCGATCCGAGTACTTGTTTGATGCCATCACTTCAAGTTGAAACCAAATATAAACGCACGCAGACACACATTCGCACCCATTAATGGACACGCATACATTTATTCTTATTATGAACATACTTATAAGATATGTTGAGGTGAAGGTTTGCACAATTAAGTACTATACAGTACGTAAGTTGTCAATTCTTATCTAAGCTACAATGCATAAAAATAAGGTAATACACATTACATTACGGCTGCATTTTCAGTCATATATTACAATTTATGTACGCATTGAAGTGAAAATACAAACAAGTTTAATATACAATAGCATATCTGTATTATATAGCAACACTAATATATATATATATATATATATATATATATATATATATATATATATAGTGAGGCCTCTATAGCCCAGTTCACCGATTATGGTTAGGGAAGCTGTAGACAGAAATTCGTTGGTTATTCGTATGGCGCGTCTAAAGTATGCAATGGCCTGTATCCTAGTAGTGGCATAGTAGCTTGAAAAGAGAAACATAGAGTACTATGGGGAGGCTGTTCCACAGTAATAGACAATAACATGACATATCAGCTATATCCCTGAAACAGTGCAATCGAAAGGAAAAAAGAGAAACATCAGGTGAACTGCGTGTGAACAGCGAGAGTCGTCGTAGAAACGGAATATACAGCGAGGCTCCAGCAGAAAGTAGGTCAAAACAGATCACCATCCAGTAGGATACATAGTTAGAATTGCTAATTACAAACATATTTCACCTTTAAAAGAAATGGGTCTCGGACTTTTTTTTGTGATAAAAGGTATAGGCCATTTTACATAGTTTTGTAAATAGACCTTGGGCTGTTCCTCAAAATTTGAAATTGGTATCACCCAAGGTGGGAAGTTCTCATTTAAATTTTCAAAAATTTCAATGTCATATGTTTCGTTCAAACCAAGATGATATTTTAATTCGGTAGCTTAAGTGTGAAAACTATCGAAAAGGATGTTATATTTAGTTTCATTTCAGAATTATATTAAAATGGATCTAACCTTTAACGGCCACTAAGTACTTATTTTACGACTTTCTAGGCTTGCTTTTTTGTTATATAATTATATTTAAAATCATGATAATTTATTTGTTATATTGACTATGATGTCGCTGCCTTGTTTGTTATTTGAGAATAACATCTGGCGGGGATATCTCTTTGTACACTCTCCCGTTTTATTCGTATGATAATAGGGAAAGAGTGAGGTTTGGTGCATCTTAGAACCTGGTCTAAATCCCACAGCGGCATTTTGTGACACGGACCGTTCCAAGGCGGTAGCTCTATTTCCAACCATATTACGTTTGTGCAAGGTAGTAGCTATATTTCCAACCATTTTATGTTTGTGATGTCATATCTTGCATTTTACTCATATATACTCGGTAAAAAATGTTTTGGACCAGGCATATAATGGCGCATAAAAAGAAAACCAGTTGACGGATTTTAATATTCTATGTATCAAATCAAAGCCAAAAATATATTCCATTACATAAAATAAAATAAACAAAACAATGTCACTGGTAAACAATCACAGTAGCTATCAGAATGCACTAAGGGTCACTAAAAAAAGTTGCAAAACTTCTCAGTAATGACTATAACCGCCACCATTTCCATGACACTCCATGAGCCAGTCCCTGGTCGAATACACAAACAGTGTTCGAACCCGTACAATGATCGCTGAACCATGATATTTGACCATAACCGTTATTATCTCAGTTGATAATTGACAATCTATCAACAATCAACAATAATTATCGTTTATAATGAAAGTTTGCAAAAAAATAATAATCTTTTTATTGGTTACTCGAATGTCTGTATCTGTTACTTTTTATGAACTTTGCAACATTTTGTACAGACCTTTTGTGTGTTTGCGATATATTTTTAAAATCAAATCTTGTTTGGAATTTAATGTTTCTGGGGCCAAATTAACTGGGTAGGGTAGACCTTGGTTACTAAAAAAAAACTTAAATTCTGCTCACTAGTTTTATTTTTCCAAAACTTTTTTTACCGAGTATATATGCAATACATAGCGGTCGTGTTATTATACAGTATATAGTGACCTTTGTTATTCTACACATTTCCTGTTTGACTTTAATTACCATCAATTCGTTTATATGACCTAAAACTTATGAACGAGATATTAACTTCTTATTTAATGAATGTATCCATTACCTCGTTACGAATTTAATAAAACCACACACCTACATATAATTATATTACATGCTCCTCTTACGTACCATGCGATGTCTTTGGAGACTTCAAGTTTTTGTATAACCTTTGGATTAAGGATTTTTTCAACTCATACTATTAGTATTTTATCTTCTACCTTCCAATCTATATATTTCTATTCTATTACATAGTAATTTATTGTTGAATATAATTTCATTATTATTGCTTTTGTACATTATTGTATTAAAATGGAATACAATATTAAAAAAAAGAATAATAACATAAGAATATAAGGAAATTATCAACACGTTTGTGTTTGTGATCTCACATGGTTTGCTTCTTTTTAGCATTATATTTGTTGTTGTTTTTAATGCGTGTATTTGATTGACTGTCTTCAGTGAAATACACATTTCCTGTTCTAATTTAATATTTGAATCTGATAAATGATATCGGTGGGGTCTTATGAATAGACTCAATAAAACCGAGTCTACTACTTTTCTATTTTTTTTTGCGTTTGTTGTTTCCGAGGGATCACCTTTGCAGTATGTATTGAAATTCACACTAGCGCTTAGTGCCGTGTGGCGTCTGTAAAAACTCTTCCATACTACAATTTAGATGTGTTATTAATTATTGGTCCTTTGGAATCATCAATCCCAATCTACTGGCTTTAAAATAAAATACAACTTTTGCCGATGATAGTGGGGAGGAGCACTATATGTGTCTTAGAATTTATCAAGATATATAATTTTGTTTTCAAATAGCACGTGTTAATAGAGTTGTCATTTTATGTATATTTGCAGAAAAAGTATAGAAGTGCATTTAATGTGACACATTTAACTAGTACAAGTCTCTCTACCCTCGGTAATCATATCCCTATGATTTTCATTGTATGAAATAATTGTTTAAAGATGAGTATCAGCAGGTTGATACTAAATGGAGATGGATTATGGGAGAGATGTAGATATCTGTAGCTTTTCCAATTCGTAGCATTTTACATATTCTGTTGGAGAAAGACTCTCCATTTTTAGCTATACTGGCCAAGGGCCAGCAGAGCTTATGGGATGAAGTGTTGTCCGTCGTCCGTCGTCCGTCGTCTATCTGTCGTCTGTTAACTTTTCTTCAAACGACTTCTCCTCAGAAACCGCTTGGTTAATTTTGACCAAACTTCACATGGATGATCCGTAGATGAATGCTTTTTAGATTTGTTAAAATTAGGTCAGCGCTACATCCAAGATGGCTGCCATTACCATATATAATTGAAACCTTAAAAAATCTTCTTCTCCAGAACCGTTGGACAGATTTCAACAGTTTTTCCTTTAAAATAATTGCTAAGACCTAAACTATCAAGTTTATTCAAATACAGTTCCCGGGGTTAAAAATGGCCGTGACCCGGGGGTCCAAAGTGTGTATATTGAGGTTTTGCATGTTTTTCATATAGACATAAAGGAAAAAACTTTAAAAAATCGTCTTGTCTGAAACCACAAGGCACAGAGCTCTCACGTATTACATGTAGCATCAGCTTATGGTCCTCTACTAAGTTTGTTCAAATGGTGACCGGGGGTCACAGTTTAACAAAGACTTATATAGGATTTGTTTTTAAAAAATCTTCTTCTCGGAAACTACAACAGCCAGATGTTTGATATTTTGCATTTACTATAAGCTTATGGTCCTTTACCAAGTTTGTTCAAATGGTGACCCTCGGGTCACATTTGGCCACGCCCCAAGGGTCACATGTTTTACACAGACATGTATAGGGAAAAATTAAAAAAACATCTTCTCTGAAACTGCAAGAGCAAGAAGTTTAATATTTTGCATTTGCTATAAGCTTGTGGTTCTCTACCAAGTTTGTTCAAATGGTGACCCAGGGGTCACATTTGGCCCCACCCCGGGATTCACAGTTTTACAAAGGCTTGTATAGGAAAAAACTGAAAAAAAATCTTCTTCTCTGGTTCCACAAGGCACAGAGCTCTCAATACATGTAGCATCAGGTTAAGGTCCTCTACTAAGTTTGTTCAAATGGTGACCCTGGGGTCAAATTTGTCCCCGCTCCGAGGGTCACAGTTTTACATAGACTTATATAGGATTTTTTTTTAAAAAATATTCTTCTCGGAAACTACAAGAGCCAGAGGTTTGATATTTTACATTTATTATAAGCTTATGGTCCTTTACCAAGTTTATTCAAATGGTGACCCTTGGGTCACATTTGATCCCGCCCCAAGGATCATATGTTTTACATAGAAATACACATAAAAATTTAAAAAATCTTCTTTTCTAAAACTGCAAGAGCCGGAGGTTTAATATTTTGCTGCTGCTATAAGCTTATGGTCCTTTACCAATGTTGTTCAAATGGTGACCCTTGGGTCATATCTGACACCACCCCGGGGGTCACAGTTTTGTCAATGAAAGCTCGGTCAAGTTCGAAAACCAGCCAGATCGGACCAGTATCAGCGGAGTTGTTAAAAATGCTAATATTTGCCTCGTCATACGATAGGGCCTTCATTTTGCCAAACTTTACCAGATTTTTTGACTTTCTTTTTTATATTATTTTTTAATTTTTTTAATTTTTTATTTTTTTATTTTTTTTATTTATTTATGTTTTTTTTTTTTATTGTTTTTTTTTAATTCTCTTTGTTTAATTATTTTTAGCTCTTTGTTGGACCAGTCGGACCAGTAACAGAGAAGTTATGGCTCTTGATTAAGTTAAAAATGCTATAGTTTGCCTCGTTAATACGGTAGGGCCTTCATTTGTCATCTGATCTTTACCAAACTTTACCAGATTCTTTAGTTATGGCCCTTGATTTAGTTAAAAAGCTGTATTTTGCCAAAAACTTTAAAAAAATACGTGAATGGCAGTCTCTCGCTTCATTGATGTTATAAGAGCCATGTTAGCCGGTTGAGCGTCCACAGGCCCTCTTGGGCCTCTTGATTAACATGTTGTTCTAATGTATCCTGTTTAAGCGCTATTTCTTGCTCAAATGCTATGTGTTTATATTATACAGATATTGTTTGAAAAAAGGAGCATGTTATATTTCCTCTCATGAAAAGACGCAATAAAACGGAATCTGCTACTTTTCGCTATTGTTTGCATCTAAGGGATCTACGTTTTTAGTATATTCCTTAACATAATATAAGAACCATGTTTAGATTTTGGTTTTTTCTTAAAGTTCTGTTATTGAACAGTTTATTACCTGTTTGCAATTGGTCTGTATTTGTATTCTTTCACAATTGGTACATTGCACACATGTATTAACTTGCTATATGAATACGAAATCCGTGATATTAAATTTTAATTAATTATTACTATTCTATTTAGTGTTCCTTAAATTATTTTGAGGAGTATATTCATTATCCGCACTATAAGTCCTGAATTGCATACTTGCCTGTACAGTGCCTTACATTTACATTGGTAGTTGTTACCTGTCGCGTTTCATCTGCCACTAATAACATTGGATAGCAAAAAATATCAATCAGTTGGATATCAAAATACTGTGATATTAGAAGAGAGCATGGATGAAAACCGATTTGAACATGAATTTGAATTTAAACCCATTTTTAATGAAATCGGGAACACATAAACGTTGACTTCAGGTGAACTTGATGGGTTCAATGCACAAACGAGAAAAATGATCTTATAGAAATCACAAGTGCACCGTAGATCCGCACTGTACCACAAACAAAGAGCAAATTAACTGTACAATGAAAAAGACAATACCTAACAGGAAGAGTGTTGAAGACAGGGTTGCCGACTTGGAACCCTCATTAGGCAATATGGGAGACTGACGCGAACTGATAGGAAATAAACAACATGTCTCACTGGATTTCACTATAGAGAAATCGTTGCTGACACTATCTATCGTGTCGGGAATGCAGACTATACAGGCGATGGTCATGTTGCCTCCTTTTACAGTCATACATACATCCATACCGAAAATAATAAATTGACAAAACAACTAAAGTTCAAGTTTCAAGTTTATTTATTATTCAAGGCTCATTAATTTCATCTGACATACATTTTATTTTGTGTAGAAAACAGAACATTAACGAAACTATTTCCATAATAATTCATTTAACCATCGCATTACCAGCCGTCAGTAATGTATTATGGTTATCTAGATTTTCTTTTATATTCTGACTAAGAATATACTGCGTGTATGAATTTATATTATATAGTTATATACATGTAATTGAAATATCTATATTCTATAAGAAAATAAACTGCTTGTACTGTAGTCTTACAAAACGTATGCATAATTTACAAGTTGAAAGAATTAGATCACAAAATTTTACTAATTTTATTATCGTATTAACAAATCATATTTAACAGTATTTGGATGTTTGCAAATATATGGACTAATATATTTTGTCTGTTACTTGCAAAGAGTTTACAAATAAACAGATAGTGAAACTCGTCACCCAACAAATGATCATTACAAAGCCTACAGGTACGTATATTTCATTCAATATTTAAATGTCTCCCTTTCCTATAGACATGTTATGGTTAATGCAACGGAATTTACATAAAGTAGTAGACCAACCAAGCGGCAAATGAATCAAATACTGCTCAAAGCAAACTCTTTCTTGTACATTCTGTAGTTTAACTATGTACGTAAAATATGTATGTCACTAAACCTAGATTGGATAAATTTATCGTTAAACTCTTGACTCAAATTGATACGCAGTCAGTGTTCCGTTCAATATAAACGTCCCTAATGAAAGCAATTTAATAAAACGTACTCGGTATAATGGTGTGTGCCTGTGCTTGGTAATGTTATACCATATTATTTATAGCTAACTGTGTTGGTGTAACAAGTCGCGTTTTAAAACTGTTAGCTAAGAAAAGGCTTATATATGGATTTTAAAATTCAGTATTGGGGAAAAAATGGACGAAAACAGACTTGAACACGAATATTAACTTAAACCCCTTTGTAATAAAACCGGAAACATACCCAATTTAACATCAGACGAAAGAAGTGAGTGCAATTCAAGACTGACACAATATGATTTGGAAACGGAAATATTTCAAACTGGACTTGATGACACTAACTATCGTGACGACAGAGCAGACTATAAGGGCAATGTTAATGTTGAGAGTCTGACCGGGAGTAAAGCCGAATCTGAACGTGAAACATTGACCAGAGGCTTAGACTTTATACTGACTTTACTCGGGTATAGCGTCGGTTTAGGAAACCTTTGGAGGTTTCCGTATCTTTGCATGAGGAACAGGGGAGGTACGTGCAACAACTGTTTGTTTGTTTATTTTATTACATAGCATGTCTTCTGGCAGTGTAATAAAGCCATGACGTATTCTGGTAATACACGTGTGTATTACAGATTTAAATGAGGAGTGAATCATTGTGTTTGTGAACAGTTATACATGTTATCCCACTTGCTTGCATGGTATATCATACGATACATCCAGACACCTTAACTAGTTATCATTATTATTAAAAGCAATGATACGCAGTGACTCATGTAAGATCCTCTATGTTATGTTTGGAATATGTATATACAGACGCCACTATTTGTAGCACAAACGAACGTGTTGTCTTCTTGCTTGACTTTGACAAAATTTCTACTGGACTTTACTGTTGACCTTGAAGGGTCAGTGGCATAAACAAAAGCAACGCAGAAAGGCGCATGTCTGTGACCGATTTCAAAACATACATCTCTTAAAATAATGTACGCGCGTATCGTCAAGCCCTCTTGTTGTGTGGTTTTAAAGTAGAATTCCGCTTAAGCCGATGCTAGGGGGCGTGGGAGGCGTTGCATTTTAAATTACCTCTCATGAACAGACTCAAATTAACCGAGACTGCTAGTTTTCTCTCTTGTTTGAGTTTGTTGCTTTCAAGGGTTCCGCTTTTTACTATTTATTGACATTTACACTAGCGTTTGTTTAGTGATGTGTGGAGGCCGTAAAAAGTCGCAGCGACTACAAATCAGTAGTGTTATTACTTATTGATCCCTTGGGATCATCAAGCCCACTCTTTGTGTTTTTAGAGCAGAATTCCGCTTAAGCCGGTGCTAGTTGAGCGTGGGTGGCGTTGCATTTTAAATTGCCTCTAATGAACAGATTCAAATTAATTTTCTCTTGTTTGTGTTTGTTGCTTTCAAGGGATCCCCTTTTTAGTAGTTATCAATATATTAAGAAGATTATCTATAGATTGTTGTCTATGATTGTGATTTTTCAAGTTGGTCCATAGTTAGAACTGTTTTTTCACCGCTAAAATAAATAGGTCTCGGGCTTGGTTTTTGTGTCGCCTGTGTAAAGATCACTTTGTCTCTCATCTGTCGTCGTCCGTCGTCGTCGTCCGTCACTCTTTAAAGGGACACACGGCAATCTTGATGTTTTTTTATCAAACATCAATATTATCGAGACGATAATATTGATGTTTGATAAAAAACATCAAGATTGCCGTGTGTCCCTTTAAAGAGTGACGGACGACGATTTACGACGAATTTACTTATTTATCAAGGAACATTTTGACTTGAAACCGGCTTGCATATCATTAAATAAAATTGTGTGTTTTCAATTGTCTACGTTATTTTACCAAATGTTGAAATATATTATTGGTGCAGTATTATCAAAAGTCAGTAATATATAAAAACAATATGGTTTATACTATTCTTATGATTGAATTAATAAAAACTAACGGGACGCCGCGAGTTTTTAAAAAATCAAGATTGCCATGTGTCCCTTTGACATGCAACTTTACATTGGCCTATACTGGCTGCAATAAGCACACGGAAGGCGACACAAGTGTTCTGTGGAACACCATTCTAGTTGAGATATCTTAAGATACACAGTCTCTATAAAAACAATCATTTTAATATGGTTTTATATATAGAAGGACTTTTATTGTGCCTCGTCATAGGTCCATGGAGGTTCGAGGCCAACCTCAATGAACCTTACAATGTGTACATCAATGTAATCAATTGCAATAAGTCAAACATGACCCTTGAGCAAAGAAAAAATTAACGTTAACTAAAACACTCCGTTCTGGCGGACAGTGCTACATAAACATACAGTTGATATAGAATACAACAGTGTATAATATGTCTATATTATGTCAATTCTAATTGCATGCATTTCAAAATTATGGTGAACTACTGTAATGTCAAAGAAGCAATATAAAAATATATCAACATGTTTAAGCAGACAATGTGAAACAAAATAGTGAATTATTTGTGTTTTTAAACTTCCAAAGAGCTCTATCAAATTTAAACAAATGCACAATGTTTTACGTAAAGCAAATAGTTAGGTATTACATCTTATTCAAAGTTCAAAAGAGTTCACAATAAATAAATAAATAACAAAAAAACTATGTTGCTAGATTGGGCATGTATGTTTTACCTTTTAGGATCAATGCATGATGTGTTCGTTCGCTTTGAAAGTAGGAGGTAGCTAACCCATAAGCAAATACGAATTTTAGTCAATGTCGCTTCACCGGGAAGGCACGTTTTATAAAATAGCACGTTTTATAAAGGAACATTACAGTCATAGCAAAATCGTCCGATGATACACCCAATACACATAATCAATAACCTACAAATACGCAACATTCAAATGCTTTTATTTGAACAAAAAGCCTACACTGTATTATACAGGATTCAACATAACTCACAATACTGTATCATTTAACAACATTTTCTATAGTTTTTTCTGCATGACAGACTTTCTTTAAACTCTTTGTACAGTAAGTCTGTTATATATATAGACAGAAAATGCAATAGTAATGGTAGGTCACCATAATTGTTAAAATTTTAAAAAATAATTTGTAATACCACCGTCATGTCAGTATGTCCAAAAAGTCGAACAAGTCCATGAAATAGCTAAATAAGACATTTTTGAAGTCTAATCATTTATTCATTGGTCACACTTCTGTTAAAATTGTATTAAAGTTAAGAACATTTATTTATAATAACATGTAAAGCTCATCTGTATGTAAAGCCTATTTTTTTACAAAATCTGTTGAGACCATTACTCACAATTTATGCACAGATTAGCCCATAATGATACAATTTCCTTTTTTTTTGTATGTTCCCAATAATATAATTTGTTTAAACAGTTTAACATATATAAAAACAAAATGTGCAATAAAAATGTTAGGTCCCCATGCTTGTTTAGAATTATTTTTTTGGAAACCCTACCCCTATGCTAAAAGGCCATGTTTTGTATGAAATTATATAGAAATGGTATATTTTCCTTTTTAGTTATGTTCCTAAAAACAGAATTTGTTCAAACTTCCTAGGCACTTTTTTGAACATATAATTAGACAATATATGCAATTAAAATTGTAGGTCACCATGCATATTGAGACTTAATATTGTTTTTTGGAACCCTACCATTATGCTTCATTTTTTTAATTTTGTTTGAATCTTTACAAAATGTTATATTTTTCATATTGTATGTATTTTTCTAATAATAGGCATTTATATAAATAAAGACAATGAATACAACTAGACATCAAGAGCAACGTTCCTGTAAATTATTAGGAAAATCCATCCAATAGTTTTAGAAAAGAAGTCGCCCAAAATGTTGCGCATGAAAAACTACAGAAAATGCTTTAAGCTCTCGCCTTATATTTCAAATTATAATCTTAACACATGTATGTATGTCAAAGAAATAGCGACATAAGCGGGTACTCATAAGGAACACATATTAACTACTTTTTTCCGGAGAGTAAACTTTTACTTTAGATCATTTATTCCAACATTGTTTGTGATCATGAATGCTGACGAATACACGTCTGCAAATACATGTAAAATCATATATATGCATGTACCGCTTACATCAATAACATGTATATTTATATACAAAATGGTTGTCGGTGTTTGTGCTACGAACTCTGATGGATTATTGAAATCCGAAGTTACAATTTGTGTTTGGTAATAATTTACTTATAATTGTGATATGTAATGAGACTGAAGAGGACTTATAAATACGACTATCCTTAGGTCAGTACAGTTATTTCATGGCTGAGTCATTGTTTAAGTTATATTTTATGATTGTATTGTTTTGTAATAGAGGAAAAGTAGATATATAGAGATAATTTAACTGCTGCGTTCGATTATGACTGCGCGAGTAAGTGAACACAACAATACGCCTGACATCGAGTGAAGGATTTAATCATAATCGAACGCAGCAGTTGAATAAAATGTTTATTACATTTCATAACATATAATCATTTCAATTTAAAATGTATTTTTTGTACGTTTTAGTTACGATTGTGCTTGTAGTTCAAACCAAATAACGGTCAATGTAATTCGAGTATGAATACAGAGGCGTGGCTTATTTACTATGATTCCTTTAAAGGCAATCGTTGTACTACTATTTATTTTAAGGCATATCGTAAAATTACCCATACGCGAAGGTAGTAAATCGCCTGGCATTAGACATTATTAACTTCAAACTTCTCGCTTCAAGTACAACAACAAATATATGTAACATATACTTTTGTGTACAGTGTTGTTTTTTCCATATCGCTCACTTAAAAAAACTGCATTTATATTAATAAATGCCCTAAGTGTTTATTGTGTACGTAGGATAGTGCCCCATTAGCGGCATGGCGTCCATCGCTTCAAATTCAGTCAGGAAATCAAGTGAAAATTCCTTCATCGTGTTTTCATACATGAAAAACGAATTCAAGACGCGAACTGTGTAATGATTTAGCTCAAGATTACCAAAGGATTGAATAAAAATATATGGAACTAAATAAATTATTGGATCCGTCGACAATTTGCTAATTTGCCGTCAGTCGTCACCAAGTGGCAAGTAAAAATGGCGACATAACTGCATGGTTTCGTTCTGTTGTGACTTGTGTAGAGGCTGTGTGTGTCATAATTCGGATACCTATGGATCATAATTAATCATAGGTTTCAGCGTTTTAGCGTAGCAGTAAACGAGATATTCTTCAAAGGAAATGAGGATTTATTAGCAGCCATTTCGATGCTGCCAAAGGCAGTGAAAGAAGAAATTGAGTGGGTGGAGAAGTGGTTTTGGACTTAGAGAAATAATGTAAAACAAACACAAGTAAGAATGCAGTAAGTGAAGAACTACGGTTGAACCATTGTAAATTGATTTAATAACCGTTTCAATTTCAGTTAAAAAAATGAATATTTGTTTTTGTGTATAATATGAATGTTTAAAAAAACAGTAACAAGTGTTTGTGAATAGGCCTTATCAGCCAGAACTAGTCCTGAACACATGAAGTTGAACAGCTTACATGTCAACAGTTTTGACATTTGGCCATAGTACAATGGCAATTACGTGCCAGGTAGGCGCTTTGCAGCAAAGATTAATCACTGTCACTTGTACTCAAACAGCGAATACGCTTAAAAAGATTCTTGGAGGGTTCAGTTTCACCGGCGCAGTTATCTCCCCCTGGAACATTATGGAAGATGAAAGTTCCTCCATTTATGATGGTGCTGCCAAATAATGACGACATTGCCTGCTGGCTATACGTATACGAAGCCGACGCTTGTCCAATTTCTGCATTCATGAAAGAGTTCCTGGATATGGGTCTCGTTTGCTGTCCAATGGATGTACTGCCACTAGCTTCCATCGGCATCACTGCATCACTAAGAGAACATGTATTACTTCCTAAGGCCCTCGCAACTACTTTTTGTTTCTGATCGTTCATTTTACTATAGTTATTGACACTCTGAATGTTTTTATGACCGCTTATTTGTACGGTTTCCGTTGGTGCCAAATTCAGATCGCAGCATTTCTGCACCAGGTGTTTTCTTACACTATGGTTTGTCAGATGTCTCCCATCATTAATGCCTTAACATTGTGCGATCATGGTTTTTGTTAATCCGTAAATGGTGTTAATGCCCATTGCACTGGCTTTGTACCAGGACTGTCCTTGCGTTGGGTTCTTTACATTAATGGCCAGGATAAAATCGGATTTTTTTTTTTTTTTTTTTTTTTTTTTTTTTAATACTTTTATTTCAGACACATTGTGTACTTACATATACAGTTGCATTCATATATATATATATAGCTGATACAACTTGTTAAACGGAAAGAATATATAATAGAAACCGGTCAAGATAAATGAATTTCAAAAAGAGCAAAAACCAAAATAACGAAATAAATGAAGTCAGTACAAACCTTCACTAAATTAACTATTAATATTACATACTTATACATATATACATACATATATATATACATGCATATGCACACATACATACATATATACATACATATACCTAGATATACCAAAAAAATCGGAATCTTGGTTGCAAACTTTTTCTGGCCTTTTTGATGCGTAGAGAAGGTAGGCTCGTACAGGACATCGCTCGGGAATTTCACAGTTCCAAGCCTTGGGTTTAAATTTCCGTACGTCTTTTGTGTCCATCCCAGTTCTCGGTTTTGTTGTTCTTTCCTTCAAATGCACCAAGTACTCGTCACCGTCATGATCACAAGCTACTTCGATGTCCCCCAAATTCAACTGCTTCTGCTCCTTTCCTCTACGCATACCGACAACTAATGAAAAGTTCAGATTAAGCAT